>JAOPSE010000028.1:141811-503965 GCA_029449295.1 Zea luxurians | reverse complement strand
TTTGGGCCCAGGTGGCAGCCTAGCCGCCCCTCCCCGCTCCCCTCGTGCGCACCCCGCGCGGCGGTTACGCCGCCGCCTCTCCCCCTATGGGCCCCACCCATTGCCGCTCCCCTGCCCGCCCCCGGCTCGCCCGACGCCGCCGCCCGTCGCCTGCCGGTGGTGAGCCCCGGCCCCCTCGCTTTCTTCCTCCCCCCCCGTCCCTTCTTCCCCTTCCCCTGCTCCGCGGCATCTCGGCGTGGCGAAGCCCCGGCCTGGCGTCCTGGTGCTCGGCGGCTCGGCCCTCCGACGCGGTCGGCCCCGGCCTCGCCCGCCCACGACGCCCCCTTCCTCCTCGCGTCCGCGGCCCGGCCCCGGCCTTGCACTCGGCTTTCGCGCGGCGGCACGGCCTGCCCGCCTGTGGCTCGGCGCGGCCTTGCGCCCGCCCTGCCCGCCGTGGCGGCACGGCTCGCCCGCCCGTGGTCCGGCTCGGCCAACGCCCGGCCATGGCGCGGCAGCGCGCGTCCGCCTGTTCTCCCTGGCGTGCCCGCCCGTGACCTCGGCGCGGCTCGGCCATGGCGGCCGGAGCTCGGCCGTGGCGCCCGGCGTGGCCCCCCGGCGTGGCCCTCGGCGTCCTGCGCAGGCCCGCCCTGGCTGCTGGCACGCGGTCATGGCCCCGCCACGGCTTCGGCGCGGTGCGCAGCCTCGCCCGGCTCGGCGTCCTGCTCGCGCGGCTCGTCTGCGGCAACGCCCGACGCGGTTTGCTCGCATGGCTCGCCCGAGACGTCGCGACATGGAGCGCCTCTTGGCGTCCCAACTCGCTTACGGCAACCCGCGCGGCTTACTCGTGGCAGCCTGCGCGGCGCGTGGCAGCCCGTCCGCGACGTGTTCGCAGCTACACCTCGCTTGCGTGCGCAGCCGCGGTCCACGGCCTCGTTCACTCGCTCGCGTAGCCTGTTCACCCGTGCAACGCTTAAATGTCAAGCTTAGTCATTTACCTTTTGTGTGCGAATTGTCGCGCGAAGATGCTCTTCGCCATTTAAAAGTGCTAGTATCCATTGAAATGTATCATTCTTTCTCTTAACATGAACATAACGAGTTGTCAATTGTAGTAATGGTTATGATTCTATTAGCGCATGTGACTAATCCTTATTATTGGAACTAAGTGGAACTAGAGCACGTAATGGCTAGTTATGCGTCTCCCCGTAATACGCCTTGAGTATAGCTTTAACCACTGCGAGACCTTTCTTCTCTTTCTAGCCATGGCATATGCAATATCATATGTTATACTCTATGCATATTTAATCTATTTGTTCTCTTGTAATGATGTATTGTTTGTTTCCTAATTCGAATGGATGGATGTATGTATGCTTGCGCTCGCATAGAGAACGATCCGGTTGAGGAGCCCGAAGAACTCGTAGGAGAAGTCCCTGAGCAGCAATCGGTTGGTGGAGGCAAGTGTCCCTTGACCTATCTATCCTATACATACTTTAATTCACCTCCCGCATTACACATTTATACCTAAGGATTGACTAGTTTTGTTATCCATGTCCTTGTTTACCTATTTGGGTCGGATTATTATTGTTTAGCTTTATGCTATTGCTCAACTCTAATCAATGAACATGATGAGAATTATCAATGATACGCTGTTCCCCTCTTTTATTATGATGTTATACTTGTGACCTTCAAGGGGGCTCGAGCGGTTTCTCGAGTGCCTCTCCGTAAGGACCTGTTCGTTGGATGACCCGGGAAAACAGTGCAACCATGAGGGTGGAGTGGGACGCCCTTAGCTGAGTAATTAGAGGAACCGAGGTGTAGTTCGCTTCGCCGTCGTGCCGGGGGGGTGTATGCGGCTCGCTCTGCCAAGGTTGATTTGTCCCTTGTGGAGGAGTGCGGTACATTTAGGAAACCTAACGGGCGGGGACAACCCCGGGGAATCTTTGTAAAGGCTACGTAGTGAGACCCTGCCTACTCACCTTGGGAGTGTTCAAGGGTCTGTACAACCCGAGGCAAAAGGGAATCACGGCTATGGGTAAAGTGTACAACCTCTGTAGAGTGTTAGAAAACTAATATCAGCCGTGCTCGCGGTTACGAGCGGCCAAGGGAGCTCCAGTGATTAGTGGTACTTGATTAGAGATGTTCGGATTTGCAGGTGGCAATGAGATTGATGATTCTTGGTTTTGACTCTTGGTAATGGTAGGTGGTACTCTTTCTGTTTGGAAAGGAGTACGTTTGGGTTAATAACGTGGGCTAAATCTAAAACCTGGCTTTCTCTACTAGCAATAATAATAATCTGACCAACTAAAAGCAACTGCTTGACTTACCCCCACATAAAGCTAGTCCACTACAGCCAAACATGATACTTGCTGAGTATGTTGATGTGTACTCACCCTTGCTCTACACACCAACCCCCCCCCCCCAGGTTGTCCGCATTGCAACCACTGCTCAGGAGAAGATGAAGCCGTGGAAGGAGACTTCCAGGAGTTCCAAGACTACGACGAGTTCTAGGTGTGGGTTAGTGGCAAACCCCAGTCGGCTGCCTATGAAGGCCACGTTATTCTACGTTTCTTTTCCGCACTTTGATTTATTGTAAAGACTATGTGGATGTCAGACATATGATGTAATCGACTATTATTTCCCTTTTTAATACTATTTGAGCACTGTGTGATGATGTCCATGTTATGTAACTGTTGTGTACATGAATTGCTGATCCTGGCACGTACATGGTTCGCATTCGGTTTGCCTTCTAAAACCGGGTGTGACAGTCATGGGCTTCCTTCAATATAGTCTCACAAAGGCTATCAATCTCAGGAACATATATCTGGTCCTTGAACCATACTGTGCCTTGCTCATCCTCCGTGAATTCTGGACCTCTACCTTCAGTAATCATATCCTTAATCTCTTCGATTTTAGCATCACCAGTCTGACCCTTGCGAATTTCTTGCTCCAGGGTAGGTTCCACATCAATAGTGACTCCTTCAGTGTGTGCAACAATTCCCAAGTTGAGTCTTCTGAAATCTTCAACAAGTTCATTGGGTAACTGTGCAACAATAGTTGAATGTACATGTTCCTTCCAACTCAAGGCATCCACAACCAGATTCGCCTTGCCTGGGTGATAATGAATCTCCAAATCATAATCCTTTATGAGCTCCAACCATTAGCGTTGCCTAAGGTTGAGATCCTTCTCAGTGAATATGTACTTCAAACTCTTGTGATCGGTGTACATTTGGCACTTGGTTCCCATAATATAATGTCTCCATATCTTGAGCACATGCACTATGGCTGCCAGTTCTAAGTCATGAGTGGGATAGTTCAACTCATGTTTTCGCAACTGACGAGACACGTAGGCAATCACGTATCCTTCTTGCATAAGCACACATCCCAAGCCTTGGCCGCATGCATCACAATAAATATCAAATCCCTTCTGTAGATCTGGCATAACCAACACTAGGGGTGACATCAATCTCATCTTTAGTTGATCAAGGCTATTTTGGCACTTTCGGTCCCACTTAAACTCTCTCCCCTTCTCTAGAAGTGAGATCATAGGCTTAGCAATCTTAGAGAACACTTCAATAAATCTCCGATAGTAGCCTAAGTCCCAAGAAACTCCGTAGCTCAGTGACTGTACTAGGTATACTCCACTCCACTATCTCCTTGACTTTAGCAGGATCCACTGATATCCCACCATTAGAAGCTGTGACGGAACCTCCCAAGTCATTAGGCCCGCCTACAGTTGTCCTTGTCCATCGAACCTCAGACAACCCTGCAGGTGCACCTGATAACTTGACAAGTTAAGTATCTGTATTCTTTACCTTGCCCAAGAGCGTTTCACCCGCCACGCAGACATTACAACACATCGGAGTAACGAGAATGCGGAAGCAGTTACAATAACTTTATTTTATATTAAAGTAGAGAAAGAGTGATATTATTACAGACCAGAGCAAATATAAAAGTGCTGGAGTAATATTATTACATAACTTGGGAGGCAAAAACCCCTCCCAATAAACAGTAAAAAGTTTTTAAGGGAGGACACTTCCTCCTGAGGCTTCAGTCTTGATTTTCTTCCTTAGGCACCACCTTGGAACAAAAGCAACAAAAATTTGCTGCTTCCTCACCTAAAACAACATGGGACAAAGCCCTAAGTACGAAGTGTACTTTTGCAAGTCTTACCCGTCAAAATAAAAAGACTCTCAAGGATATGCTGGCCTTTGGGAATCAAGGTATGGCTTATCAATAATTAAAGACTCTGTTTGCAGAAATGCTTACTAATAGTGGATCCTTAAAAATCCAGTTTTATTAGCAAGTTAAGTCATTACCTAAGTTCTAGAGTTCTTTCTACCCTAGTTCAAGCACTTGACCTATACTAGCCAATTTCTTATCAACCCTTCTTGTTCACTGGATTGCTACGTGTAGGGCAGTGACCAAGTCTTCACGTCCGAGAAGTAACGGCGATCCGAATCGATTAATACTCAGCTGAGGATCTCCAATCACACGACGTATGTAGCACTTAACCCTTGCATATGTCAACTCGCCACCGGGGTTCTTAAAACCAGATCAGGTTCACGCCAACCTAGAGCACAGATACACCACCGTCCAGCCTCTTACCACGGAGGGTACACGCTACTCTCGCCATCTCTCCACTCTCATTGCGTGTTATCTTATTCTGGTATTAGTCTGCCCGAGGCAAAGCTTACCCATGATGAGGCATGTGACTAGTTAAAGGGTCCTCGATCATCAAGCCTACATCGACAAGGTCCTTAATTGACTCAGACGGAGACACTACACCGAGACCCTTCTCATGCAAGTCACCCTCCCGGTCTCAGCTTTATCATTTCAAACCCAAAGTTTGGTACTGTCAGAGGTACATCTTTTTCGATGTTGAACCCATCACGGCCATGATGGATCCACCATCAAGTTTTATTTTTGAAAACATCCCACCCACTTGAAGCATCATCTTTTGTCAAAACAAAACATTTTGTTTTTCTAAAGCAAAGCTAAGCATAAGAAAAACCTTTTTAAAACAGGAGATAAAAGAAAGGTAATCAAATTCTGAAGGAAGGAATGCATCAATTTGTTTGGCACGCAACTCCTATCACCTAATGCATCAAGCAAGTGAGAAAGATTTTAAAATAGCAAGGAGGTAGCAAATGCACCGGGGCTTGCCTTGTGTAATAGGTGGGTCAGGCTCTGCTCCACAGATGTCAAAATAAAAGCAGTTCCCGGCCTGGGGTTCTTCAGGTGGTGGTGTAGCCCTTGTTTCTTCAACTTCTATCTCTTCTTCGTTTTCTATATATAGCCATATATAATCATAAATGCTCATGAAATGCAAAGATAATAAAAGTATATTATCTTAGGTCTTGAATATAATTTTCCTTCATGGATCTCCAGGAAACAAGGGTTTTTGGAGTCTATAGTGAAGTTCATAGGGCAGGAGACTAGGGTTTTGGGTTCTAGGTACCAAACATGGTCCAAATCATGCCAAACTTTTCCCAAGACTTCTAAATATTATTTAAAGCTTATCTACAAAGTTTGGTGATTTTTGGATTTTAATAAATTCTAAAATTTTAGGGGTACGGGTTGGCCATTTTAAATACTCTATAATTCCTTTTGGAATAAAAATCATAAAACTATTTTTTATTATACTATCAGGAGCCTAGCAAAATTGGTGGTTTTTAGAATTTTTCTATAATTTTCTAGGAATTCTAGTCCTCGCAGAAAAAGAAAAAGAGAAAGGTGCTAAAGTATTGGGCTCATTTCAGTCCGAGACGGCTAGCAAAGACAGAACTCGGTCGCGCACGTGCGCCCACGCGGCGGTTTTGTACTGAGGACCCTGGCTTTGAAAACAATCCGAAAGAGCCCACGACACTGTTGCCTCAGTCCCTGACATTTACACCGAAGCCTCCAAGTTAATTCTTTACGACCCGAGGTCCCCGACGTCGCACGGCGGAAAAACCGAGCTCCGGCGAACTCATACCGGCCACAATACTTAACGACCGGTGCTCTAATTCGGCTGAGACCTAATTCAACCTGTTTTTCCCCTCAATTTCTAGTAAAGCTCTAAATCATCCGGTCCACGAAACAGTGCAGACAACGGAGGAACAGAAGTGTTCTCGGTGATCTAGGGCAGTATAGCTCAATTGAGTGAGTCGAGTAGCATTAGGAGAACCTAAGGACACTAAAACAAACGATCAGATAGTATGAACAGACCTAGAACAAGCTGGCCACGGCGAGGGCTCTATCACGGTGGCGGAAACCGAATTGGGGGAAAAGAGCAATTCGTGGGCTCTGTTGAGTAATTGAGAGCACAAGCAGTTGGATTGGATGCTGGATTACCTAACGGAGCTGAGGGTGTGCTCAATTTATAGTGTGTTTGAGCGGTGGCTAGTGAATTGGGCGGAGACGCGTGGCGGTCGGAGAGGAGGAGGGCACTGGCGCACATGATTAGTGGCTTTCACCATGGCAGACTCACCGGCGATGAGCCAGTGACATAGAGCGGCTTACGACGACGTGGTGAAGCTTCAAGGCACGTGGCATCCGATCGACGGGCGGCCAATCCCGGTGAACCTATCTGAGCCGGCTGCAAAGCAAAGGGGTACGGCGGCCAACCGCCGGTGTTATCCCTAGGCGAATCTTTTACCCAGAAGCGTTATCCGGTCACCGGTGAGCACGAATCACAACGGCGGCGTGAATCCGAGCGCACGGTCGCCGGCTGTGAGCTTCTCTGCACTGGTGTCCTAATCCAGTCATTGTACCATCGCGAGGCTTCATCAGTTGGTCTGATAGAGGATATTTAGAAGCATTTTTCTTGAATTTTTGCATGACAACTTACTAATTGGTTTGTAGCAAACTTGTAGCCCTATATACAAACTACAATTCTGCTGCAGAGATCATACTCAGTTGCTTACTCCTTGGAGCATGAATCCAGCCTAAAGTTCTTCAAAACTCACTGACAGTCCATGTTCAGTTTTTGAATTGTCTGATAGCTAAACTTTAGGGCCAATTATCTTCATCTTTTTGTACAACACAATGCTTAATCCCTTAAGCACAGTTGTACTCCTATAGTAGCTCTAGACTTTTGATGTGTTGACCCTAGGCAAAATCTTTGTACATTTAAAACTACAGAGCTCCAAAGTCACCTTGTTCAACTGTTTTCAGACTTAGTCCCATGAGCACAAGAGTGGCCTTTTTGCAATTAGGCCCAAATCTCATGGCTTCTTTTGCAAATCTTCAAATATGTGAACCATATGACTTAAGGTACCCTAATTCCATGGTTTTTGCACTTAGGTCCAAAAGTGGGCAACATTTGCATATAACCCCCTAGGGTTTCTATTTGGGGTTTTCAGTGGTACTATGTAGGGTTTTGGCACTTCTAGGGTTTGGATGCCACTTAAGTCCATTAATGGTGACATTTTATGATCATTACTAATGAGTTTTGAAGTTTTCTCTTATTTAGGCTTTGTTTACTCTTTAAGCCCAGTTTAGGGTTAAGTACTCTACCTTAGGGTTTTACCCATGATATGTCACATCAATACAAACTTGTTTGAAATTTTTGCCTAGTGAATGCACTCTAGGTGTGACAAACACATGATATGCTAATGCTCATGATGTTATGCTCAAGTTTTAGTGGCAGTAACACCAGGGGTGTTACAGAAATGATATGTCCAAGGAATGACACTTCGTCAATCCAGAACTCGCATTTTCTATACTTGGCATAGAGTTGATTATCCCATAGCTTTTGTAGCACCAATCTCAAATGTTCCTCATGATCACTATCACTTTTGGAATAAATAAGAATATCGTCGATGAATACCACGATGAATCTTTCAAGATACTCCATGAACATTCATTAGGTTCATAAAATAGGCTGGTGCATTAGTTAGTCCAAATGACATAACTGTGAATTCATATAAACTATATTGGGTTGAAAAGTTGTCTTGGGAATATCAGAGGGCCTAATCTTCATTTGGTGATAACCCGAACAGAGATCAATCTTCGAGAATACCCTTGCACCTCTCATCTAATCAAATAATTCCTCAACATGGGGTAATGGATACTTGTTCTTCACAGTAACTTCATTAAGGGATCTATAATCTACACATCCTTTGCGATCATCTTTCTTCTGTACAAATAGAACCGGCGCTCCCCAATGTGAGTAACTCGGACGAATGTACCCAGCCTCTTGTAACTTTGTTAACTGCTTCTTAAGTTCCTTTAGTTCTTCTACGGACATCCTGTATGGCCGTTTAGAAATAGGAGCAGTCCCAGGTAAGAGATCAATGAAAAACTCAAACTTCCCTATCCGGTGGCATCCCTGGCAACTCCTCTGAAAGACATCTGGAAAATCCTTAACCACACGGATGTTGTCACCAACAAACTTCCCATCTACTAAGAATACAGCACGTCTGGTAGAGGTAGTTACTGTAATTTCAACTTCAAATCTTTCTCCTTTAGGGCTAGTGAGTTCTACAGTACCCCTACCACATTGTATAAACAGCCTTTGCCTTTCTTAACCATGACATACCAAGGATCAGATCTATACTGCTTTCCTCTAATATTATAGGGGTAGCCTAGAATTCTCTTCCCATAATTGTCAATGTCAATCTATGTGTCATATAATTTGCCTCAACAGGCCCTTTAGGTGTAATTACTACCATTGGTGTTTTCATATTTTGCAGTGGTAACTCATTTGTGTTTTGCATATCGAGCAGACATAAATCAATGTGTAGCACCAGAATCAAATAATATCGTTGCAGGAATTGCATTAATATAAAACATACCAAGTGCGATGTCAACTCCTTCAGCAGCAGCATCAACGCTAACTTGATTAACCCTGGCAATAAGAATCCCTTGCCAGATCCTAGAGTCTGCTACTTGTTCTGAATGGATGTAGTAGCAATCCCTCTGCGGACAAACATTAGCATAATGCCCTGTCTTACCCACACTTGTAGCATGTGGTACCAGCACTCTATCCTGAGAATTTCACCAGGGTGCCAATGGGGTAGCCTGATGAGTCGGTGGAGTCCCCTGAGGTGTGTACTGAGCTGGACGCTGGCCTCCTCCAGTGCGAACCGGTGTATCCTAGGGTGGAACATAGCGAGGACGAACGCTGCTGCTCCGCTGCCCCTAGGATATCGCCTTCCTCTTCATGTCCCCCAGCTGAACACTCTTGTGTTCAATGGCTAGGGCCTTGTCAAGTAGCCTCTGGAATGACGGAAAGGTGTGAGCCACTAGAGCATACTGTAGAGGCCCATTGAGTCCTTCAATGAAGTGTTCCTGCTTCCTCTCATCTTCAGCCACTTCATCTGGTGCATATCTTGAGAGCTAAATGAATCTGTGACGGTACTCACTGACTGTCATGCTTCCCTGCTTTCAGCGACAGAAATTCTTTCTTCTGATCTTCATCAGTTCAGCAGGAATATGATAGTTTCTGAACTGAGTAGCAAATTACGCCCATGTGATAGTATTCAGCAGCATCGTGGGGCAGCAGTGTAAGAATCCCACCAATCAGTAGTAGGACCAGTCAGACGACCTGAAGCATACAGAACCTTCTCCTGGTCGAAGCACTGTGCAATAATCAACATCTTCTCCACAGACTTCAGCCAATCATCAGCGTGCAGAGGATCTGGAGAGCTAGCGAACGTCGGTGGCTTGTGGCTCATGAACTCCCAGTGCTTGTCCTAGGGTGGAACTGGTGGTGGTGGTGGTGGTGGAAGTGGTGCTTGCTGCTGTTGCCACCCTCCTCTCCTGACGCATCTCCTCTCTCTCTTGGAGCATCTCTTGGCATTCCTGCCGCATCTGTGTGTGCATATCCGCCATAGTATCAGCCATCTGTTGCATTATCTGCATCTGGGCTGCAACTGCTGGATCAGCTCCGACTGGTGGAGGATTCGGACGATCCATCTCTGCTTGTTGTTGTTGCTGTCTAAGTGTCCTCCGATTGTGTCGATTGGGGGGTAGATCAATTCCACCACCCTTCCTGGTATTGACCATATGAGTTAAAAACATATGGTAAGAAAGAATTGTAGACAAGGCAAGTAATTACAAATCATGTTACTTTGGGGAGTTATTTGCTAAGTAGATTAGTGTGTTACCTACTAAAGCTAATACATTACCTTATGGTGGTACATGCTAAGATGCCCAACTATAATGTTTCAATCAATCAAAGAAGCAAATCAGAATTTTATCATCAGAACAATCAACCAACATTTTTAAATAGAGAAAATAGTTTTAATTTTGTCTTAGGTTTCCTATCTCTTAAAAGGTCATAAATGTAGGATTCCAAGATGTGAAATCCATATTGTTTTAGAGTAGAAAGGTAAGAGTAATCAGAGTATAACAACAAAAGGTGAGACATGATCAAGATAAGTGTAGAAAGAATCAGAGTAAGGTAAGTAGGTAAGGGTTTTGTCCATTTCTATCTAGGTTTCGTCCTACAATCAACATTTCCTCTGATACCACTTCTGTCACACCTGAATTTAAGGAATAAAGTCGGGTGGATCTCATATATGCGCCAAAGAAGACAACACATATAATAACATAGTGTATAGAGATAAATGTCACAATATCGTAAAAGTATTTATTACATAGCAGAAGTCTTACAAATAAAAGATAAATATAAAACAAACTAAAGTCAATCCTTGGCGCCATAAAGTCAACTAGGAGACGCCACCTAGATCAAGTCATACTCCTCTTTGTGTGGATCCTCTTGAACCATGTCACACCCGGTTCTAGGGGCAAAACCGAATGCATATCATATGTGTGCCAAGATCCATTTTCCACACATATGTTGACGTCACAAGTGTAATATATCAAAAGACAATGCAATAAAGGCGTAAAGAGAGTAGAGTACTTTATTACATCATCTGAATCATTGTATCTTTAACAAGTATCAACATCAAAGTAGGGCGGAATTAAATATGGGCACTCTTCCACAGGAAGGTGACCGGTGCATCGTTAGACTTAAAACTCATCATCGTCATTAGTGAAGTCTCCAGCATCACCCTCTGATCAAAATATTAGCAAGGGTGAGCTCACTTATAGTCGAGGCTCAGCTAGTGGGGACAAATTAATGCAAGTTTAACAAGGTAAGGCTAAGGTTAAGCAATAAGCATTTTAGTTGGTCAATATTTTATTAGCAACACCTATCTTACTAATAAGTGTGTATCCCAAGTATCCCATTTAAACAAAGGTATAAGAGTATATCAAAACACTTAAGTGAAACCACTTAAGCAAACCATTGGCAAATCATCAGATCTCGATTTATTGTCCATCTTTAAGTTCAATTATCATGTGAGGGTCCAGGTTGCTCTTAACCGTGAGCACGGCTGACATATCAGTTTTACACTCTGCAGAGGTGGTGCAACTTTACCCACAAGCCATGTATCCCGTCTAGCCTGGGTTGATCGGACCTGTACACACTATCAAGGTGAATGGTTAGGGATCCATTATGAGGCTTTCACAAAATACCCTTAATACAAAACAACCCGCTAAGGTTTCTAAGTCGGTGTGGAGGCCCTTTGGGCGAGGTACCTTAGCCAAGAATACGTCCCCATGTTAACGTGAGCTGCCACCACTGTCGCTCCCCCTCTTGCCCATATTTCAGGTAAGGTTGCTAGGTACTAAGCATATAAAGCTAATTACCAAAGTCAGAGCCATGATAGCACTCGTGGTTGCACTGTTATCTTGGATGGTCACTCGATGTTCCAATTAATATAAAATAATCTTGTTTAACCATCGGGTTAACACCATAATGTCAATTTCATTTCCGGAACATTAATATCAAATAATGAGTGACATCAAAATTATCAAGTTGAGCGGTAGAACAAATTTGCAAAGCATAGTATTTTCCCAGGGTAATCAAGGAATACAATTGGTAAATCTAGGAAGTCCTTAATTAGGCAATTCCCATCAAATTATGTAATATATCCAAAAAGTAAACATTATTATATGCATTAATTGGGTACAAATAGAATATGCAGAGGGAGAATCCACTTGCCTTGCTCGAACGTGTCCTGCGGGTCGTCTACCTCACAGTCCACTTCTAGCATCGATTTGCGTATCGCACATACAAAAAATACATACGCCAAATAAATAAACATACACCAGTACAGGGGTAATCATTCACTATTACATTCATATTCATACATCACACTTATCACACTTATAAATACGTCCTAAAGCGTAAATACTTATTAACTCATTTATGACTATTACTACGAGTCATTATTGATGAAATTATGAGTAGGTGCTATAATACTAATTTTATCTAGTATAACATGTATTAACATTATTTATGAAAATAAATGCTAATTATTACTAATAATAGACTGATAGGTTTTATTCCTTTTATTTCTAAATAGAACTTATGTGTTTAGCTAAAATGGTTCATTCATGACTCTACTAACATTAATATTCTAAAAATCAATATAAATCAACAATTGGGCTTTTATAACATAAACAAGTATTTTACTAATTCTAAGAAGTTAAGTGCTATACTTATGGACACCTTTATTTTGGCTAGTAAAAACCTATTTTTGTTACGACTAGTGATATTCTTTTAGTTTTCTCTTTTCTTTCTAAAGAAAGTACCATTAAAATAATCGGAGATAAATCATCTATTAACCTATAATATTTATATTCCATGAAGTCTTTACCATTTACTAATTCCATGTTAAGAAAAGTTTCTATTATCTACTAAAACAAACTTACGGTTATAACCTTCTAAATAATTTCCAAAATTCATTGTAAACAAAAGTTAACTATAAAATTACCTATCTAGTGTTTTTATCACCATCATGTGTCTATCCATTTTTGTCATACTTCTCTCTAATCCTACTTTCTAAAAGTCATCGTAAACAAATAATATGAATAATCACCGTGCACTAATTTATCGCATATATCTACCAAAAATTCATAGTGTACATACGCATGAATTCCGAATCACAACTTTCTCATATTACAACACAATAATTATAAAATTCACAAACTAAATCAAAACGTGATTTCGAAAATACATAAAATTATTTTGGGTCGTCTTCAACATTGAGCTTGCTCGTGTGACGGGGGGTTCGGTCGAGTGGAGAAGAGCCGGGGCTCGGTGTCGGGTGGCTCCGGCAGTCTACGAAGCTCCAGCGATGGCGTGGGCGAACTCCGGCGACGGCGGCGGTGTCTCGAACGGTGAGGAGAGTGAGAGAGAGAAGGGGGCGAGCTCGGGTAGGGAGGAGGAGAGAGGAGCTCGGCCGGTATTTATAGAGAGAGGGAGGGGAGAGGAGAGGTTGCCGGGGAGAGAGAGAGAGAGAGGCGGCCGGGGTTCTTCAAGGCCATTAATGGCGGGTGGCATCAATGGGGAGACAGTGGGGGAGGGGAGAAACGGTCGCTTTGAACCTCCATAGCGCGAGGGGACGAATGGACGCGCGGGTGGCGCGCGGTTGGGCGCACGGGGTCGGGTCCTGGCGGCTCGGTCGCGGGGCGGCGTCCTGGCGCGGGGTGCGACGGCGGCCTAGGCACGGGCTCCTTGCGGCTGCGCGGGGAAGGGAAAGGGAGAGGGAAGGAGAGAGGGGCCGGGTGGGCCCTGCGTGTAAGAGAGAGGAGGGGGGAAGAAAGAAGAGGGTGGTGGCGGCTGGGAGGTAGGGAAGGGGCGCGCGACTTATTGGGCCCCTAGTGGGCTGTTAGGGTTAGGTTAGGGTTTTTTCTTCTTTTTTCTATTTCTTTTCTAATTTCAAAAAATATTTTTAAATAACCCTAAAATCCATAATAATTATACCAAAATTATTTATAAATAAAATATTTATTTTTTTGGACTAATAATTATTATATTATTTATTTTTATTTTCATTTATGAAGAAATGCTATTAAATATCCAAAATCAATCATGAGCAATCAAAATTATTCCAAATGAAAATAAATAACAAACACTTGAATGAAAATATTATTGCCATAATTACCATTAATAACTAAATGCATTATTTTTTTAGTTGATGGTTTTTATAGGGTTACAAACCTACCCTCTTAAAAGAATATCGTCCTCGAGATTAAGGAACTTCTGAGAATAACTGGGGAAATTCTGCCCTGAGTTCATCTTTTCTTTCCCAAGTGGCCTCATCTTCAGAATGATGACTCCACTGAACTTCGCACATGTTAATGACTTTACTCCGTGTAATTCTGCGAGATGTTTCCAGAATTCTGACAGGGTATTCCGAATAAGTCAAATCCTCATTAACATTTAGTTCTTCCATAGATAGCTGTTCCTCCGGTACTCTCAAGCACTTCTTGAGTTGTGACACGTGAAATACGTCATGCACATCCGACAAACTATCGGGTAGCTCTAACTAGTAGGCTACTTCACCTTTTCTTTCCAAAATCTTGAATGGGCCAATATAGGGAGGAGATAATTTTCCCTTAACCTTAAATCTTTTCATTCCTCTCATCGATGAAACTTTAAGGTATACGAAGTCTCCGACTTCGAATATCAACTCTCTTCTTCTATTATTAGCATAGCTTTTCTGTCTTGACTGTGCTGTCTTCAAATTCTCTCTGATAATCAGCACTTGCTTTTCCGCTTCTTGGAGAATTTCTGGACCAAATACTTGACTTTCTCCGGTCTAATTCCAATAAAGCGGTGTTCTATACTTTTGTCCGTAAAGTGCTTCAAATGGTGCCATTTTTAGACTTGCTTGATAACTATTGTTATACGAGAATTCTGCATAAGGCAAACTTTTATCCCAGCTTCTACCATGCTTTAGAGTGCAAGCTCTTAGCATATCTTCCAACACTTGGTTTGTTCTTTCCGTTTGCCCATCTGTTTGCGGATGATAAGCTGAACTAAAGTTTAGCTTGGTATCCATGGATTTATGTAGTCTTTTCCAAAAGCGCGAGGTAAACTGGTTCCTCGATCTGATACGATCTTCTTTGGTACTCCATGTAGACAAACAATCCTTGACATGTATAACTCTACTAACTGGGCTCCTGAGTAAGTTGTCTTCACAGGTATAAAGTGTGCCACTTTAGTCAACCTGTCTACTATGACCCATATCGAATCATAGCCGTCCCGAGTACGGGGTAGTTGAAAGGGAAATGTGCCCTTGGGCCATTTCAAGTATATTTTTGGTGATTAAGTGCCCAACACATATTGAGTGAGTAATTATGTGCCAAATGATAGATGAAGTGCAAATCAACAAGAAGGTATGATTCTAGACTTAGTACATTGGTTTTTGTGTACTAATATATTTGTCTAAGTGCTAGAATCAAAGAAAAGAGAAAAAGGAAAAGACTTGGCTGGAGCAGCCAAGACTCAGCGCAGTCTGGCACACCGGACTGTCCGGAGGTGCACCGGACAGTGTCCGGTACGCCAGGCTGGCTTCTGGCGAACTGGCCACTCTTGGGAATTCGTCGGCGGCGTACGACTATAATTCACCGGACTGTCTGGTGAGCCAACGGCCGCCAGCGCAACGGTCGACCACCAAATCCGCGGGCGACGCGTGGCCCGCTCCAACGGTCGGCAGGAGGCACCGGACAATGTCCGGTGCGCCAACAGCTACAATTCTGCAACGGTCAGCTGTGCCATTTCAGGAAGGCAATCTGCACCGGACCATGAACAGTGCCTGTCCGGTGGTGCACCGGACTGTCCGGTGCGCCACCCGACAAAAGGCAAGAATTGCCTTCCCAGATTGCCTCCAACGGCTCCTAGCTACCTTGGGGCTATAAAAGGGACCCCTAGGCGCATGGAGGAGTCACCCAAACATTCTTTGATCATCTCTAAGCACCAAGACTCCATTCTTGAGCATTTGATTCTTTGTGATAGTGACTTGAGCTCTATTTGAGTAGAGAACTCCTCGCATTGTGTTGTGAGCTCAAGTTGTGGCTTGTGTGCATGATTGTGCTCGTGCTTTGAGTCTTGTGTGTGTTGCTCTCCCCTCCCTTACTTCCGTGCTTCTTTGTGATCATCAATTGTAAGGGCGAGAGGCTCCAAGTTGTGGAGATTCCTCGCGAACGGGAGATAGTAAGAGAAAGGAAAACACCGTGGTATTCAAGTTGATCATTGGATCACTTGAAAGGGGTTGAGTGCGACCCTCGTCCAGCGGGACGCCATAACGTGGAGTAGGCAAGTGTTATACTTGGCCGAACCACGGGATAAATCACCGTGTCTCTTGTGCTTGTTTTCTTCGTGACCATTGTGTTTCACAAGAGCTTGGTTCTTAGCCACTTGATTCTATTGAGCTAACACTTAACCAAGTTTTGTGGCTACAAGTATTTGATTTTTACAGGATCACCTATTCACCCCCCTCTAGGTGCTCTCAATTGGTATCGGAGCTGTTCTCTTCACGAAAGGGACTAATCGCTCGAAGAGATGGGTCCTAAGGGAAAGGGGATGGTGGTCAATGATAAAGAAAAGGAGTCCATCTTCAACGAGCCGAGGGACGACAAGCCCACTGACTCTGGCTCGAGTCATAAGAAGAAGGACGGGAAGAAGAAGAGACGCATTAAGAAGATCGTCTACTACGACAGCGACGAGTCCTCTTCTTCCCAAAGAGACGACGACTACGACGAGAAAAAGAAACCGGTTAACTCAAACTTTTCTTTTGATTATTCTCGTATTCCGTATAATTCCAATGCCCATTTGCTTTCTATTCCTCTTGGTAAACCTCCACACTTTGATGGAGAGGACTACGCTTTTTGGAGTCACAAAATGCGTAGTCACCTATTCTCTCTTCATCCAAGTATTTGGGAGATTGTTGAAAACGGAATGCTTTTTGATAGTACTGACAACCCCGTTTTCATTAATGAGCAAATCCATAAAAATGCACAAGCTACCACTATTTTGCTAGCATCCTTGTGCAGGGACGAGTACAACAAGGTGAGTGGCTTGGATAACGCTAAGCAAATTTGGGACACCCTCAAGATTTCTCATGAGGGGAACGACGCCACCATGATCACCAAGATGGAGTTGGTGGAAGGCGAACTGGGAAGGTTCGCAATGATCAGGGGAGAGGAGCCAACGCAAACGTACAACAGGCTCAAGACCCTAGTCAACAAGATCAGGAGCTATAGAAGCACGAGATGGACGGACCACGACGTCGTCCGACTTATGCTCAGGTCCTTCACTATTCTTGATCCTCATCTTGTGAACTCAATCCGTGAGAATCCTAGGTATACAAAGATGACGCCCGAGGAAATACTCGGAAAGTTTGTAAGCGGGCGTATGATGATCAAGGAAGCAAGATACATTGATGAGGCATTGAATGGCCCAATGCCCATCTACGAAAGGACTTGATGAGATACCCCCAGCGGGTCGAGCACCCCTAGCGGGATCGCTCGTTAAGACCTAACCCTGCTGGAGGGAGGTCGGATCTCACTTGGATAACCCATTTGTAGCTCGATGGCCTACCTCCCCGCGCCGACTAGGTCAGAGGGGGATGGCCCTCCCCTCATAGGAAAACTTTCGAAAGAAGCTAGCCTAAGAGGAGATGTGTGCACCGAAGAGGGAAGGAGTAACAACCGAAAGGATCCCCCTTAAAAACAACGGTTCAACATTGAAGGAGATGAGCTCACGCCCGACATAAGGCGCCATCAAAGACCGACCCCAGAAGTCGACACAAAACTATTTAAACCCCCAAGCAATCTTCACAGTTCGCTCGAGAGCTCCGGGGCTGTATCTAACAGATACGCTCGCATGCCCCGGACATCAGCTATGGAAAGGAGGCAAAACAATAATAAAGGACTCACGCTCAGCACATGATGACCGCCGTAGAAAGGGTCCGTCCCTAGACTACAAGATTGACCTAGTAAACCCCCAAGCAATTCTCACAAATTATTCAGGGCACGAGGGCTACATCTTGCAGATGCACTTGTGTGCACCGAGGAAAAACTGATCCTAGACGAAAGCCTCTATGCAACTCCGAGGAGATGCGTAAAGGCTAAGGGGCTGCTGTCGGGCACCTAGGAACAGGGTGCCCAAAGAGAGCCCAGGAAGCTCCTCAAAAGTGGCCCATGCGACCAAGTCGCCCACCGAGCAAGTCTGTGAGGCGAGGTAGGCGACCAAGTCCCCCACTGAGCAAGTCTACGAGGTGGAGCGGACAACCATGTCCCCCGTCGAGCGAGTCTAAGCGTTGAGTTAGAGGTACAAGCATACGTCGACCACGACAGTGCATGAGGACAATAAGACACAGACACAACTCTCCTATCAGGGACAACCTTAGCATCGGAGCCTCTACAGTGGCCGGTATGGCAAAAACGACAAGACAAGACACCATGTCGAGTGGACAAATTCACATGCATGGAAGGACAACATTGGACCCACGATGGTGGAGGGGAACCATGCCATGTCAGTTGAGTCCTAAGCTTACACCATGGGACCCGCTGCACATCACCACGAGGACGTCAGCCACAAACCCACCGCAAGGACAGGAGCAACAGGCAACGCCATGTCGAGGAGCGCAACTTCGTACGATCAGGAGTAGGGGGCCCTCCGCAATGGATGAAGGACTTCTTCTCTCTTTATTCCGTCTCTCTCTCTCTCTCTCTCTTTGTGAAGAGAGAGCAATGTAAGGTATGACCCTTAGGAAATAAAAGGAAAGGAACCTTCAGACATATAGACACATAAGAACATGAAGTTGTAACACTTTCATTGCAATACCACAATCAATACTACACTGCTAAGGCTCCGGCCTGAACCAGTATAACCCCCGGTGTCTCATATCTCTCGTTCGAGTCCCAGCGATTCACCATTCGGAGTGATCCCACGCTAGCATCCCAGCCGAACACAAATCTTATTGCCCCCGGTTTTCGAAACCACGACACCCACCATATGTCTACTATACGGGACACGCCAGGCGCCGTTGCGTCAACATCGAACTTGCTACAGGGACCCGTATACCGGACGTATGGGCAGCACAACCCTATGGATAGCGTCAGGAGGGCTATGCCACCCAGGAGCAACAAGCCGAGCCCCCAGTAGAATACAGGGTTCTTACTGTAAAGTCCACCCTTGAGCTATAAAAGGGCAGGACAAGCTTTTTTCCACACACAAGCACACCAATTGTATAACTCTCCAAGCATTACTATGATCAGCACTACATTGTAATAGGCTATGAGTGTAAACCAGTAGAACCCCTTGCCTCAGATCCAATGTAGAGTCCGTGTGATTCACCATTCGAAATAAGTCCACGCTAGTATCCCCTGCCGAACACAAACCTTACTGTACCCCGGTTTTCGAAGATTTTCTCTCTATCTATCAAAAATATAAAATAAAATGTATCAAAATATAAATTAAAAATACTTAGAGAGTAGCTTATAAGTCGGACACTGTTAGGAGGTGTTTGATTTATATGGACTAATTTTTAGTCTCTCCATTTTATTCTATTTTAATCTCTAAATTACCAAATTTTTGTATTTGATAATTTATGGACTAAAATCAAATAAGATGGAGGGACTAAAAATTAGTCAAGAAACCAAACTACCTCTTAGAGACGTCGGATAGTGGTCTCTATTAGTTAGTATTCTTTCCCAGTTTTTTTCATCCTCTAGTAGCGCCGATGTCTACGTTAATCCAGTGGAAACTGCTGTAGTGGGCCGGCCGATCTTGCTGCCAATGGGAGACAGACCAATGACACGAGGGAGCAGTTGCAGACTACTAGTAATATCACTAACTTAAAAACGAAAAAAATACCGCACTCAAACCATTGAACGCATAAGACCAGTCTTTGGATCAGTAACTCCGTCGAAATGGGTATCGAAAAAAAGAGAGAGAGAGTTTCTCTAGCTCTACAATTAGGGATGATTACAACATTTCTCTGAGATAACCCGATCTATTTATTCTCGCCTGTACTCAGGTAACTCCACTAATTCTCCTGTCAAATCACTGAACCTCGGCCCCCGGCGGCAGCCTAGAAGAATTTGTCGTAGTCTTGAGTGGGCTGCCCCCACACGTCCATGAAACCTGAAACCACATGAACAAAGACATCGTTTTAGCTTTTGGAATTAACTTACCTACCTAGGTATCAATATATACCATCCAGGAAACTCTTTTCGAGTACAGCACAACGCAAAACAATAGTGGGAAACAGGGGGGGATCCGAGCACACATGTTGCTACTACAACGCAAAACATTCACTAGCATCTCAATGTTGTCTCAACACGTTCATGTTTTTACTACTCCCTCCCTCCGTTCTGTTTTATTTGTCACGTTTTAGTTCAAAAATGAATTAGCGGACGACAAATATATTCGAGAACGGAAGTAGCATAATCTAATAAGACCGCGAGATCCTTTTACTATTCCATTGTACATGCAAAATATATTTGACTAGCAGTATGAGCAAAGCCAGCACGGAACACGAAAGTAGGAACACGCAGGGCCAGCAGTTGCAGCAATCTAGTTTGGAAGTTGCACAGGAAAGGTGTAAGGTGTAGTGTAGTAAAATCGATCTCTATGTATAAACTGACTGCCGCATTGGTTAAAATCCCAGGTAGGGAACTGGGGAAGGTCCGTATGCCTCAAGCAAATGGGAACCCAAAGTAACAAATACAAGGTTACACAACATTGTAGTGTGTGTGGCTTCTGCACTGGGGCAAGGTATGTCAAGGCCAGTGGAAGGTGTGTGAAGGCTGTACCAGCTAGGCTTCAGAGTGCAAGACGATGTGGATTTCATCTCATGTCATCGTAGTTGAGGGTGTTTGCTTCATGTACAGGAAAGTTGCTTAGAAGAAATTAGTGACCCAAGAAATTTCTAGGTTCATGGGACATAAGTATCAACCCTAACCAAAATGTGTTATTCGAAGTTCCACAATCTATGAAATACAAGGATGACTAAGGACCAAACAGTGATTTTAAGTTCATTATCACTCTAGCCTGTGTGCCTGAGATAACCCTTTGCACTGTACCGACTAACTTGCTGGCTAATGAGTAATGACTGCATCATGTATTTGAAATTGTCATGAAACCTAAGATTCTTTCAGGGTCAAATTTTTTATCAATTTATAAATTCACTGGAGGTACAGCTACTATCGTTATTTGGCAATATCATTTCCAAATAAGTCAACAGAAATATGGCGAACTACATGTAAGTGAAGTTATAAATCACGGTCTTGTTCCATTCCTAATAAAACAAAAGAGGTTGCATCCAGTGTGTCTGATGAGTACGGTCAATACAGGTCATACCAGCTATTCTCGCATGAGGCAAACCAGAAGAGGAAAGGCCACTTAATGTTGGGACGAAGGCGAACACGTCCCCCTCGCTCGAACTCCCCACACCAGCATATTCAAGACCGAAGACCGCGAAGGCCCTGAAGGTCGAGCCGCACAAGTGAAGTGCCCAAGGTCGACGCCCCCGCGAAGACTCAGGCACTATTTTCGCCCCAGCAAACCGGAGCAAAGACCATTGAAGACTTCGGAGCTCGGACAATCAAGACCACAAAGACCATACGTCGCAATCTTCCACATTGTAAAAGGGGGCCCGTGTATAGACCGGCCCATGCTGCAGGGTCTCGCCCGTAGGCCACCGTTCCGGCAGGGTTAATAGAGGGATGGCCCATGTCTGTAACTGATTACGCTGTAATGACCCGTTATAACCCCCTAGGGGAGAATATTCCGGGGATAAACTAGGTAACTAAGGGTCTAATTGTCTTTAGCAAGGCAGAGCATACCCTCAGTTACCTATAAATACCCCCGCACTGTGCCATTGCGGGGACGAAAAAAAACATTGTTGCTCAAGTGAATTACATCTACTCGCATCAAACCGCTTTCCACTCTCCCACCGTTTGAGCTTGCTAGATTGAATTTGCAAGTTCCAACACTTAAAACACATTTTTGTCAACAAAGGACAAGAAACCACATTTGCCCCACTAAAAGGAAAGGCCATCTAAAACACAACTGCACATTTAACCTTTGAAACACGATCCAATGATAGGTGCCATCAACACTGATAAGTGATTTTGGAATAAAATAAATTCAGAGCTGTTGATCTATCTGTGTCTATATTCATATAACATTGAGACTGCAAATTTCTTAAGTATGCATCTCAAACTGGGAGTACACAGAAAACAGACAAGTGGGCATTGAGACCTAAAGCAGGAACATATTAGACATAGTATATTAAGGGAACAGAAGAAAATCGTCAACTTACCAATATCAGAGAGAGACCCATATATTGGATCATCCATGACAGCAATGCCCTGAAAGAAGGGGAAATCATATACATGAATATGCTATTCAAGAAAGAAACAGTAATTATTTCCTGGAACTTCACTAATGCCTGCAAGTAGAAAAAAATACATAAAAGCACCAAGCAGCCTCCCGTCCTCACCTCAGAGTCGTTGGCACCTATTCCAGCATGAAGATCTGATTGCATTGATGGGTAGCATGGTATATCAGAACCAAGAAAATCAGAAAATGCAAGGCTGTATCCATCTTGAATACCAGGAAGAATATCCGTATGTATTCCATGGCCGGGGTCCATCATGCTATCCATGCTATAGCACATCATCTCATTCCTGGTTGAATCAAATTTTTTAACTTTTAGCAGAAATATCATGACACTGAAAACAAACAATATATTGACGTGCTAACGAAATAAACACTGTCATGAACCATATCTCACTGGTCTCTTGACACACAGGGAAAAGGCCAGAGACGCATACAGGACTATCAGGAATTCCTATATGATGCAAAAAAAAAAAATCACTACAAAAACTTCAGCATAGAGTAGGAAATAATTGGAGTCAAAGAAACTTACTTTGACTTTGACAAATCAAATCCATCAACTTCAACTGGTGTGCCACATTCTATATCAATTACTTGAACATCCTTATTATCTAATGGAACCTGGCATAAATCATATGTATGACTGGCATTGGCGCCTGTAAAAGTTTCAGGACCTTCTTGCTGTTTATTATTTGACTCTGCAGAAGATCCAGCTGCAGATGGCTGGACCAACGCTGGACTATTGTGTACAGCGGCAACCTCTGTACCACGAACTAGGTCAAGATCGGATAGATTTAGTGAGCTAGATTGATCCAGCTTTCCTTTTTCCATTTCTATTACAGTTTCAGCACCAACATCATGACCAATTATTTTCCTTTGATCGGGCAACTCAATCAGGTCCACATCTTGTGGCAGCATATCGATATCACCGATCTTTGTTCCTTCCTTAAATTGTAACTTCAAGTTATTCTCATAAGATATTGTCTGAGTTAAGCCAGTTTCCTCAATCAAGCTGACCTTGTGAGAAGCTGTTGTTGGTAGCAATTTGGTTTCTTCAATCAAGCTATCCCTGTGATTAGCAGTCAACGGAGATAAATCAGCTTCTTGCATGAAGCCATCCTCTTGCGTCAAGCTATCCTTGTGAGAAGCTGCAAATGGAGATAAGGTGGTTTCCTGCATCAAGCTCTTCTTGAGGGCATCTGTTAACGGAGATAAGTTAGTTTCTTCCTTATATTGCTGGACAACCACATGTGGTTGTGCATCAACCTTCTCTGCTACCATGTTTCCAGTCCCAACTGGTATTCCATTTTCTTGAAGAAGCATCGACTCTTTTGGTTCAGCACAGACATCACCAGAGCTAGTGTTTTCTTGGCAAATTTTATCTTCTCTGTTTTCTGACGCAACGTTAGTCAAAGATCTCTCAGCAGAATCACCGATTACCATCTGTGAAGCTTGACAAGAAGAAACTAGATCAACTGTTTCAACCACTGCAGTTTCTCCTGGGATACATGCTGCATTTCTGTGTGCACGCACTGACCTGGGCCTTGTTGGGGTTCTTGTGAAGTTACAATAGTCAATCAAACTCTCCTTACCAACATGCATCTCAACTTCCATATTTGTCTCACCATCAGAAGTGTTGTGATCCAAAGTAGCCTCATCCATAACTTTTTTTTCATTTCCAACTTCCTCATCAGGAACCTCATCTTCAATCTTACCATATGGTAACTGTTTGGGATCTGAATCTGTAACAACACGACAAGAAGCATGATTTACATCGGTGTCTATCCCTTGCTTAACCACCTCAGTTTCTGAATTTTGCGTCCCACTGTCATCCTCCACCTCACCTTCCTCAGTCTCCTCCAGCACCTTTGATGCATCATTAGCATCCTTACTAGTATCTTTGACAGAGCTCATAATCTTCGATGTTGTATCCTCCATGCATAACCCTGCTACAGCCTTCGCTGTCAATGGTGTCCCCTCCCTCACTGCCTCTGTAATACTAGTACTCGCCTCATCATTCCCCCGATTGCCGCGGCGCTCTCTCTGAAACCCAGGTGCCCCATCTTCATCCCCATCCTCCTCGTAGCGCCGGCCGTTCGGAAATGGCCTTCCTCTCTCCTCCCTGTCTCTCCCTGAGTCCAGATACCCCCTCCTGTACTCCCCATACTTCCTCTTCCCTCTTCCATTGTAGCTGCCACGGCTGCAATCATCTCTGCTACTAGTGCTGCTACTAGTGCCATTGGCTCGCCTAGGCCAGCCGTTAGGGTTACTGTTGTATTCATCTTCGTACCTCCTCCGGCCATAAAACCCGGGGGGTTCCTGCTGCTGTGGTAGCTGCGGGGGCGGAGGAAGAGGATGAGCAAGCCACGTGCCAGAGATGCCGGCGCCACGCTGGAGGGCGGCTGGCGGGAGCACGCCCTGGGCAACCAGATACTCGGCGGCGAGGCGACCGGCCTCCATAAGCACCTCGTACTTGCGCTCTAGCGGCGGCGGCGGCGGCGCCGGCGGAAACGGCGGAGGAGGAGGAGGAGCGTAGTACGGCTGCTTGTGGCCGCGAGGGTACCCACCACGGCCGAACGGCGGCGGCGGCGGCAAGCGGCTACGGTGGTTGTACTGCATCGCAAAGGTTACAGCTTTGTCCACGGAATCCACGAGAAATTCGTCAGGAATTCTGAGGCAAAGACCAAAAAGAAAAGGTGTTACGATTTCTGCAACTTATCTCGCGGCGGGGAATCAGAAAGCCTAGGGCAAGAACTCACAAGTCACGATTCACCGGACACTCTTGCCATCGTATTGGATAAATCCACCAAATGGAGGCCGGAATTACCACTGGCTAAGTCAGTTCTTGTTTCTTTCGACCTGATTCTACCCTCTGTTCTTGGTCCGATACTCCGATCGATGCAGGGGAAGGGAAAGGATTACTGAAAAAATGGAAGAATTTTACTAGATTAAAAGAACGCGAGTACGCGACGATGCACCTATTTCTGCTGGGGAATTCTAATTTCCACGGGCAAGAATTTGCTGATTGGTTTAATCCAAGGAGTTAATAAAAAGGAAGAGGAAATTAATGGTCGCTGCTTTTGGTGGGTCGGAGTATCAGTTTTGGATGGGCGCGTGAATGTGCACGTGGATCCAATGCCTCTATCTGCTGCTTAGGTCGGGACTCGGGAGTATGGAGAAAGACTGGTGGGTCCCGGATGTCATTTGCTAAGGCCGGACGGTTCGGAAGTTGTTGTTTGAAAGCAGCTGTTTGATATAGCGCATCAATATAGATGGTAATAGTAACTCGATATTTGATAGGTAAAAAATCTATTAAAACCTATATTTAACAAATTTTATGTCTATAGGTTTTTTATTAGATACTTTATTATATACTCCCTCCGTCCTAGTATATAAGGCGTAACCACATTTGGTTCAAAGACCAAAAAATGCATTTAATTGTCTATATACCACTGCATCGATATACGTATGCATAGAGAGAGCACGCCTTATATTGTGGGGACAAGAATAAAAAGTGGTTACGCCTTATATACTGAGACGGAGGGAGTACATTAGATACGGTGGTTACGAGTATTTTCTCTCTTCACACGTGAATCCACTAACACATGTCAGGTGTGTCTAGATTATTAGAAATATTCCATATAAAATTAGAAGAGCAAGAACGATGCCCTTTTTCTTCAATAGCTTGCACGTCTTAAACATTTAAATATTAAGTATTGTATACTGAACAATTAGATAACTACCATAATGTTGTATGTTGTTATTAATAACTCTCTTTTAGGTTATGAGTGCTATATTTTGTATGATCTTATGGCATGATGTTATCATTTAGTATAGAATTGTTGATCTTGTGATAAAATTATATTGGGTTCGATGAATTTATCATGCTAGACATAAAGATAATATGCTATTTTAGTATATTTCATTATTGATGAGATATGGAGTTGTTGGTACTTGATTTCAATCCCTGAAGGTATCAAAAATCAAGGCAACACAAGTTAAATATTTGGACCTTCGTCCTTTGGTTCGAAGTGTTAGCGCGAAGGACGAAGTTTCTCAAAAGGAAGTGAAAATGAAACGATATGAAAAGACAATGAAAAATATTGTATGGAACTCATCTCATGTGCCTTGGCATTCTTATTCCATCTTCTTTTCTATTAAATTAGTTTATAAGTATACCTTTGGCTCCTTAACACAAGGTGGTATAATGGCTCTTCGAAGGCTAAGCTATACGAAGCTATGGTCCTCCAAAAAGGTATCTTATGCATGACATTATTCATCTATTTATAGGAAAAATGAAATGCCTTCGTACAAAATTACAATCATGCATGCCCCTCAAGGTTTTACACACATTGTTTGCAAATGACCTTCCTTTGCTGCGCAGGTCTTGGCCTTCATCGCGTGAAAGCTTCTTCGCTGGCTTGCGTTCGAAGCTTTTCTCCTTTTGCCGAAGCTATCAACTTCGGCTCATGCCTTTATTATCTGCGCGCATAGGCAAAGCTTCTTTATATGCTGCTTCGGCCGAAGACCAGCTTCGTCCATTGATTGAAGTGTACCTGAAACACACTTGTTCATATCGAAGTGAAGGTTAAATGAGGACCTTTGGCAAAGGTAAGCCCCCAACAGTAGCCCTTGCGGGATGAGTTTGTTTCTTTGTAACGAACTTATATTGTAAAAAATAAAATTAGGAGGCCTTGTGCCGAATGTCCGAAAACACCTTCTCGAAGCTCGTTATGAAGAAGATAGATCGATTCAAAAAAACAATTGATCTGAAAGTTAGACGCACAGGGAGAAGCTGAGTGTGATGCGCGGGAACGTTTTTCGGCGTCTCACGCCACTTCACACCCATTTCTGAATATAAAAACAGCCGAGCGGGTGGGTGCGGATCACATTTACTGCCCTCAACTACATGCTGCCAAAATTTTATGTGCCTCCGAAGCTTCTCATCCACCTCTGCTTCGAAAGCTGGCTTTGGCTAAGTCATCTCAGACAATTTCCAGTCCACTCAGATGGCTAGGATTCAAACCACCGCAAAAACTGATCACACGTACCTCTTCGGAGGCACGACAAGATACCCTACCCATCTCATAAGCTATGAGGGCTTTGTCATCGTCAAGTCCTGCTCCGGAGTTACTGAAGGATAGACCTTCGAAGCCAAGCTATATTGAAATTGGTCGTTCCACTTTTAGGGAGAAGGATCTGCAATCTATGAAGAGGCTTAGTTATTTTAGTAGTAAAGTCAATGTTCACCTCCCTAGGAATGAGACGACCCTGATGCTGGGAAAGGACAAAGTTATTGTATACAAGAGCTTTTTCAAGGCAGGAATTCGGCTTCTGATGTACAAGATGATTGTGAAGATACTACATCGTTATGAGGTACACATGCATCAATTGACTCCAAATGCCATAGTTTGCCTTAGTGTTTTCATTTGGGATACGAAGCCAGGGGGTTGCACAGATGCTAATGCTTTCTGCAGGGTGCATGATTTGCACTATCAAATAAAGGCCAATGGTCACACAGGCCTTCATAATAACTTCGGATGCTACAACTTCGGTTATTGTACGAATACAATTGGGTCGGTCCTCGCATATCGAACCAAGTGGCATGGAGACTAGACAAAAGAGTGGTTTTACGCCGAAGTTGACTCTGAACAACGCAAGGACTTCAATGGTGTGCCTATGAGTCCTTTAAGTATTAGCTTCTGTCTAAAACGGCGAAGTGCGAACTAAGCGAGGCTGCTAAAGAGTGCTACGAAGCCTTTAATACAGTTGTTAAGAAAATTGGGTCTCAAGATTTGATTCAAGAGGCACTTTCCGATAACATTTATCCAACTCGGACTGGGTGGAAACTGCCAAAGGAGGTGAAGTCAAAATATGAAGAACTTGTTACTCTAGCTTTTGGTTTTAAGGAACAATCTTCGTACAAAGCTCTTTCGGCTAAATAGCTTAGGTTTATAGGGTAAAAGTGCAATGGGATCTTTGGAAATTATCTTACCAGGGAGCACGAAGATATGTCCTCTGTCTTCGGAAGCCGGGGGAAGCTTTGACTTAATAGAGTCATGAATGCCATTGGTTTTGAGTACCCAGACTATGAAGATCCCGCTATTAACATTGAAACTAGGAAGAAAAGGAAAAGTGTTGCTAAGGGTACTGGGAAAACTTCAAAAAACTATTGAAGCTGACACAAAGAATGATGAGACAGAGGGCGACGAAGAACCATCTTCAGGCCCTGAAAAGAAGAAAGCGAAGAGTTCGAAAAAATCTACTGCTGGACAAGACCGAGGGAAAGGGAGTGCTACAACCACCTCTTCTATGGGCTATACATAGATTCTTGAGGTAATGACACAACCATTAACATTTCCCCTCTAAGTCCCTTAGGACAACACTGACTTAGTTTATGCCAACTATGAAGGGAACTGACTAAGGAGACCATCCCTCGAAGGTCAAAGACATTTTGTTTGAGGAAGAAGTAGAGAGCCCAAAAATTTTGGGTCTTGGAGGCGCTGCCTTCGGAGGTTCAACATCCTCTGAAGAAGACGAGAAGAAGACCGCCGAAGGAGGCAGGTCTTCGGGGCATGAAAAAGCAAAAAAAGAGCTAAAAAGAGTCGAACCCTATTCTTGAAAAAGATGTGGCCAAAGCTACTCAGACTACTGGTGAAGATGTAGACGAGATTGGTTTTTTGTGAGGCATCTTGGTGGGGGTGAACTTGATGACAAGGAAGCTTCGGAAATAGAAAGTAAAGGCGAAGCCATGGGGTATGGGCTTGGGGCTTTGCTCTTCAGAGGGAGATCAAATATTGATGTGCATACCTGATCCCGATGAATCAAAGATTGTGAGAAATATCACTCGAAGCATTGGCTTTTCAGAACTTGAAGAATGGTTGAGTCAAGTTAAAAAGAGAAAAGTTTCTCATAGTTTAGCTTATACTAGCATCAAGGTAAGAGAAACTCTTTATTCTAATGCAGCTTCAGAGAAAGTCTATTATCAACTTAAATTGTTTATCTTCGTGATGTAGGAGCTAATGTTGAGCAAATCTCTAAGAATTCAACAAGAAAAAGAAGATGATGAGCTATCAAAGCTACAAGCGAAGCTGGAACACTCCTAAATTCTTTGCAAGAAAAGGAGAGTGAGATTGCATCTTTAAAAGAAAAATTAGCTGAGGATGATGAAGTAAAAAGGCAAGTGGCAACGGAGATAAAAGAATAGAGAATTCTATCAAAGAACTTCGTACCAGCCTTGAGGCGATAGAAAGGAATACTGCTAGCAAAGTCACAGAAAATCAAAAATTGTTGGAGACTCTGAACTAGCTTCGGGGTAATGGCTTCGATCTTGCCTCCCGATGTTGTGGTACTATGAAGAAAATCTTTTCCTTAGTTGGCACGGCTTCAATGGCCAGCTCCTTCGCCAGCGGTGACACCGAAGGGGCACTTGGTTGGATTGAAAAGGAATTAAGTGAAGTTGAAAACATTATCAACGCCCGAAGCGATTATTGTGCAATGATTGGATCTCGTGGCATGACCTCTATACTTGAGAAAGCTAGCTGTGAACATGTTAAGGCCATGGGGAAAATGACTTCGGCATGGTCGTAGAAGATATCAAGACTCCCTCGAAGAGTGTACTTGGTGTTGTCAAAAGGTTTTTCTTTGAATTGTGGGATAAAGGTGGTCAACAATTTGCCATTTCGGAGGCTGAGGAATATACAATAAAGGTTTGTTTCTAAGCTTGTTTTTAATCAAAGCTTTGTCCATGAGTTTTCCTTAATACTTAACATTTTTTTGTATTTTCTCAATGTCTGTTTCTACATAGCAAAGAAGTGAAAGAGAAAATAAAGGTGATGAAGTAAAGAAAGGCCAAAGCTTAGCTTGATTTTTAGGCCGAGGAGAATTTTTGTATTTTGGAGATGAATATTTATGCAATTAAACCACTAGTTGCTATAATATAACACTTTGCTCTTACTTTTTCTTTAATTCTGAGTGCTTTGTTGCGTGTGAAACCAAATGTTACTGGTATTTTGAGCCAAAGTCAGAAAACACCTTCCCTTCTTTTTACCCGAAACAAAGCGTGCAAAACTCACTCGATACTTCGGAGCTTTTGCATTGGATTTTAGCTCTACATTCCCTTAGGAACGACTTTGGAGCTTTTTTGACCTTTACTTGGTGATAAAACTTTTGCTCTACATTTCCTTAAAAAGACTTTGGAGCTTTCTCACCTTTACTTGGTGATAAAACTTTAGCTCTACATTCCCTTAGGAACGACTTTGGAGCTTTCTCACCTTTACTTGGTGATAAAACTTTAGCTCTGCATTCCCTTAGAAATGACTTTGGACCTTACTCACCTTAACTTGGTGATAAAACTTTAGCTCTGCATTCCCTTATGAATGACTTTGGAGTTTTTTCACCTTTATTTGGTGATAAAACTTACATTCGTATTGGAGGCTTTTGGAAATCGAATCCCTTGCTAACTTTGATTTTTTCCACCCAAAGATGCTGCTTCGTTATAGCTTGCTTTTTCGAGGAATATCACCTTTATTGCCTTTAGGTACTCTTTGCCCAACTATTACATCTTCGATTTCGTTAAAAAACCTTATCTCCTTTAAAAGGAAAAAGGGTGTCGAAGCTTGGCATTAGATGTAATATCTTCGAAGCTCATCAACATTTCATGACCTTGGAATGTTGTTTCCTTCCATATCCTTTAATCTATATGAGCCTGGTCTGTTCGAAGCTGAGACTAATAAGAGGCATTCCCACTTGCAATTTCCCGTTGTATCTGGGTTAGCTACTCTTCAGAGCACGAGATGGTCTGGTGCTATGCTCTTTAGTTTCACTTTCCTATCTCTGCATCTAATGATTTCTGCTTGATACTCCCTTATGTACTCGATTGGTTCAAGACTTGACTCTTCTATTGTATCCTTTGAAATTTTTTCATCATCCTGATCTTGAGTCAAAGCTATGACTCTTGCTAAACCCAACCTGAGTTCTTCGGGGGTAACTACTTCGTCCTTGAAGAGAAGCTTGAATGGTGTAAACTAGTGGATCTTGATACAAATGTGTTGTGATTCCACCCAACCTTGATAAGCTCCTATTTCCACTTCCCTTTGGTTAATCCAACTAAAGACTTTATGATTCCTAGCAAAATTATTTCGTTTGCTCTTTCAACTAAACCCATTAGACTTCAGGTGCCTAACTGATGCAAAGTGTATATTTGTTCCCACTTGGTTGCATTATTCTCTGAATGCTTTAGAGTTGAACTGAGTATCATTGTCAAGTGTAATAGACTTCAGGACTTCAAAGCGACAAATAATGTTTTCCTAGAAGAACTTCTAGATGGTTGTCGAAGTTATTATTGCTAGAGCTTTTGTTTAGATCCACTTAGAAAAGTACTCCACTGCTACTACTGCATATATCAAGTTTCCTTGCGCTGCTGGCATCAGGCCTATTATGTCCATTCCCCATCTCTGTAAGGGCCATGTAGGTTGTATAAGCTGAGTTAAGGATGAAAGTTGCTTCTGGTCCCTTGTGCATCTATGGCAATTGTCACATTTTTGTACAAACTCCATTGTGTTCGAAAGCTTCCTTTGGCCGGTAAAAACCTTGACGAAAGACTTTTCCCAGTAAAGCCCTAGGGCCAATATGTGATCCACATAGTCCAGAATGAATTTCTTTTATTAAATCTTGACCTTCGTCTCTAGAGAGGCACTTTAGCAAAGGTGAGCAGACACCCTCTTTGTACAATTCCCCTTCTATGATTTTATACGGCCTTACTCTTGCCTGCATCCTTTTGATGTATGCTTCGTCATCAGCTGGATGGTTTCGCCAAAGGAAGGTTATAATTTTTGTTCTCTAATCTTCACTTTGTGTAGGGGAGACAGTTAGGATAGCTCTTTCCATTAAGTCAATCGAGGATGCCTTTAACACTTCGAAGAACACTTCAGGGGCAGAGGGAACCCCTGAGCAGCAGACTTGGCCGACATATTAGCATGTTCATTGTCTAGTCTCAGAATGCTTTTTACTGAAAACCCTTCAAAGGAAGATTCCATCCTTCAAACGATATCAAAATACTTCTCCATGCCTAGGCTTTCCACTTTGCTTGATTTGTCCACTTGACCTATGTTGACTTGGGAGTCTGATTTCAAAACTGCCCTTCTTACGCTCATTGCCTTTAGCTTTCTTAATCCTAGAAGCAGAGCTTCATACTCTGCTATATTGTTTGTGTATTGGAACTGCATCTTGGTAGCATAAGAAGTTCTTACTTTAGACGGTGAAACAATGACAGGTGCAACACTAGCCCCGAAGGACCCCCCATGAACCATCATAGAAGACTGTCCAGATAGCTTCGTCTGATTGGGTTGATTCATCCTTATTGGAACCGACTGACATGTGGTCAAGTGGGCCCAAACAATGGAAGGTAAGAATGCTCAGATGCTAAGCAACACAATAGGTTAGGGCAAGAGTGTTGTTAAGCGTGTCCCATCAATGTACAGTGCGGGGGTATTTATAGGTAACTAGGAGAGCGGACATGCCCTTATAAGTACGAACATGCCCTTGGTTACCAACGTTATCCCCAGAATATTCCCCCCTTAGGGGCCATTACAAGTCATTACAATGGGGTTAAGTACAACCTGAACTAACACACCATCAATCCTACCCTAGGATGGGGCTTACACATGGGCCCAAGTAAGCCAGCAGTGTGTCGTGTGGGCCCATGCTGCCAATACATGCGAGTATGAACTGTGGTCTTCACTCGGGGCATCAGGTCTTCGAGTCTTGCCAAAGCCAGTGCTTGGAGTCGCGGTAAGCGAAGTCTTGAGAAGCCTCTGCTTAGATCAACTGGTCCCTTCGCCCTCAAGCCTTTGCCGGCAGCTCCAACCGAGCTGCCTTGGGTGCAGGTTGAGGAAGACTTTGTTCTCTATGACTGACATGACCTGTTTAGCTTATGCTTTAAATGGACTAAGTGAGGGGGCAAACAACCTTTGCTCCAACATTCCTGTGAGACTGGAGTCCAATCAATAATAAAATATGCTAATGCTTGAGATTGAATGGAAGATTAGTGAACAAAGTCTATGATAAACTCATTGAGTTTTGCTGCCCACTTTCCAATTCGACCTGAAGCTTCTCTGTTTCTTATGATATCATTAAGTGGTTGGGATGATGGCACAATAATGTTGTGGGATTAGTAGTAGTGCCGAAGCTTTCTTAAAGCCATTAGGACTGCATAGAGGACCTTATCCATCTCTGTACAATTTCTTTTAGATGGGCTTAATACTTCGGATACGAAGTATACAAACATTTGCCTTTTCACACCTTCATTCACTACTTCTTGAACAAAGGCAACACTTACAATTGATTGCGAAGCTGATACATAAAGTAACAGAGGAGCCCCTAACGAAGGTGGAGAAAGTGTTATTATCTTTATCAGGTAGAAATTGGCAAAGGTTTCTTGAAGATTTGAAATGTGATATTGTTGCTTCTTACTTCTTACAATAATGTCATCAACATAAGTCAAAACATTCCTGCCTAGTTGTGAACTCAACACTTTGGATGCCATTCTACTAAAGCTTCCTCCAGCATTCTTGATCCCCTCAGGCATCTGAAGATAGCAGTAAGTGCCGCTAGGGGTTATGAAACTAGTCTTCGGCTCATCTTCCTTCTTCATCTAGATTTGATGGTACCCTGAGTAACAATCCAACAAACTCATGAGCTCCAAAGTGGCAGCTGCATCTACCAAAGAATCAATTCTTGGTAATGGAATTCATCCTTCGGACCTGCTTTATTGAGATCTGTGAAGTCAATACACATCCTCCACTTGCCATTGGATTTCTTGATCATAACTATGTTGGCCAACCATTATGAGTATGCAACTTCCCTTATGACCTTTGTAGTAAGCGATCTCTTAACTTCTGCCTTTTCTTCAGACATCTTGTGAAGCTTTTGCTTAATATATCACCTGAGTCGGATCTGTCACTATTTTTTTTTTCAAGTCCATACTTGGTTTAGCTATTGCATAAGCTTAAATTCGCTTGTAGTGCATTTTCGTTCATTTTGGAGTATATTCGGTTAGTCACTGAATATTCGTGTAGTTAGAAATAGTTTTTCCATTAGTAAAATAAATCAATTAATGGAAATAATAAAATAAATAATTTGTTATACCTGATTCTGGATTTTATGAAGCTCATAGACAACCATTCCTGAGCAAGATCCTTGGTGTTTGCTTTATGTAGTTAGAACCATATTTAATTTGATGCTCCATCTTCTCATGTTTGTGTCTAAAACCAATAATCGTTGTTAGTCCGGTTATAATCGAGTCGAGTTGATTATGGTACTATTAAGTCTCAGAGTTTCTCACGGCTAGATTTGATTCATTTTGGGTATGGATAGTTAGATCACTAGTTTAAGGCTAATTAATCACATTGTATAATGATCGTCAGTTGGTAGGTTATGTGAATGGTGCTTTAATGGGTGTATATGTTAAATATAATTAACTAGGTTCTATGTGTGTGATGAGTAGTAGTATGAGAAAATAGTTTAGCATTTTCTTGATCTTTTACACGGTTAGTGTGTTATGCGGGTTAACCGGAAAAAAAGGAGCTGATAAGGTAGCTTCTAGTCATATCCTGAATTTAGATGTATGAAAAGGCTAAGCCTATGTTTCGTTAGTCTAATAATGATTACCTAACTTAAGTTTTTATAGGTTGTGTCTATGGTTATTGTTTTCTTAAGATTTGAGCTAGCCTGAGTAAACCATGTGAACATGATTATTGTGCTAGCGAGTCATAGGTATAAGGATTTACTTACGAAAGTTGTGATGCCTTGTGGTTAAATAATTAATCCTCTTCGGTATAGCGATAATTAGTCGTGTTCTATTCCTGTCTATATGCATCCATTTGCATCGTGCATATCATTTAGGTACGATAATTAATCACGTGATGCGGAGGACCAGAACTGAGTCGACCACAAGATGCTGGAAAGCGTGAGCATCTCCGCAAGACGACGTCGTCAGTCGGACGAACCTGAAGATGGATAAACTGAACGAGTGCCAAGACAAAGGATGCTCGCTAAGTGGTCACCACTTAACCAACACTAACGTAGTGTTTATTCCAGGCAAGCCCCGGTGCATTTGCCCCTTCCTTGTGTTTTAAATGATTTTCACCTTATCTGATGCATTAGGTGATAGGAGTTGTGTGATAAACAATTGATGCATTACCATTCCTTGGCAACTCCTTAATTCCGGTTTTATAAAAAGAACTGATAATGCTTAGCCCTGCTTAGAAACTGAAAAATCATTTGTTTTCAAAAAGAATGATTGTGGAACATTGGTTATGGGCTTTTCTTTTCAAAAATCAAACAAACTTATGGTGATGATTCCACTTCGGCCGGAGTGGGTTCATCATTCGGAAAAGAGTACCCCTGCCGGGTACCAAAAATGGGAAAATGATTTGAATAAATCTAGACCAGACGCTGAGCAGACAAGGTCGCCCGTCTGTGTCGATTAAGGACCGTTCGATGTAGGCCTGTTGTGGTGGAGACCTTGCAACTAGCCACATGCCCTGGATATGGGATAGGGTAAGCTTAAACCCGGCTATTCCATATGTGAAAAGACAACCGCGCACTGGGCATGGGAGATGGTGGAGTAGCGTGTACCCTCCTGGCTAGAGGCTGGATGGAGGAGTACTGTGCTCCCGGGTAGCGCGGACCGGTTCATGTTGTGGAGGATCCATGGGAACGGTTGACATATGCAAGGGTTAAGTGCTACATATGTCATGTGGTTAGAGATCCCCAGTTGGGTATAATCGGTTCGAATCGTCATTGCTCCTCGGTCATGGAGACTACCCTCCGACCACTCATCGTAGTTGAGAAGTGAAATATGAATCGGCTAAAAGAAAGCTAGACCAGGACAAGTGAATGCTCTAGATTAGACAAATCTAGATTCGGGAAAAGTACTTAACTTGTGAAGTAAAATTTTGGCATAAGGATTCACTACTAGTAAGCTCTTCTGCAAAATGAGTCTTTGAAATTTGGTAAGCCTTACCTTGATTCCTAATCAGCCAGCATATCCTTGAGAGTCTTTTCTTTAGTCGGGTAAGTCTTGCTGAGTAATTCTGTACTCATGGTTTTATTCCGTGTTGTTTTTCAGGTCATAGTTTTGTGCTACTGATGGTGGTGTTAAGTGCCGGTGGGCTCGGCCTTCTTATAAGTCTAAGTAACTCTTCTATACTTCTTATTGAGGATGGTCACTTGAGCTAGCATCTATTTTGAACTTACAAAAAGTTTTGCAATATTTAAAAGTGAAATTCTTTTGTAACCACTCCGATAAATACAATGTAAACTTGTGTAACTTGTAAAATTTGGTAATAAGTTTTCCGCTACAAAATTGTTGGTGTGTGATTTGTGTTTACTTAATCCTGCGATCCTGGTTGTAGTGGTTTATCCGATGTCCTTGGGGCAATCGAACGGATCCTGTTAAGTTATCTGGTGCACATGCATAGCCGTCTGAGGTCTTTGAGACAAGGACAGGTGTATGTTGGCCTGATACCTTGGGAGGTTCTGCCACAGCTGGTATCAGAGCAGGATTAAGTATATACGGTCACATACGTATTTTCAAAACAAAAGTTTTGGTTTCGAAAAACCTATTTTCAACTAAACCCATTGTTTGGCTTTGAAAAACAGTTTTGAAAAACTATAATGCTAGCGACATCCTCTATTATGCCCTAAGTTAAGGACTATCAGGTGGCTTAGTTCAAAACCACTAACCCATAACCGAGGGTATTGCATACATGTGTATTGTTATTTTTGAGGCCATTCAGTTTTGAATGGATCGACGCTCAGGTAAGGTGAGATGTGAGAGCATGACCGAACAACCGTCGGTCTAGGGAAGAGTGTAAAAAGCGCTTGATTATATACATGTTCCACATATGTATATGTCGGGGACCATAATTAGGGGCACCCTCAAGACCCCTAAATCTCAGCTGGTAACCCCCATCAGCACAAAGCTGCAAAGGCCTGATGGGTGCGATTAAGTCAAGGATCGGTCCATTCAAGGGACATGATCGTGCCTCGCCCGAGCCTAGCCTCGAGCAAGGGGAGCCGACCCCGGAGAACCTACGTCTCACCCGAGGACCCCCCTCCAGCAACGGGCACACTATCGGCTCGCTCGAGGCCCAGTCTTCACCGAGAAGCAACCTTGGCCACATCGCCACGCCGACCGACCAAATCGCTGGGGCATTTAATGCAAAGGTGGCCTGACACCTTTATCCTGACGCACGCCCTCCAGTCGACAGAGCCGAAGTGACCGCAGTCACTTCGCCGCTCTACTGACCGGTCTAACAAGAGGACAGCACCACCTGTGCCGCTCCGACTGCTGAGCCACCCGACAGAGTGAGGCTGACAGCAGCCAAGGCCGGCCTCGGGCGTCATAGGAAACTCCGCCTCGCCCGACCCCAGGGCTCGGACTCGGGCTCAGCCCCGGAAGACGGCGAACTCCGCTCCGCCTGGCCTAGGGCTTGGACTCGGGCTCAGCCCCGGAAGACAGCGAACTCCACTCCGCCCGACCTAGGGCTCGGACTCGGGCTCAGCCCCGGAAGACGGCGAACTCCGCTCTGCCCGACCCAGGGCTCGGACTCGGGCTCAGCCCCGGAAGACGGCGAACTCCGCTCTGCCCGACCCAGGGCTTAGACATGGGCTCAACCCCGGAAGACGACGAACTCCGCCTCACCCGACCCCAGGGCTCGGACATGGGCTTAGCCGAGGAGACGACGGACTTCGCTTCGCCCGACCCCAAGGCTCGGACTCAGCCCTGGCCTCAGTCGACGGTCTCCGCCTCGCCCGACCCAGGGGCTCGGACTCGACCACGGACACGGAAGACAGACTCGACCTCGACCTCGGAGGAGCCTCCACCTCGCCCGGCCTAGGGCACGGACCGACCACGTCAACAGGAAGCGCCATCATTACCCTACCCCGAGCTGACTCGGGCTACAGAGAACCAGATCGGCGTCCCATCTGGCTCGCTCCACCATGCGAGTAATGATGGTGCCCCGCATGCCCTGTGATGACGGCGGCTCTCAGCCCCCTTACGGAAGCAAGAGGACGTCATCAAGGACTCGACAGCCCCAACAGCTGTCCTCTCCCCAGGCTCCAGCACTCCTCCGACGGCCACGACACCACACGAACCGGGTGCCAAACCTCTCCGGCTGCCACGACGGCATGTACTTAGGGCGCTAGCTCTCCTCCGTTAGACACGTAGCACTCTGCTACACCCCCCATTGTACACCTGGATCCTCTCCTTACGCCTATAAAAGGAAGGACCAGGGCCCTCTTACGGAGGGTTGGCCCGCGCGGAGAAGGACGGGACAGCGCTCGCGCAAGGCCGCTCGCTCCCACTCCCACGTGGACGCTTGTATCCCCCTACTACAAGCGCACCCGACTCAGGCGCGGGGCTAACACGAAGGCCGCGGGATCCGCTCTCTCACGCCTGCCTCCCTCCGGCTGTTTCCTTTCCCCCCTTCGCGTTCCGCCTCGCGTCGACCCATCTGGGCTGGCGCACGCGGCGACAATTCACTCGTCGGTCCAGGGACCCCCCGGGTTTCGAAACACCGACAGTTGGCGCGCCAGGTAGGGGCCTGCTGCGTGTTGACGAACAGCTTCCCGTCAAGCTCCAGATGGGCAGTCTCCAGCAACCTTTCCCGCCCGGGACGGTGCTCCGTTTCGGGAATCTTGAGTTCATGCCCCTCGACGGCAGCTACGACATGATACTCCTTCCCCCGCCGTGCGACAGCGACAATGGCGGTCGACAACCCACTCGCCGGCGGGGAAACCGACGACGCCTTCCCCACGTGGTGGAAGGACGACATTCGGGTTTGTCCCGTCCCCTCCCCCGCCGACGGAGGAGGAGGCGGGGCAACCAAGGCCAAGCGGGAAGCGGCACCTCGTTGGCTGTCGAGCGAGTTGACGGCGCCGGCGCCCCAACAGAGGGCGCGTTGGGCATCGATCTCGCGTCTGAGACGAAGACGAGCGTCGCCTCCCCGCAATACGCCAATCTCAAGCAAACGCACGACGCCAGCACGCTCGCGAAGGACTTGCTGGGCGTCACCCTCGTACCTGAGACAACGGTGCAGTCAGTCCTAGACGCGACCTCGTCACCGACCGTCGACCGAAAGTTACCGACCGATTCCCATCTCGTGTCTTTTGGATCCGGCCTCGACCCACCAAGCGACTCCACTTCGGTGAGCACTCTCTTAGAGGCAAGTCCAAACCCTCTGGGGTATCGTGTGCGGTCACCCTGGGACCGACTGACGGCCGACTCGACCTACGAGCCCTCGGGGTCCGAGGAAGATGGCGAGCCCGACCTCTGTTGGGATTTCTCCGGACTTGGTAACCCCAGCGCCGTGCGGGACTTCATGACCGCATGTGACTACTGCCTTTCCGACTGTTCCGATGGCAGCCGCGACCTCGACAATGAGGACCGCGGCCCAAGTCGTGAATGTTTCCACGTCGATCTAGGGGGTCCCAGTGAAGGCAACCATCTTGGTATGCCGGAAAACGGTGATCCCCCTAGGCCCGTGCCTCGCGTTGACATCCTTCGGGAGCTAGCTGTGGTCCCCGTCCCGGCGGGGGGTCCTAACCCACAGCTCGAGCAAATCCGCGAGAGGCAGGCCAGGCTCGACAAGGGAGCAGGAACGCTTGTGCCGATCCGCTGGGACATCGGGCAGGAATGGGCGGTCCAACCCCCGACCGGAGAAGCACGTCATCTTCCCCAGGACATCCAGCACCGCATCGCCGACGACGTCAGGGTGAGGCCGCCGCCGGATTCCAGCGGAGTCGGCCAGAACCTGGCTGCGGTGGCATCCTCCGCGCGATGCCGGAGCCATCAACCACCGAGGGGCAGCGTATCCAGGGAGAGCTCAAGAATCTCTTGGAGGATGCCGCGGTCCGACGGGCCGAAAGCTCTGCCTCCCGAAGGCAGGGGTTCCCCTCGGAACATCGCGCCGCGACTTCCCGATTCATGCGGGAAGCCTCGGTCCACTCCGGGCGCACACGCAACACAGCGCCTGCAGTCCTTGGTCGCCTCGGCAACGAGCGTCATCATCACAGCCGTCGGGCCCACCTCGACGATAGGGCGCGCCGAGGCTACCACCCTAGGCATGGGGGACGCTACGACAGCGGGGAGGATCGGAGTCCTTCGCCCGAACCACCCGGTCCGCAGGCTTTCAGCCGCGCCATACGACGGGCACCGTTCCCGACCCGGTTCCGAACCCCGACTACTATCACAAAGTACTCGGGGGAGACGAGACCGGAACTGTGGCTCGTGGACTATCGGCTGGCCTGCCAACTGGGTGGAACGGATGATGACAACCTCATCATCCGCAACCTCCCCCTGTTCCTCTCCGACACCGCTCGAGCCTGGCTGGAGCACCTGCCCCCGGGGCAGATCTCCAACTGGGACGACCTGGTCCAAGCCTTCGCTGGCAATTTCCAGGGCACGTACGTGCGCCCTGGGAACTCCTGGGATCTCCGAAGCTGCCGCCAGCAGCCGGGAGAGTCTCTCCGGGACTACATCCGGCGATTCTCGAAGCAGCGCACAGAGCTGCCCAACGTCACCGATTCAGATGTCATCGGCGCGTTCCTCGCCAGCACCACCTGCCGCGACCTGGTGAGCAAGCTGGGTCGCAAGACCCCGACCAGGACGAGCGAGCTGATGGACATCGCCACCAAGTTCGCCTCTGGCCAGGAGGCGGTTGAGGCCATTTTTCGGAAGGACAAGCAGCCCCAGGGTCGCCCACTGGAAGATGCTCCCGAGGCGTCAACTCAGCGCGGCGCCAAGAAGAAGGGCAAGAAGAAGTCGCAAGCGAAACGCGACACCGCCGACGCGGACCTTGTCGCCGCCGCCGAGTACAAGAACCCTCGGAAGCCTCCCGGAGGTGCCAACCTCTTCGACAAGATGCTCAAGGAGCCATGCCCCTATCATCAGGGGCCCGTCAAGCACACCCTTGAGGAGTGTGCCATGCTTCGACGACACTTCCACAAGGCCGGGCCACCCGCGGAGGGTGGCAAGGCCCTCGACGATGCAAAGGAGGAAGATCACAAGGCAGGAGGGTTCCCCGAGGTCCGCGACAGCTTCATGATCTATGGCGGGCAAGTGGTGAACGCCTCGGCTCGGCACCGCAAGCAAGAGCGTCGGGAGGTCTGCTCGGTAAAGGTGGCGGCGCCAGTCTACCTAGACTGGTCTGACAAGCCCATCACCTTCGACCAGGCCGACCATCCAGACTACGTGCCGAGCCCGGGGAGATACCCACTCGTTGTCGACCCCATCATCGGCAACGTCAGGCTCACCAAGGTCCTCAAGGACGGAGGCACCAGCCTCAACATCATCTACGCCGAGACCCTCGGGCTTCTGCGGATCGATCTGTCCTCGGTCCGGACGGGCGCTGCGCCTTTCCACGGGATCATCCCCGGGAAGCGCGTTCAACCCCTCGGACAACTCGACCTACCCGTCTGCTTCGGGACGCCCTCCAACTTTCGAAAGGAGACCCTCACGTTCGAAGTGGTCGGGTTTCGAGGAACCTACCACGCAGTGCTGGGGAGGCCATGCTACGCCAAGTTCATGGTCGTCCCCAACTACACCTACCTCAAGCTCAAGATGCCGGGCCCCAACGGGGTCATCACCGTCGGGCCCACATACCGACACGCATATGAATGCGATGTGGAGTGCGTGGAGAACGCCGAGGCCCTCGCCGAATCCGAGGCCCTCATCGCTGACCTGGAGAGCCTCTCTAGGGAGGCGCCCGACGTGAAGCGCCACGCCGGAAACTTCGAACCAGCGGAGACGGTCAAGGCCGTCCCTCTCGACCCCTGCAACGGCGCCTCCAAGCAGATCTGGATCGGCTCCGAGCTCGACCTCAAATAGGAAGCAGTGCTCGTCGACTTTCTCCGCGCAAACGCCGATGTTTTCGCATGGAGTCCCTCGGACATGCCCAACATACCGAGGGAAGTCGCCGAGCACTCTCTGGATATTCGAGCTGGGGCACGACTCGTGAGGCAGCCTCTGCGCCGATTCGATGAAGAAAAGCGCAGAGCCATAGGCGAGGAGACCCACAAGCTACTGGCGGCAGGGTTCATCAAAGAGGTATTCCATCCCGAATGGCTTGCCAACCCTGTGCTTGTGAGAAAGAAAGGGGGGAAATGGCGGATGTGTGTAGACTACACTGGTCTAAACAAAGCATGTCCGAAGGTTGCCTACCCTCTGCCTCGCATCGATCAGATCGTGGATTCCACTGTTGGGTGCGAAACCCTATCTTTCCTCGATGCCTACTAAGGGTATCCCAGATCAGGATGAAGGAGTCCGACCAGCTCGCGACTTCATTCATCACACCCTTCGGCATGTACTGCTATGTTACAATGCTGTTTGGTTTAAGGAATGCGGGGGCAACGTACCAGCGATGCATGAACCATGTGTTTGGTGAACACATCGGCCGAACTCGAGGCCTACGTCGATGACATCGTAGTCAAGACGAGGAAGGCCTCCGACCTCCTTTCCGACCTTGAAGTGACATTCCGATGTCTCAAGGTGAAAGGCGTGAAGCTCAATCCCGAAAAGTGTGTCTTCGGGGTCCCCCGAGGCATGCTCTTGGGGTTCATCGTCTCCGAGCGGGGCATTGAAGCCAACCTGGAGAAGATCGTAGCCATCACCAGCATGGGGCCAATCAAGGACTTGAAAGGCGTACAGAGGGTCATGGGATGTCTCACGGCTCTGAGCCGCTTCATCTCCCGCCTCGGCGAAAGAGGTCTGCCTCTGTACCGCCTCTTAAGAAAAGCTGAGTGCTTCGCTTGGACTCCCGAGACCGAGGAAGCCCTCGGGAACCTGAAGGCGCTCCTCACGAACGTGCCCATATTGGTGCCCCCCGCTGCCGGAGAAGCCCTCTTGATCTACGTCGCCGCAACCACCCAGGTGGTTAGCGCCGCGATCGTGGTTGAGAGACAAGAAGAAGGGCATGCATTGCCCGTCCAGAGGCCAGTCTACTTCATCAGTGAGGTACTGTCCGAGACCAAGATCCGCTACCCACAAATCCAGAAGCTACTGTATGCGGTGATCCTGACACGGCGGAAGTTGCGACACTACTTCGAGTCTCATCCGGTGACTGTGGTGTCATCCTTCCCCCTGGGAGAGATCATCCAGTCCCGAGAGGCCTCGGGCAGGATTGCGAAGTGGGCGGTGGAGATCATGGGCGAGACGATCTCTTTCGCCCCTCGGAAGGCCATCAAGTCCCAGGTCTTGGCGGACTTCGTGGCTGAATGGGCCGACACCCAGCTCCCGACGGCTCCGATCCAACCGGAGCTCTGGACCATGTTTTTCGATGGGTCGCTGATGAAGACGGGGGCCGGCACAGGCCTCCTCTTCGTCTCGCCCCTCGGGAAGCACCAACGCTACGTGCTACGCCTCCACTTCCCAGCGTCCAACAACGTGGCTAAGTACGAGGCTCTGGTAAACGGGTTGCGAATCGCCATCGAGCTAGGGGTCCGATGCCTCGACGCTCGCGGTGACTCGCAGCTCGTCATCGACCAAATCATGAAGAACTCCCACTGCCGCGACCCGAAGATGGAAGCCTACTGCGATGAGGTTCGGCGCCTGGAAGACAAGTTCTACGGGCTCGAGCTCAACCACATCGCCCAACGCTACAACGAGACTGCGGACGAGCTGGCTAAAATAGCCTCGGGACGAACAACAGTTCCCCCGGACGTATTCTCCCGAGACCTGCATCAACCCTCCGTCAAGACCGAGGACACGCCCGAGCCCGAGGCACCTTCGGCTCCGCCCGAGGCACCCTCGGCCCAGTCCGAGGCACCCTCGGCTCAGCCCGAGGTACCCTCGGCCCCCGAGGGTGAGGCACTGCGCGTCGAGGGGGAACCGAGCGAGGTCACGCCTAATCAAAGCTGGCAGACCTCGTACCTGCAATATCTCCACCGAGGGGAGCTGCCCCTCGACCAAGCCGAAGCTCGGCGGTTGGCGCGGCGCGCCAAGTCTTTCGTCTTGCTGGGGGATGGGAAGGAGCTCTATCACCGTAGCCCCTCAGGCATCCTCCAGCGATGCATTTCCATCGCCAAAGGCCAGGAGCTCTTGCAAGAGATACACTCGGGGGCTTGCGGCCATCACGCAGCACCTCGAACCCTTGTTGGAAACGCCTTCCGACAAGGATTCTACTGGCCGACGGCGGTGGCCGGCGCTACTAGAATTATCCGCACCTGCGAAGGGTGTCAGTTCTATGCGAGGCAGACCCACCTGCCCGCTCAAGCTCTGCAGACCATACCCATCACCTGGCCGTTTGCTGTGTGGGGTCTGGACCTCGTTGGCCCCTTGCAGAAGTCACCCGGGGGCTACACACACCTGTTGGTCGCCATCGACAAATTCTCCAAGTGGATCGAGGTCCGACCCCTAAATAGCATTAGATCCGAACAGGCGGTGGCGTTCTTCACCAACATCATCCATCGCTTTGGGGGTTCCGAGCTTCATCATCACCGACAACGGTACCCAGTTCACCAGCAGAAAGTTCCTGGACTTCTGCGAGAATCACCACATCCGGGTGGACTGGGCTGCCGTGGCTCACCCCATGACGAATGGGCAAGTGGAGCGGGCCAACGGCATGATCCTGCAAGGACTCAAGCCTCGGATCTACAACGACCTCAACAAGTTCGCCAAGCGGTGGATGAAGGAACTCCCCTCGGTGGTCTGGAGTCTGAGGACAACGCCGAGCCGGGCCACGTGCTTCACACCGTTCTTTCTAGTCTATGGGGCCGAGGCCATCTTGCCCACAGACTTGGAATACGGTTCCCCGAGGGCGAGGGCCTACACCGACCAAAGCAACCGAGCCAACCGAGAAGATTCACTGGACCAGCTGGAGGAGGCTCGGGACATGGCCTTACTACACTCGGCGCGGTACCAGCAGTCCCTGTGACGCTACCACGCCCGAGGGGTTAGGTCCCGAGACCTCCAGGTGGGCGACCTGGTGCTTCGGCTGCGACAAGACGCCCGGGGGCGGCACAAACTCACGCCTCCCTGGGAAGGGCCGTTCGTCATCGCCAAGGTCCTGAAGCCCAGAACGTACAAGCTAGCCAACAGCCAAGGCGAGGTCTACAGCAACGCTTGGAACATCCAACAACTACGTCGCTTCTACCCTTAAGATGCTTTCAAGTTGCTCGTATACCTCGTTCACATGTAGCCCCCGAGGCCTCGGAGGAGTAGTTTTACTCCTTCGAGGTCTTAGTGCATTTCGCAACACTTCGGCTGGTCTAGTTGTTCCCTCATGCGAGCTGGCCGTAGCCCGAGTGCACGGTCGGGTCCCAAGTTCTCGAGCTGGTATGTTGACGCTGTCAACGGTTTGGCCGGAGCCGGGTTTGCGAGAGCAGCCCCCGAGCCTCTGCACAGGGCGAGAGGACGGTCAAGGACAAACTCGTCTTTTTTACATATGCCCCTGCGTCGCCTTTCCGCAAGGAGGAGGGGGGGAAAGCGCCATGTTGTCCTCGGAGGGCACCGAACATGGTGTTTCCAGTGAGCTGCTGGCGGGTAATCCGAGCGGACGTCCGTGCCCCATTTGTTAGGGGTCGGCTAGAGGCCCAGAGGCGCGCCCAAAAGTACCTGCGGGTGATCTGCCGGACCCGGTCCCTTGTCGACGGGGTCCGAGGGCTCGATGCCTCCCTCTGATGGGATTCCATTACAAGATCGTTCCCGCTGGTCTCGGAAATGTCCTAGGGTACCTCAGGAGCGTAGCCCGAGCCTTGGTTATGTATCGAACGTACCCATGGTCATCCCTCGCTCTGTGTCTGAGGCGGCTGTGAACCCTTCGAGGGCCAGCCTACGAACCCCTGATCAGTAGTGGGCGCGGAGCCCGAGTGGCCTGAGGCGGCTGTTGAACCCTTCAAGGGGCCGGCCATCGAACCTCTGACCAGTAGTGGGCGCAGAACCCAATCGATCTGAGGCGGCCGTTGAACCCCTCCGAGGGGCCGGGCTTCGAACCTCTGATCAGTAGGGAGGCTCGGAGCCTGTTTCCTTCACGGAGAAGGGTCCTTTTCGGGGTATCCCCCTTTCCCGATCCCTGTTGTAAGAGAGAGAAAGAGGAAAAAGGAAAAGGATACGAAGTCGAATGACGTGGCGTACCTCTTTCGACACGGTCATTATGGCGAAGTCGAAGCGTCGCTTGCTTCTCCCGCCTGAGGCGCCGCCTGTCTCACCGCGGAGTTAATGCGACGGGGCAAGTGGTTCGTGAGGCGGTCGTTGCGCGTGTGGGCACCGTTTGAGGAATGGATCACGGGTGCGCCGTCTTCACGCCGTGAGAGAGGGCTCTCCCGCTGCCCTTGGATGGGACGTGAGCTTGGCTGACGACATGACCGCTGCTTCTGCCCGCCTGTCACCGCCATTACTGCCGGCCCAATTTTGACCGCATTTGACCGTCGCGCTTGGCTGGCATTGCAGGGTTGCCTCGAGTTGTGGTATTGACTCCGCAGTCGAGGAGGCGCGGTAGTGGCGTGAGTGGCGGTGCAGTTGCTCACACGTAGCAACCGGCGCGCCGGTTGCATGACGCGTGGGCCTGGACCTCCATGTTGGGCTCGTTGGAGTCGAAGGGGCGCGCCCACTTGGCACGGTTGCATGCCGCCTGCATGGCTGTCCGCCCTTTCACCCGCTGGTCTGGGCGAAAGTGGAGGAGTGCTTGTAACCGCCGGGTGGTTGCATGCACTGCGTGCGCGTGGCGGTTTGGCTTCTTCTCCCCTGGACCGGCTTGCATGACGTGTGGGACCCAGCCCCCGCGTCGTGGGGGGAGAATCTTGGAGCGTGTTGGAGAAGACTCAACCCGCAACGGTTGAGGACGCAAGTGGAGAGAGTCGCCTTTAAAAGGGGGGAGACCCCCTTGGAGGGCAACCATGTCTTCGCGCTCCCCTCATGCATCGTGTCTTCCCACCTTCCGAGCCCCCGGGCGGGGGACGCCCGAAATCCTTCCATCTTGTCGTCGGAGGAACGCAACTTCACGGAAGTTGGTACCTTTCAGCCATCGTTCGGCTTCAAGGATTTTCATCAGGCAGCCCGGCTGCATCCCCTCGCCGGTGGTCACCCAAGACGGTGACCCCCAGCTTCTAGATGGGGAGAAGCAAGCCGGGCTGCGATCTTGGTTCCGCCCTCAGCTTCAAGGATGTTCATCATCCTTGCTGGGGCGGAGGCCGGGCTGAGCCGGAGCTCTACCTCCCGCGCGGGTTCGTGGGTCAGCCTCCCCTTCAGCATCCAAGGGAGAGGGCGCTCACTAGCCCTGCGAGCGGGGCAGACTTCGACAACGCGGGGCCAGTCGACGGCGGGTGTTGCCAGCTCCAGCATGTTGGGCTCGTCGGCTTGGCTCCCGGTGCCCCCTCCTGCCGCGAGGGCGGTTGTCGCGCCGTGCGCACGGGTGGACCGCCCAAGACATCACGCGCCGCTAGAGCGGTGTTTGTGTTCTAGGGCTGTCCTGCCTTTGCAACGGTACGGGGCCTCCACGCGGAGGTCGGTGCTCCGCTCGTCCGGAAGGATCCGAGTGGGGATCTGTCGATGGGCTGATGCTCCACTCGAAGGCGCCGAGGTGGATGCGGCCCGAGAAGTCCCCGTCGCCGACGGGATCACTGCCACCATCCGTGCTCCGGGCCTCCGGCTCTTTGTACTTGTCCTCGCCCCTCGAGCGTCGGCGCGGGCGAGGGCAAGGTTGCAGCGGCTTCCGCCCTAAGGCCATCGCTGCTGCCGTGGGGACAAAACCAGAGTTCCGTTTGTAATGGCACCTTGAATGCCGGTGTCTTGTTCAATGCGGCCGTCGAGGCCTGAACGTGTATGTATTTTCGGCGCGGAGCCGTGTTTTTTCTTCATTTTGAGCACTAAGACTCGCCTGTTGGCTATCTAAACCGCTTCGCCAAGCGTGAGTCGCCTCGTGCGAAGGAGACGAGTGAGGTATCCGTATCCCGGAGGCGTAGGAGTCCCTCGGCTCGGCCAGCCTTGCTGTCCGAGGCCCCTCTTGCTTAGTTAAAGGAACCCCTCGGCCTCCCTTCGATGAGCCGAAGCCGGAGGTAGCGGTGTCAGCACAGACGGAGGCAGAGTTGGCTTCGAAAAGGAGGTGTAGTTGGCCAGAGCCTGGCCGGGTCGTCCACTGGCGGAGCCGATGCCAGAGTTGAGCTGCCGAGGCCACAAGCCGAGCTGATGTCTTTGGGGGTCAGCTGGCCGAGGCCTCGGGGTGGCCGGCCGAGCCGCCTGCTCGGGCCGGATTCTCGAAGAAGACCCTGGCGGCGATGGCCCGGGTGTGGTGCTGATGTCGTCCTTCAGAGTGGGGGCCCTCCGACCGTGTCGCCGTCCGAGGCTAGGTCAGACCTCGCCGAAGGTGTAGTTGATGCCGAGGGTGCTGCTGCCCCCTTCGGCTGTCGACGTCCGAGCCTGCAGGATAAGGTTGTCTTGTAGTGTGTGTATGTTTTCTGCGGCCGCCGAGGCCTGAACACACCGTCGTCGTGTTGTAAAGCTGCGTTTCTTTTCCTCTTGTTTCGAGTATCCGGACTTGTGTGTCGGTAACAGAATTGTTTGTGCGGGCGAGAGTTGCTTTTCACGGAAGGCGATGAGTGAGGTATCCGTATCCCGGAGGCATAGGAATCCCTCGGCTCGGTCGGCCTTGCCGCTTACGCGCGCTCTTCTCGTCCATAGGGTTTTGTTACCGACGCAGTCGAGAAGGTCCGAAAAATCATTTCGGCAGAGGAGCTCTCGAGCATGAAGACTTGTTCGGTCCGTGGAGTCACTTATCCGAGCGCGAGTTACTTATCGCAGAAGGTGATGAGTGAGGTATCCGTATCCCGGAGGCGTAGGAGTCCCTCCGCTCGGTCAGCCTTGGCTGCTTACGTATACTCCGTCGTTTTCAGGATCCACTTTTGAAGTAGTCGAAGAGCACGAAAGGCATTCTGGCAGAAAAGATTTTTTTCTTTTTTCGAGGAAAATTTCGACGCAGAGGGGGTTGCCCCCTTCTAGCCCCCGAAGGAGGGTCGGGCTTTGCCGAGGCAAGGCTGACCCTTCCTTGATGACCAGACTTGGTGTGTGAACGAGGTATATGAGCAACTTGAAAGCATCTTAAGGGTAGAAGCGACGTAGCTGTTGGATGTTCCAAGCATTGCTGTAGACCTCGCCTTGGCTGTTGGCCAGCTTGTACGTTCCGGGCTTCAGGACCTTGGCGATGACGAACGGCCCTTCCTAGGGAGGCGTGAGTTTGTGCCGCCCTCGGGCGTCTTGTCGCAGCCGAAGCACCAGGTCGCCCACCTGGAGGTCTCGGGACCTAACCCCTCGGGCGTGGTAGCGTCGCAGGGACTGCTGGTACCGCGCCGAGTGTAGTAAGGCCACATCCCGAGCCTCCTCCAGCTGGTCCAGTGAGTCTTCTCGGTTGGCTCGATTGCTTTGGTCGGTGTAGGCCCTCGCCCTCGGGGAACCGTATTCTAGGTCTGTGGCCAAGATGGCCTCGGCCCCATAGACTAGAAAGAACAGTGTGAAGCCCGTGGCTTGGCTCGGCGTCGTCCTCAGACTCCAGACCACCGAGGGGAGTTCCTTCATCCACCGCTTGCCGAACTTGTTGATGTCATTGTAGATCCGAGGCTTGAGTCCTTGCAGGATCATGCCGTTAGCTCGCTCTACTTGCCCATTCGTCATGTGGTGAGCCACGGCAGCCCAGTCTATCCGGATGTGGTGATCCTCGCAGAAGTCTAGGAACTTTCTGCCGGTGAACTGGGTGCCATTGTCGGTGATGACGGAGTTCGGGACCCCGAAGCGATGAATGATGTTGGTGAAGAACGCCACCGCCTGTTCGGACCTGATGCTGTTTAGGGGTCGGACCTCGATCCACTTGGAGAATTTGTCGATGGCGACCAACAGGTGCGTGTAGCCCCCGGGTGCCTTCTGCAAGGGGCCAACAAGGTCCAGACCCCACACAGCAAACGACCAGGTGATGGGTATGGTCTGTAGAGCCTGAGCGGGCAGGTGGGTCTGCCTCGCGTAGAACTGACACCCTTCGCAGGTGCGGACAATTCTAGTAGCGTCGGCCACCGCCGTCGGCCACCGCCGTCAGCCAGTAGAATCCTTGTCGGAAGGCGTTTCCAACGAGGGTTCGAGGTGCTATGTGATGGCCGCAAGCCCCCGAGTGTATCTCTTGCAAGAGCTGCTGGCCTTCGGCGATGGAAATGCATCGCTGGAGGATGCCTGAGGGGTTGCGGTGGTAGAGCTCCTTCCCGTCTCCCAGCAAGACGAAAGACTTGGCGCGCCGCGCCAACCGCCGAGCTTCGGCATGGTCGAGGGGCAGCTCTCCTCGGTGGAGATATTGCAGGTACGGGGTCTGCCAGCTTTGATTAGGCGTGACCTCGCTTGGTTCCCCCTCGATGCGCAGTGCCTCACCCTCGGGGGCCGAGGGTACCCCGGGCTGAGCCGAGGGTACCTCGGACCGTGCCGAGGGTACCTTGGACTGGGCCGAGGGTACCTCGGACTGAGCCGAGGGTGCCTCGAGCGGAGCCGAAGGTGCCTCGGGCTCGGGCGTGTCCTCGGTCTTGATGGAGGGTTGATGCAGGTCTTGGGAGAATACGTCCGGTGGAACTGTTGTTCGTCCCGAGGCTATTTTAGCCAGCTCGTCCGCAGTCTCGTTGTAGCGTCGGGCGATGTGGTTGAGCTCGAGCCCGTGGAACTTGTCTTCCAGGCGCCGAACCTCATCGCAGTAGGCTTCCATCTTCGGGTCGCGGCAGTGGGAGTTCTTCATGACTTGGTCGATGACGAGCTGCGAGTCACCGCGAGCGTCGAGGCGTCGGACCCCTAGCTCGATGGCGATTCGCAACCCGTTTACCAGAGCCTCATACTCTGCCACATTGTTGGACGCCGGGAAGTGGAGGCGTAGCACGTAGCGTAGGTGCTTCGCGAGGGGCGAGATGAAGAGGAGGCCTGCGCCGGCCCCCGTCTTCATCAGCGACCCATCGAAAAACATGGTCCAGAGCTCCGGTTGGATCGGAGCCGTCGGGAGCTGGGTGTCGGCCCATTCAGCCACGAAGTCCGCCAGGACCTGGGACTTGATGGCCTTCCGAGGGGCGAACGAGACCGTCTCGCCCATGATCTCCACCGCCCACTTCGCAATCCTACCCGAGGCCTCTCGGGACTGGATGATCTCTCCCAGGGGGAAGGATGACACCATAGTCACCGGATGAGACTCGAAGTAGTGTCGCAACTTCTGCCGTGTCAGGATCACCACGTACATCAGCTTCTGGATTTGTGGGTAGCGGATCTTGGTCTCGGACAGTACCTCACTAATGAAGTAGACTGGCCTCTGGAAGGGCAATGCATGCCCTTCTTCTCGTCTCTCAACCACGATCGCGGCGCTAACCACCTGGGTGGTTGCGGCGACGTAGATCAAGAGGGCTTCTCCGGCAGCGGGGGGCACCAAGATGGGCGCGTTCGTGAGGAGCGCCTTCAGGTTCCCGAGGGCTTCCTCGGCCTCGGGAGTCCAAGTGAAGCACTCAGCTTTCTTTAAGAGGCGGTACAGAGGCAGACCTCTTTCGCCGAGGCGGGAGATGAAGCGGCTCAGAGCCGCGAGACATCCCATGACCCTCTGTACGCCTTTTAAGTCCTTGGTTGGCCCCATGCTGGTGATGGCTGCGATCTTCTCCGGGTTGGCTTCGATGCCCCGCTCGGAGACGATGAACCCCAAGAGCATGCCTCGGGGGACCCCGAAGACACACTTTTCGGGATTAAGCTTCACGCCTTTCGCCTTGAGACATCGGAATGTCACTTCAAGGTCGGAAAGGAGGTCGAAGGCCTTCCTCGTCTTGACTACGATGTCATCGACGTAGGCCTCGACCGTTCGGCCGATGTGTTCGCCAAACACATGGTTCATGCATCGCTGGTACGTTGCCCCCGCATTCCTCAAACCAAACGGCATTGTAACATAGCAGTACATGCCGAAGGGTGTGATGAATGAAGTCACGAGCTGGTCGGACTCCTTCATCCTGATCTGGTGATACCCTGAGTAGGCATCGAGGAAAGACAGGGTTTCGCACCCAGCAGTGGTATCCACGATCTGATCGATGCGAGGCAGAGGGTAGGGAACCTTCGGACATGCTTTGTTTAGACCAGTGTAGTCTACACACATCCGCTATTTCCCCCCTTTCTTTCTCACAAGCACAGGGTTGGCAAGCCATTTGGGATGGAATACCTCTTTGATGAACCCTGCCGCCAGTAGCTTGTGGATCTCCTCGCCTATGGCTCTGCGCTTTTCTTCGTCGAATCGGCGCAGAGGTTGCTTCATAGGTCGGGCCCCAGCTCGAATATCCAGAGAGTGCTCGGCGACTTCCCTCGGTATGCCGGGCATGTCCGAGGGACTCCACGCGAAAACGTCGGCGTTCGCGCGGAGGAAGTCGACGAGCACTGCTTCCTATTTGAGGTCGAGCTCGGAACCGATCCGGATCTGCTTGGAGGCGTCGCTGCTGGGGTCGAGAGGGACGGACTTGACCGTCTCCGCTGGTTCAAAGTTGCCGGCGTGGCGCTTCACGTCGGGCGCCTCCCTAGAGAGGCTCTCCAGGTCAACGATGAGGGCCTCGGATTCGGCGAGGGTCTCGGCATACTCCACGCACTCCACATCGCATTTGTATGCATGTCGTTACGTGGGCCAGACGTTGATGACCCCGTTGGGGCCCGGCATTTTGAGCTTGAGGTAGGTGTAGTTGGGGACGACCATGAACTTGGCGTAGCATGGCCTCCCTAGCACTGCGTGGTAGGTTCCTCGAAACCCGACCACTTCGAACATGAGGGTCTCCTTTCGAAAGTTGGAGGGCGTCCCGAAGCAGACGGTAGGTCGAGTTGTCCGAGGGGTTGAACGTGCTTCCCGGGGACGATCCCGTGGAAAGGCGCAGCGCCCGTCCGGACCGAGGACAGATCGATCCGCAGGAGCGAGAGGGTCTCGGCGTAGATGATGTTGAGGCTGCTGCCTCCATCCATGAGGACCTTGGTGAGCCTGACGTTGCCGATGATGGGGTCGACAACGAGTGGGTATCTCCCCAGGCTCGGCACGTAGTCTGGATGGTCGGCCTGGTCGAAGGTGATGGGCTTGTCAGACCAGTCTAGGTAGACTGGCGCCGCCACCTTTACCGAGCAGACCTCCTGACGCTCTTGCTTGCGGTGCCGAGCTGAGGCGTTCACCACTTGCCCGCCATAGATCATGAAGCTGTCGCGGACCTCGGGGAACCCTCCTGCCTTGTGATCTTCCTCCTTTGCGTCGTCGAGGGCCTTGCCACCCTCCGCGGGTGGCCCGGCCTTGTGGAAGTGTCGTCGAAGCATGGCACACTCCTAAAGGGTGTGCTTGACGGGCCCCTGATGATAGGGGCACGGCTCCTTGAGCATCTTGTCGAAGAGGTTGGCACCTCCGGGAGGCTTCCGAGGGTTCTTGTACTCGGCGGCGGCGACAAGGTCCGCGTCGGCGGCGTCGCGTTTTGCTTGCGACTTCTTCTTGCCCTTCTTCTTGGCGCCGCGCTGAGTTGACGCCTCGGGAGCATCTTCCGGTGGGCGGCCCTGGGGTTGCTTGTCCTTCCGGAAAATGGCCTCAACCGCCTCCTGGCCAGAGGTGAACTTGGTGGCGATGTCCATCAGCTCGCTTGCCCTGGTGGGGGTCTTGCGACCCAGCTTGCTCACCAGGTCGCGGCAGGTGGTGCCGGCGAGGAACGCGCCGATGACATCTAAATCGGTGACGTTGGGCAGCTCTGTGCGCTGCTTCGAGAATCGCCGGATGTAGTCCCGGAGAGACTCTCCCGGCTGCTGGCGGCAGCTTCGGAGATCCCAGGAGTTTCCAGGGCGCACATACGTGCCCTGGAAATTGCTGGCGAAGGCTTGGACCAGGTCGTCCCAGTTGGAGATCTGCCCCGGGGCAGGTGCTCCAGCTAGGCTCGAGCGGTGTCGGAGAGGAACAGGGGGAGGTTGCGGATGATGAGGTTGTCATCGTCCGTTCCACCCAGTTGTAACAGGGGGCTCGAGCGGTGTCGGAGAGGAACATTTCCGATCTTGGCAGGAGCGATCTTGTAACGGAATCCCATCAGAGGGAGGCATCGAGCCCTCGGACCCCGTTAAAGGGGACCGGGTCCGGCAGATCACCTGCAGGTACTTTTGGAGCACGCCTCCGGGCCTCTAGCCGACCCCTAGCAAATGGGCACGGGCGTCCGCTCGGATTACCCGCCAGCAGCTCACCGGAAACACCATGTTCGGCGCCCTCCGAGGACAACATGGCGCTTTCCCCCCTCCTCCTTGCAGAAAGGCGACGCAGGGGTGTATGTAAAAAAGACGAGTCTGTCCTTGACCGTCCTCTCGCCCTGTGCAGAGGCTCGGGGGCTGCTCTCGCAAACCCGGCTCCGGCCAAACCGTTGACAGCGTCAACATACCAGCCCGAGAACTTGGGACCCGACCGTGCACTTGGGCTACGGCCAGCTCGCATGAGAGAACAACTAGACCAGCCAAAGTGTTGCGAAGCGCGCTAAGACCTCGAAGGAGTAAAACTACTCCTCCGAGGCCTCGGGGGCTACACCCAGCGGGTGCGCTCGCGCGCACCCACCGGAACAGAATGCAACCGAAAAAGGCTGGTCCCCTTGAAAAAAGTGTGGCAAAAGCCTCCAAGCGAGTATTAGTACTCCCTTGGAGGCTCGGGGGCTACTGTCGGGGACCATAATTAGGGGTACCCTCAAGACCCCTAAATCTCAGCTGGTAACCCCCATCAGCACAAAGCTGCAAAGGCCTGATGGGTGTGATTAAGTCAAGGATCGGTCCATTCAAGGGACATGATCGTGCCTCGCCCGAGCCTAGCCTCGGGCAAGGGAAGCCGACCCCGGAGAACCTACGTCTCGCCCGAGGACCCCCCTCCAGCAACGGGCACACTATCGGCTCGCCTGAGGCCCAGTCTTCACCGAGAAGCAACCTTGGCCACATCGCCACGCCGACCGACCAAATCGCAGGGGCATTTAATGCAAAGGTGGCCTGACACCTTTATCCTGACGCATGCCCTCCAGTCGATAGAGCCGAAGTGACCGCAGTCACTTCGCCGCTCTACTGACCGGTCTGACAAGAGGACAGCGCCGCCTGCGCCGCTCCGACTGCTGAGCCACCCGACAGAGTGAGGCTGACAGCAGCCAAGGCCGGCCTCGGGCGTCATAGGAAACTCCGCCTCGCCCGACCCCAGGGCTCGGACTCGGGCTCAGCCCCGGAAGACGGCGAACTCCGCTCCGCCCGGCCCAGGGCTCGGACTCGGGCTCAGCCCCGGAAGACGGCGAACTCCGCTCCGCCCGACCCAGGGCTCGGACTCGGGCTCATCCCCGGAAGACGGCGAACTCCGCTCTGCCCGACCCAGGGCTCGGACTCGGGCTCAGCCCCGGAAGACGGCGAACTCCGCTCCGCCAGACCTAGGGCTCGGACTCGGGCTCAGCCCCGGAAGACGGCGAACTCCGCTCTGCCCGACCCAGGGCTCGGACATGGGCTCAACCCCGGAAGACGACAAACTCCGCCTCGCCCGACCCCAGGGCTCGGACATGGGCTCAGCCCTAGGAGACAATGGACTCCGCTTCGCCCGACCCCGGGGCTCAGACTCAGCCCTGGCCTCAGCCGACGGTCTCCGCCTCGCCCGACCCAGGGGCTCAGACTCGACCACGGCCACGGAAGACAGACTCGACCTCGACCTCAGAGGAGCCTCCACCTCGCCCAGCCTAGGGCACGGACCGACCACGTCAACAGGAAGCGCCATCATTACCCTACCCGAGCTGACTCGGGCTACGGAGAACCAGATCGGCGTCCCATCTGGCTCGCTCCACCATGCGAGTAATGATGGCGCCCCGCATGCCCTGTGACGACGGCGGCTCTCAGCCCCCTTACAGAAGCAAGAGGACGTCAGCAAGGACTCGACAGCCCCAACAGCTGTCCTCTCGCCAGGCTCCAGCACTCCTTCGACGGCCACGACACCACACGAACCGGGTGCCAAAACCTCTCCGGCTGCCACGACGACATGTACTTAGGGCGCTAGCTCTCCTCCGCTAGACACGTAGCACTCTGCTACACCCCCCATTGTGCACCTGGATCCTCTCCTTACGCCTATAAAAGGAAGGACCAGGGCCCTCTTACAGAGGGTTGGCCCGCGCGGAGAAGGACGGGACGGCGCTCGCGCAAGGCCGCTCGCTCCCACTCCTGCGTGGACGCTTGTATCCCCTACTGCAAGCGCACCTGACTCAGGCGCGGGGCTAACACGAAGGCCGCGGGATCCGGTCTCTCACGCCTGCCTCCCTCCGGCTGCTTCCTTTCCCCCCTTCACGTTCTGCCTTGCGTCGACCCATCTGGGCTGGGGCATGCGGCGACAATTCACTCATCGGTCCAGGGACCCCCCGGGTTTCGAAACACCGACAGTATATATGAAGGCTACGATGTGGAGTATTTACTTTTCTAGGAATTCAGTACCCCATGGATGTATATGGGTATACAGACATGGGAATATTGAGAAGTGTAATGTACTTGTAACGACGCACCTACTCTCAGGTAAGAAGGTGAGTTACCATAATGAGTTGCCCTATGGTTGAAGTGTGGCAACAGCGCCTATGCATGGCTCGGTGCTTAATGATGAGCTAGCCTCCATATAGAAATATATGGAGTATAAACTGTGATAAACTGTCATGTGTGACTTGCATCATTGGGAATTGGGCTGTGATGGATTTTTCTGCAGGTACACTAACCTCGAAAACGTATGTGTAGCTGACGACTAGCAAAATACCGTGAGAGTCGTAAGTATGCCACTGATATAGAACGCTATTGCCACATTATGTCGGCAAAATCAATGAGGACGAATAGGACGAGCATGCATCCTGATTGTTGCATCATGTTTGTCACCTATACACCCAAGATGCTTCTCTTATCTTTATTCTAGTAACCATTGATTGTAGATAATATGGTTTAATGCTGAATTATGAACTTCGATGAAATAGGTGTCCTCCAGTCTTAGGTAATCTATTTAGGTATTATATGTGTTTGCCCTTGTACTTGATGTGCCGAAAGAAGGTTGGTAGTTTGTTTGCTTAAACCCAAAACTAGGTCGTGTTTTTATTTAGTTAATCATGACCCAAAGATGATTTTTCTGTTAGCACTCCATGACCAAACACATACAAATAAATACTTAGATAATTCCTTTGTTCGACATAAAGTGTAACCGGCTTAAAACAAGAATATCGAGTTATATCTCCTTCCAAAACCATTCCCTTGTCCGGTTGGTGCAAGCTGATGTACCTTATCCAGTTTGCCTGTTTTTAAGGATTGCCATGTTGCTTTATCAACCTAACTTAGGAAAGGACTACCCAATCTTTTCCTTGAACTTGATGCCTTTGGTTTCCTCATATCTATCGAAGGCATACCAACTTAATCTTGTGATTGTTTTCCCTCCGTATCTAATCAGATACTAATCCTTGACCTTGTAATATCTACGATGTGCATAGAAATATGCTTGTGGCTGAATTAACAGTCTCCCATCGTACTCCCTTCATTAACAAGTTTAGGTTATGGTCATACCTTGTTCGTTTCATCAGGCCATGATCTATTTGGTCTCTACTTGTAACCATTTTTACAGGTGGAGTATTTCTTTGTATATTGTCACCTTTGTTCAATCCATTGGTGTCATGCGAGATTTCTTATTGGTTACGTCTGGCAATGGTGTTATGACTAAAACCGATGGCACCGCGATGAAACTGAGGGCCTCCTGTGGATGCACACACATGGTTGCGCTACTTGGCATCTGCTGGTATCACCGTTAGTAGTCATAATCCATTATTAGACTATATCGATAGGTTATCTTTGTGCAAATTATTCTTACCACGTGAGATTCATTATGGTGCCAGTTCGATAATGGCGTCTCGATTAATGACTTATGGTACCACGGCGAAACTGAGAGCCTCCTGTGAATGTGCACACAGGATTCTGCTACTTGGCGCATGCTGGTATCGAAGTCTCTAGTCATGATCCATTGTGGAACTACACCGATGTGTGATCTTCCGTGGATTCCTTCCTTGAAACAATTTCTAAGTTGTTTGTGAAGTGATCAAGCAACATCTGTCATTTCCGTTGGATCAAAGGGGCATACCACTCTCATGTGTTGTCTTATTTCTTTTGATCTTGGTAGTGACTACTTATACCCGTTCCCTTTACATCCTTTGTGTAAATGTGAAGCCTTGGGGCTTTTTGGTGTCAAGAGACAACTGATTAGCTCTCAAAATGGAGATCTGTTTCCCTTGCTACTGAGATGCAGGAGTTTGTTCATTCGCTCCCTTAATTAATCCATGTATTCCCTAACCAAGTGGATAATTCATCTTGCATGAAGAAACGGATGAACAACCTGACCAAATGAATTTCCACCCAAGTGCATGATCTCCTGTTAGCCAAAGTAAACTCTCGACCGTTGGCTTACCGATGGTACTGAGAGGACCGGCTCAATGTCAAAAGTAGTTCAACAAGTTGGTTTTGACTAACTTGTAACTGCATTTGAAACAAAGGTTGAGTCTAGAGATAGTTTTATCGAATTATCTAAACTCACTTTGGTTCAAACCATTCTAAGAAAGTACTTACACAGATCAAGTTAAGTCAACCAGTAACCACCTAGCCATCGCTCTAGTCGTGTCTCGATCGCCTCACGTGTGCTTTTCCAGCATGTGTGACCATGTCGAGCCATGATTAGTGCTGGATAAAATGGACTGATCGTAAAGTTCATACCCCTCCGCTGGTGATTCTCTCGAATCTATACCATCTTTCATGGACTTGAATTCTCGGGTTAGCCACATGTTAACCGCGACAGTATTTGACATCCACACCCATCCCTTATGCTATGAATTTCCTGTAACCACTTGTTGGTAAACCTCTTTCTGTGTGTTTTATCCAAGAGGTTGCATCTGATTCTGTTTGGGTAAAGTCGTATATCCACCGCTCGCTCAACAGACTCAGATAGTACAGCGTCATCAGAAAAAGCAAACTGCACACATGGAACCTTATGTGTTTCTCTAGCAGCCATCGTCTCTAGTGTTGGACATTTCTAAATTAGCTTAAGGCGATACATGTTATGTCCACTAGAGAAATGACATCCTGAGACACTCGTCTTTATTTGAAAATGTCTCACGATTAGCGCTGATACGGACATGGGTTACATGCTTCTCTACTCTTGAAAGTCTTTCGCTCCGAATCTCGAGACGAGATTCTTTTAAGGGGGGAGGGCTGTAACACCCCTGGTGTTTATATTCCGCTCGACAACGAGTACGGATCTAAGCACGTGATATCAATGGATAAAACAGACACTAAGTTTTAATCATCTTCGCCTAGCGTGTTTTTAATATCATATTTGATCGGCTGTTGCGAGTGCGACATTGTTTTTATTTTTATTTATCCGGGCTCTTCCAGAATTTTCGTGATATTCGGAACATAGTCGTTCCGAAAATCAGTGTGTCCGGTGATTATTTAAAATTTATCGCTCGCGCGAACGAGTTTGGAAATTCATCCCAGTTCTCTGATTTCATCTCAAACAAAATAATTAGGATCGTGTGTTATCTGAGAGAAATCTTGCGTGAGGTTGATAATCATGAGTATTTAGTAGTAAATCATTCAAAACAGATAAAGATAATTAGAGCCAAAATCAAATAATTGCTAATCGGTTTGACTTCAACGAAATCAGTCGTAAATTGAAATATCGAAGCCGAAATCTGTTTAATTCAGTACGTGGCTTTTCGCCTCGATCTAAATCTTCAAAAGTGAATTAACAGTACAAATTTATCCGAGTTTAGAGAATTCATCAAATCGAATCCCGTCCAAATACTATCGTCGATCTCCTTTGGATACATTTTTCAAACCCTAATTTTAACACCGAGAATTATTGTATTTATTTTTTAAAAAAAATGGGAAGAGAAAAATCTGAATTTTTCTTTCTCATTTCCACCGCCTAACCTTCTCCTTATCCTTTCTCACGTTGATTTCTTGCTTATACTCACGTCAATTCCATGAAAAATTTCCTAACCATCCTTATCTCTTCTCCATGTCATTTCTCTCATCCAAATATGGCTCATCATGCGCTTCCTAGAAACTACTGGCTCCTTCACGTAATATTTTTATTCCCTTCCTTATCCCTACAGCTGCCTGTGTCTCTCAGATTTTTATCTGTGGCCGCTCTACCTCTAGTGGATATTATCTCCCCGCTGCGCTGCTCTCTTCTGGTTTCTTCAGTTCACGAGCTCATTCTCCCTCTCACCATAGTTCCCAATTCCAGTTTTTCCTCTAGCTTTGTGCAACAGGCTTCGTTCTTACCCTGCGCTATCACCACCCTCTCCATCCACGCCACCAGTCGCCGTTCTGCTCGGCCTCCTGCTTCAGCTCGCGCCCAGGGCCTCTGCTCACGGGTGCCCTCGACTTTGGCTCCCTTCACCTCCCTCCCCTGCTCAGCCTCCATGGCGTTGCCGTGGAGCTCGCCCGGCCTTGACCTCCGCCCTGTCCTTGACTCCAGCTCGCCCTAGTTTGGACATCAACGAGGTCGCATGCATTCATGGTCTGCGTCGTGCTCAGTTTCACGCTCGGCCATTCCGTCTGCTCGTCGTCATTCGCTAGCGGCAATGGTTCTCGCCATGCCTTGTTCTTCTGTCACCCAGCCCCTCGCCTCCTCTGCTCCAACTGTAAGCCCCCGACGGCCAGGTCCTTTTGCCCTTGTCTAGTTGCCCCTGCGTTGAACTCTGGTCGTGCTTCTTTGGCATGCAGCAGCCATGGAACTTCCTCCCTATTGTGCCCCAGCATGATCGACGAAATGTCGTAATAAGCTCCATCTCGATCCCTGCAGTTCCCTATCGCAGGTGAGATTTGATATCTATGTGTTGTTTGTCCCCACCCCACACTAAAAACTTTATTGCTAATTACATGATTATTTACATGTGGTTATTTGTGTGCTTGGAAGAGAAAAATTCCATGGATCTGTTGGCAAAGGAGCGAGGTCTATGCGTCGCTTGTTGTTTCCGTGGAATTCTAGCCGATTTGGTAAAAGCATTTTGATTCACTATTCTTGCTGATTGAACTATTAGGCGAATTAGGTAAATGTGTTGGTCGCAATGATTATCTTGTTGGTGGCAAGCATGTGGTGGTTAAGCGTAAAATGTTTGTTAAAATACCTAATCGCAAGAGTACCTTAGTGCAAAAACATAAATAAATCGTGTAGAATAGTGGAGTTCAGTACGTCTCTCATCACGTGCTCGATATATCACCTGAGTCGGATCTTTCACATTTTTTTCAAGTCCATACTTGGTTTAGCTATTGCATAAGCTTAAATTCGTTTGTAGTGCAGTTTCGTTCATTTTGGAGTATATTCGATTAGTCATTGAATATTCGTGTAGTTAGAAATAGTTTTTCCATTAGTAAAATAAATCAATTAATGGAAATAATAAAATAAATAATTTGTTATACCTGATTCTGGATTTTATGAAGCTCATAGACAACCATTCCTGAGCAAGATCCTTGGTGTTTGCTTTATGTAGTTAGAACCATATTTAATTTGATGCTCCATCTTCTCATGTTTGTGTCTAAAACTAATAATCGTTGTTAGTCCCGTTATAATCGAGTCGAGTTGATTATGGTACTATTAAGTCTCGGAGTTTCTCACAGCTAGATTTGATTCATTTTGGGTATGGATAGTTAGATCACTAGTTTAAGGCTAATTATTCACATTGTATAATGATCGTCAGTTGGTAGGTTATGTGAATGGTGCTTTAATGGGTGTATATGTTAAATATAATTAACTAGGTTCTATGTGTGTGATGAGTAGTAGTATGAGAAAATAGTTTAGCATTTTCTTGATCTTTTACACGGTTAGTGTGTTATGCGGGTGAACCGGAAAAAAAGGAGCTGATTAGGTAGCTTCTAGTCATATCCTGAATTTAGATGTATGAAAAGGCAAAGCCTATGTTTTGTTAGTCTAATAATGATTACCTAACTTAAGTTTTTATAGGTTGTGTCTATGGTTATTGTTTTCTTAAGATTTGAGCTAGCCCGAGTAAACCATGTGAACATGATTATTGTGCTAGCGAGTCATAGGTATAAGGATTTACTTACGAAAGTTGTGATGCCTTGTGGTTAAATAATTAATCTTCTTCGGTATAGCGATAATTAGTCGTGTGCTATTCCTGTCTATATGCATTCATGTGCATCGTGCATATCATTTAGGTACGATAATTAATCACGTGATGCGGAGGACCAGAACTGAGTCGACCACAAGATGCTAGAAAGCGTGAGCATCTCCGCAAGACGACGTCGTCAGTCGGACGAACCTGAAGATGGATAAACTGAACGAGTGTCAAGACAAAGGATGCTCGCCAAGTGGTCACCACTTAACCAACACTAACGTAGTGTTTATTCTAGGCAAGCCCCGGTGCATTTGCCCCTTCCTTGTGTTTTAAATGCTTTTCACCTTATCTGATGCATTAGGTGATAGGAGTTGTGTGATAAACAATTAATGCATTACCATTCCTTGGCAACTCCTTAATCTCGGTTTTATAAAAAGAACTGATAATGCTTAGCCCTGCTTAGAAACTGAAAAATCATTTGTTTTCAAAAAGAATGATTGTGGAACATTGGTTATGGGCTTTTCGTTTCAAAAATCAAAGCAAACTTATGGTGATGATTCCACTTCGGCTGGAGTGGGTTCATCATTCGGAAAAGAGTACCCCTGCCGGGTACCAAAAATGGGAAAATGATTTGAATAAATCTAGACCAGACGCTGAGCTGACAAGGTCGCCCGTCTGTGTCGATTAAGGACCGTTCGATGTAGGCCTGTTGTGGTGGAGACCTTGCAACTAGCCACATGCCCTGGATATGGGACAGGGTAAGCTTGAACCCGGCTATTCCATACGTGAAAAGACAACCGCGCACTGGGCGTGGGAGATGGTGGGAGTAGCGTGTACCCTCCTGGCTAGAGGCTGGATGAAGGAGTACTGTGCTCTCGGGTAGCGCGGACCGGTTCATGTTGTGGAGGATCCATGGGAACGGTTGACATATGCAAGGGTTAAGTGCTACATATGTCATGTGGTTAGAGATCCCCAGCTGGGTATAATCGGTTCGAATCGTCGTTGCTCCTCGGTCATGGAGACTCTACCCTCCGACCACTCATCGTAGTTGAGAAGTGAAATATGAATCGGCTAAAAGAAAGCTAGACCAGGACAAGTGAATGCTCTAGATTAGGCAAATCTAGATTCAGGAAAAGTACTTAACTTGTGAAGTAAAATTTTGGCATAAGGATTCACTACTAGTAAGCTCTTCTGCAAAATGAGTCTTTGAAATTTGGTAAGCCTTACCTTGATTCCTAATCAGCCAGCATATCCTTGAGAGTCTTTTCTTTAGTCGGGTAAGTCTTGCTGAGTAATTCTGTACTCAGGGTTTTATTCCCTGTTGTTTTTTAGGTCATAGTTTTGTGCTACTGATGGTGGTGTTAAGTGCCGGTGGGCTCGGCCTTCTTATAAGTCTAAGTAACTCTTCTATACTTCTTATTGAGGATGGTCACTTGAGCTAGCATCTATTTTAAACTTACAAAAAGTTTTGCAATATTTAAAAGTGAAATTCTTTTGTAACCACTCCGATAAATACAATGTAAACTTGTGTAACTTGTAAAATTTGGTAATAAGATTTCCGCTGCAAAATTGTTGGTGTGTGATTTGTGTTTACTTAATCCTGCGGTCCTGGTTGTAGTGGTTTATCTGATGTCCTTGGGGCAATCGGACGGATCCTATTAAGTTATCTGGTGCACATGCATAGCCGTCTGAGGTCTTTGAGACAAGGACAGGTGTATGTGGGCCCGATACCATGGGAGGTTCTGCCACACAAGGGCGCCTACAACGGGAAGGAGATCAAGTCCTACTCGGCTATGACTCCATCTCGGGTTCCAGGACCAGTCTGCACTAAAATGAACACCCAGGACGCATCCGGACTCCGATTGCGATGGACTTGATATGGTTGGAAAGATAAGAAGATTATCTAACCAACCCAACTGGTTCCACCTTAAAATTCATCCAAAGTCAATGGGAATTGTCGAAACAATTCAGCGTTCAGATTCTGTTTTGGTGCTGCGACACCGTCTGTTGGGCCGTTGGGCCGTGTATCGCGTCGGAGCCCATTAGGGGCGAGACCAGGGGTCACGCACGCCGTAATACTCTATTTATTCAGCAGCCACCGCCACATTAGGTTTTGGGTTTTGCTTAGATCATTCTATCATCGAACAGTGTCGCCGTCATCAGTTTGTGAGACCACATCCCGTAATCAATACAATTTTGGTTGCGTTTCTTTCCTGTTCTTGCTTGTGTTCTTGATTGCGCTTCCAGGGATAAGCCTTCGTGGTGAGGTCACTCGTGTGTCACGGGTGATAACCAACAGAGCCGTGGTGTAGTGATTGCAAGGAACCGTTCGCTCGGAGCCTTGGATCATCAATATCGAGATCTCCACTCAATCAAGTTATCGTATCTCACGGAAGATCGGGCCTCGTCTTCTATCAACAAGTTAAGATTTTGGGTGTTACAGATGGCTACAGAAAAGGTGAATAACATAAAAAATAGTCTAACAATAACTTATCACAAGAACTAGAGACAAGATAAATCTTGTATGCAAAAGTGTATATCTAGATCTCGTTCTAGTCTATTTCTCACTTTAGTAGCATGTAAAAGATGTGAACAATGATAAGAAAGCTACTAACAAGAAATAGAGCAATCTACATAATATGATGTAAGTTATGAGAAATGACATGTAATAAGAAGGTAACTTAAAATGCAAACTATACATGACACGATGTAGACACAATATTTGTCCCCAGATGTTGCGAGCGGTCTGTTGGTCCCCATAAATTGTTATTGCGCCGAGAGGTTCTAGGATTTTCATACACAGGTAAAGGTCGTGAATTGTTGCTTCAAGTTTGTTGATGGACCCTCTCCCCATTATGGTGTTGTATGGATAGACCATGTTGACTATGTCGAAGGTCACCTGCTCTGATAGGAATCCCTCATCCAAAAAGCTAAAAAGAGAGTCTGACCCAATGAGCTCCCTACACCTGCACTCCTTCACCCCACTTGGCCCTTTCGAGAAGGGTCAACTCACACTAACTTTCCTAATTAATCAGCCAAGGGTGTCCCATTCCACCCTTGTGGTAGCACTATTTTCCTAGGTGGTCGCTCCATGTTCCAATTAACATAATAATCTTATCATGAACAATAAATAATCCATTGACAATAAAAACATGATCATGAATAATATGTATCATAACACCCAAAATCACATAGAGCAATAGCAGATACTACCCAATAGTTCAGTGTTAAGCAAGGCATAGAGTAAACCAAAATAGGGTAGCCTATTAGGTCCCATCAAATTAACCTGAGCATGTCACACTGATTAAGAGGAACATTATTGGGTAATGAAGAGTGATCAATGGTACAACTTGCCTGCAGTGAGCTCCTGCTCAGAATCCTCAATCGGTGATGCTCCGGGCTCCTCGATCACTTGCTCATCTCGCAACAATACAAACAAACATTGCACAAGAGGAATTAACATCATACAAACAATAGAACATACTGCATAATAATGTTCTACGCGTCATAACGAGATCATAGGTTCAAGAAGCACTAAAATCGGAGCTTTAGTTAGAAATGCATGATTTTCTGAAGCTGTAGGCCATTAAATAGTGATAATATATATATTCTATGTTAATCAATATCATTCATGCAAGATAAGGTTACTAAGAAATAGATAATTCAACATTAAACTAAGTTATAATTTGGTCAGAGACCATATTTTAGTCTAAGCCTAATTATGGGTGGAAAACTTTGTATTTTCTTTTAATTAGAAAAGTAAATCTAGGGATTACATGTTAAGCTTATCATTTATTGATCTCTGAAAACATGACAAAATCATGTGGTTTAATGTGTAGGCAATTTATATACGAAGCTAATGCAACTGGAACAGATCAATTCAGAGTTAAAATGATTAAGTTATGAGTATTCTAAGTTTTCTTGAATTGTTTTTATACTAAGGGTGTGTTTGGTTTGGCTTTTGGCTTTAGCTTTTGCCCCCTAAAACCTAAAAGCCAAACCAAAGGGCTGGATCTAGGAAGGAGCTTTCTCGAAAAGCAAACTTTCTCGCAGTGCAAAATTGAAAGCACCCCTGGACGTGCTTTTAGTGGCTTTCGGATAAAACTATGAAAACATATATCGAAGAACTTTTAACGGTTTTTAGTGGTTTCCACCAAATGGTTTTTAGCTTTTTAACAGCTCACAGCCCACAACAGCTTTTTTTATAGCTCAAAGCCCATAACAGTTTTTTCACAGCCACAGCTCAACCAAACAGACACTAAAAATCATTTTCTCGGATTTTATTTTATTTTTACGAGAGAACCTGGACTAGGGGCACTATATTATAAAAACTACGGGCTAACTTATAAATAAAGGACCTAGATTAAATCTCTTATAACTGTGCTCGGATGGTAGGTTGATTCCACGGTTTTTGGGGTCTCTTATGCAAACAATGCACAGCGAAGGGGTATGGCGTATTCTGTAACACCCCAGGTGTTATCTCCCATTAAGCAGCGATTACGAAGTTAAGTATGGTATGTCAGTGAGGAAAACAATATTCATATCCTAATCCTCTTCGTCTATCGCGATTTTAATATCGCATCTATTTCTGTGTATTTAGACTCTTCCTAAAATTTTCACGAATTTCTATCGCGATTTTAATATCGCATCTATTTCTGTGTATTTAGACTCTTCCTAAAATTTTCACGAATTTCGGAATGTAATTGTTCTGAAAGTTTGCGAGTCCTGTGCCCAATTAAAACCCATCGAGTAAGCGAATACGAATTCGGAAGCTTGACCTACTCTTACGATTTTTATCCCGAGCTCTTCCTAAATTTTCGTGATGTTCGGAACATAGATGTTCCGAAGGTGTGTCCGATGATTATTTAAAATACATCACTCACACAAATACAAATTTGGAAGCTCGATCCACCGTTGCGATCCGTGTCCCAAATGAATTTATTATAACTCAACGACTAAAATACTCAGTGCAAAATAATTAGGATCACGCGTTATCTGAGAGAAATCTTGCGCGAGGTTGATAATCATGAGTATTTAGTAGTAGTAAATCATTCAAAACAGATAAAGATAATTAGGGCCGAACTCAAATAATTTCTAATCGGTTTGACTTCAACGAAATCAGTCGTAAATTGAAATAACGAAGCCGAAATCCGTTTAATTTGGTCTGTTGCTTCTCGCCTCGATCTAAATCTTCAAAAGGTAAATTAACGGTACGAATTCATCCGAATTCTAGAGTATTCACCAAATCAAATCCTATCCAAATATTGTTATCGATCTCATTTTTTCGATCCTTGATTACATCTTTTAAACCCTAATTTTATAACATCAAAATATTTGCCTTTTACTTTTGTAAAAAGGGAATAAAAGTGAGAAAGAAAGAAATGGAGTAAAAATCAAACGTCGCTCCTGCTCGTCTCTATCTACACGTTGGGATATTCTCCTTAGGAATATCAAACGACAAAATATCTTCAAACAGCACCGCTCAAGGCCATTGGCCTCATCTCCTCGCCGTGAGTTTTTGTGCAGGACGCTGCAAATTCTTCTCCTCTCTCTCTCTCCAATTATCTTCCTCTGCCGTGGGATTTTTTCACTGGTCGCGCGTAGCTCCGCGTCTCTCCTATGGCGTGTCTCTGCTCCCAGCTTCCTCACGCTCCACTCCATGGCTGTCGTAGTCCTAGGTCTGGAGCCTTGCTGAGCTCGCCCTACCCACTCCCATGGCGCTCAGCCGCCCTCCTGCTACTCGCCCTTGGCCGAGCTCCCTCTCCATGGCCGCGTCTGGCGCTCCTTCATGGCCGCGCTCCTCCCTACTCGGTCCCTGCCCAGCTCGCGCCTCAAGCTCGTCCCTGCGCGACACTGTCCTCCCTCCCCAACTCCCTCTGGTCTGCGCTTTCTTCAGCTCGGCCAGGCCTCGTTCCCTGCCGTAGCTCGCCGTTGAATCGCCTGCTCGTTGTCCGTGCCGTCGAAACTTCTCGGGCCGTGCGCTCCTCTGTCCGGACCACCAGCCTCCAATTCCAGTATTATCACCATTGAAGAATAGTCGTCGTGCTCTGCGTCCTCACCGTGTTTGTGAAACTGTCGTGGAGTTGTGGTCATTTTTCTTCGCATCGTGTGCACACCACGCCGTCATCTTCGTATTTTTGGCAAGCCCCGGCGTGCGCTCACGCTCACCATCCCCTGTTCCACCTCGTCGTCGAGCTTCGCCTCAGCCTTAGCTCGTCGATCACGCTCGCCAGATGTTCGATCGAGGACTTCAGCTGAAGGCTATCGTCGTTCAGGCAACTACCAAATCGAATTGAGATGTGGTGAGACGATTCGCTATTTTTACTATTGGTTTTATGATCGTAAAATAAGACGCTTCGTATGTGTATAAGATTAAGTTAGAAATACCAGTAATGCGAAAGGTAGATTAAATTATACGATATTCGGGCGAGCTGATGACATAAAAAAATAGGCTAAGTATTTCTATCAGCTAGTGGATAGATTTTCTAGAGCTATTATGTCAATTTGGTTAATTGATGTAGCCAATGCTCTGCTTAATTAATTAGTTTATTCTAGGTTTGGTATTTAGTTCGATGTCATGAGGGATACGCAAATTACCTCGTGTAATTAACAGTGAATGACATCGACCTATCTAATTAGCGTAGAATTCAAGATAATTGAGAAACACAATTTAGAAAGTTAGTTAATATGCTCCCTTGCTCTAAGTAATTTGATGAGTAATTTGATATTGGGTGTTTTGACAAAAGACTTGTGCTTCGCTTATTATTACTTGATGTTTGAAGTAGATGCGATTAAGCTAGAAAAGTGTGATTATTACGCTTAGTCGTATATCGATAACTAGTGTTTTCGTACGAAATGGTACAATGCCTCACCGCTAGGTGTTTAATTCGCTGTCGTGTAGCATTATTTAGGTTCGTAATATTCCTATCTATATGCATTCATGTGCATAATGCATTTCATTCAGGTATGTTAATTAATCACGTGATGCGGAGAAAAAGAGCCAAGTCGACCCCAAGAGCAGGCTACTCCGCATAGTAAAGCGGATGGACAAACCTGAAGAAGGGCAGACTGAACAAGTGCCAACACAAAAGGTTGGTCGTCAAGTGATCGACGTCTAACAACACTAACCTAGTGTTATCCAGGCAAGCCCCGGTGCATGCAACCCCTTCCTTGTGTTTTTTAAATTATTTTTACACACTTTAAGTCTAGTGAATGTGCATTAGGTTTATAGGAGTTGCTTGGAAACCCTTTGATGCATTGGCTACCTTGAAATCCATTCCTTTTATAGATACTTCTGGTGAAGTATCAAAATATGATTTACAGAAAAATGCTTAGCCCTGCTTATAAGCAGATAAAGTTTGTCCTTTGCACTTATGCCTAGCTCAGGTTTATCCTGAGGAAGGATGGCCTCTACATGCAAGAATATTTTCATTAGGAGCATGGTGGGATCTTACTGCAAAGTTCCCTATAATGCTCTTTTCATCCTTAGGAACACAAAACAATCCTAAGGGTGGAAGTACTTAACTCGAGACTTGGGCTAGGAACAGGTGATGCTCCACCCAGGTTAATTAAGGATTGGATGCGTATGTAGGCCTGTATGATCAAGGACTATCTTAACTGGCCACATACCCTAGATATGGGACAGGGTAAGCTTGAACCCGACTATTCCATACGTGAAAAGACAACCGCGCACTGGGCGTGGGAGATGGTTGGAGTAGCATGTACCCTCCTGGCTGGAGGCTAGATGGAGGAGTACTGTGCTCCCGGGTAGCGTGGACCGGTTCACGTTGTGGAGGATCTGTGGGAACGATTAACATATGCAAGGGTTAAGTGCTACATTTGTCGTGTGGCTAGAGATCCTCAGCTGAGTAAATTGATTCGGATCGTCGTTATATCCCCAGAGAGTGGAGACTTGATCGCTACCCTGCAACCTAAGTCTGGATGTAAACATTATGAATAAAAATGATGTTGTACTGATGAGATGGTGAAATTAGACTAGGTGCAACCAGAGTCTATTAATATTTAATCTGGCGTTAAAATATTGAAAGTAAGGACTCACTTTAGTAAGCTATTTCTGCAAAAGTATCTAAGTTGATTCTTGCTAAGAGCCTCTCCTTGATTCCTAAATCCAGCATATCCTTGAGAGTCTTTTTCCTTAGTCGGGTAAGACTTGCGAAAGTACACTTCATACTCAGGGCTTTGTCCCATGTTGTTTTAGGTGAAGAGCCTACGGAGCTTTGCTACTTTTGTGCAAAGGTGGTTCCCCAGCAGGAGGAAGAACCGAAAATAGAAGTGTGTTGCTGTGGATGGTGCTAAGTGTCGGTGGGCTCAGCCTTCTTATAAGTCTAAGTACCTCTTCTATACTTCTTGTTGAGGATGGTCTCTTGAGATAGCATATATTTCAAAACTATAAATAATTTATAACAGTTCAAAGTTATTTCTTTGAGTCACCTTGTAATCACTCCGATCAGGTATAATGTAAACTTGATGTAACTTGTAAAATTTGATAATAAGATTTCCGCTGCAAATTGTTGGTGCATGATTTGTGTTTACTTAATCTTGTGATCTTGGTTGTAAGTGGTTTATCCGGGGTCCTTGGGACACTCGGACGGATCCTATCAAGTTATTTGGTGCACATGCATAGCTGTCTGAGATCTTTGAGACAAGGACAGGTGCATGTGGGCCCAATAACTTGGGAGATTCTACCACAGCTGGTATCGGAGCAGGATTAAGTATATACGGTCACATACGTATTTTCAAAACAAAAGTTTTGGTTTCAAAAAATCTATTTTCAACTAAACACATTGTTTGGCTTTGAAAAATAGTTTTGAAAAACTATAATGCTAGCGACATCCTCTGTTAAGCCCTAAATTAAGGACTATCAGGTGGCTTAGTTCAAACCACTAATCCACAACCGGGGGTATCGCATACATGTGTAATGTTATTTTTGAGGCCATTCAGTTTTGAATGGATCGACGTTCAGGTAAGGTGAGATGTGAGAGCATGACCGAACAAACGTCAGTCTAGGGGAGAGTATAAAAAGCGCTTGATTATATACATGTTCTACATATGTATATATGAAGGTTGCGATGTGGAGTAATTACTTTTCTGGGATATCAGTACCCCATGGATGTGTACGGGTATACAGACATGGGAATACTGAGAAGTGTAATGTACTTGTAACAACGGACCTATGCTCAGGTAAGAAGGTGAGTTACCATAATGAGCTGCCCTATGGTTAAGGTGTGGCAGCGGCGCCTATGCGTGGCTCGGCGCTTAATGATGAGCTGGCCTCCATATAGTAATATATGGAGTATACACTGTGATAAACTGTCATGTGTGAACTGCATCATGGGAAATTGGGTTGTGATGGATTTTTCTGCAGGTACACTAACCTCAAAAACGTATGTGTAGCTGACGACTAGCAAAATACCGTGAGAATCGTAAGTATGCCACCGATATAGAACGCTATCGCCACATTATGTTGGCAAAACTTGTGAGGACGAATAGGACGAGCATGCATCATGATTGTTGCATCATGTTTGTCACCTATACACCCAAAATGCTTCTCTCGTCTTATTTCCAGTAGCCGATGATTGTAAATAATGTGGTGTAATGTTGTGTTATGAACTTCGATAGAATAGCTATCCTCGGTTCTTTAGGTAATCGATTTAGGTGTTATATGTGTTGCCCATGTACTTGATGTGCCGATAGAAGGTTGATAACTTTTTTGTATAAATCAAAAACTAGGTCATGTTCTCATTTAGTGAAGCATGGCCCAAATTTGAATTTTCCATTATCTCTCCATGACTAAACTCATGCGAATGGATGTTTGGATGATTTCTTTATCCAACGCAAGATGTGCATGAGCTTAAAGCTAGGATCTCGAGTCTGTGTTCTCACTATTTAACCTGTGACGTTTTAGTTGTCATATTTCCATCTTAGACCATGCCCTTGTTCGATTGGCACAAGCTGATGTCCCTATTCCAATTTGCCTGTTCTTAAGGATCACCATGTTGCTTTATCAACCTAACCTAGAAAAGACATGTCCGATCATTTCTTGAGTTTGATGCCTTTGGTTTCCCCATATCTATCGAAGGCATACCAACTTAATCTTATGGTTATTTTGCCTCCGTATCTAATCAGATACTAGTCCTTGGCCTTTTAATCTCTATGATGGGCATAGAAATATGCTTGGGGCTGAGCTAACAGTCTCCCATCATATTACCTTCATCAATCAAGTTTAGGTTATGGCCATGTCGTGTTCATTTCATCGGGCCATGATCTATTTGGCTCTCTACTTGTAACCATTCTTACAAGTGGAGTATCTCTTTGTATATTGTCACCCTTGCCCAATCCATTGGTGTCGCGTGAGATTTCTTATTGGTTATGTCTGGTATTGGCGTTATGACTAAAATTGATGATACCGCGATGAAACCGAGGGCCTTCTGTGTGTGCGCACACATGGTTGTGCTGCTCGACACACGCTAGTATCACAGTTGGTAGTCATAATCCATTATAAGATTATATCAATATGTTATCTCTGCACGAATTGTTTTTACCACGTGAGATTCATTATTGGTGCTAGTTTTGTAATGGTGTCATGGTTAACGACTTATGGTACCGCGGCGAAACTGAGGGCCTCTTGTGAATGCGCACACAGGATTTTGCTGCTTGGCGCATGCCGGTATCGAGGTCTCTGGTCATGATCCGTTGTGGAACCACACTAATGTGTGATCTTCCGTGGACTCCTCCCTTGAAACAATTTCTATGTTGTTTGTCAAGTGATCAAGCAACATCTATCATCTCTGTTTGATCAAAAGGGCATACCACTTCCCCTGTGTGGTCTCATTTTCTTTTGATCTTGGTAGTGACTACTTGTACACGTTCCCTTTACATCCTTTGTGTAAAGGTGAAGCCTTGAAGCTTTTTAGTGCTGGAAAACAGCTGGTTAGCTCCAAAAATGGAGATTGGCTTTTCCCCTGCTGCTGAAATGCAGGAGTTTGTTCATTCACTCTTTTATGTAATCCATGTATTCCTGAACCCAGTTAGTTCATCTCACATGGAGAAACGGATGAACAATCTGACCGAATGGATTTCTACCCAAGTGCATGATCACCTGTTAACCAGAGTGAACTCTCAACCCTTGGCTTACTGATGGTACTGAGAGGACCTGCTCAATGTCATAGGTAGTTCAACAAGTTGGTTTTACTAACTTGTAGCTACATTGGGAACAAAGGTTGAGTTTAGAGATCGTTTTATCGAGTTGTCTAAACTCACTTTTGTACAACCCACCTTAAGGAAGTGTTTATAAGAATTGAGATTAAGTCAGCCAGCAACCACCTAATCATCGCTCTACTCATGCCTCGAACGTCTCAGTGTGCTCTTCCAGCATGTGTGCTCAAGTCGAGCCATGCTTAGTGATTGATAAAATGGACTGGTTGCAAAGTCTGCATCTACAGGTCCCTTCGCTAGTGATTATTCGAGTCTCTATCATTTTCCTGGACTTGGATTTCTGGATAACACGATTTAACTATGATGTTATTCGACATCCACACTCGTCTTATGTGCTATGAATTTCCAGTGACCACTTGTTGGTAAACCTCCATTTGTGTGTTTTACCCAAGAGGTTGAATTTGATTCTGTTTGGGTAAGATCGCGTATTCGCCGCTCACTCAACAGACTCAGATAGTACAGTGTCATCAGAAAAAGCAAACTGCACACATGGAACCTTATGTGTTCCTCTAGAAGATATCGTCTCTATTGGTGGACCTCTTTAAATTTGCTTGTGGCAATACATGTTATGTCCACTAGAGAAACCCCATCCTGAGACAGTCGCCTTTGCTTGGAACTGCCTTATGATTATCGCTGAAATGGACAGGAGTTACATGCTTCTCTACTCTTAAAAGTCTTTCGCTCTGAATCTCGGGACGAGATTCTTTTAAGGGGGGAGGGCTGTAACACCCCAGGTGTTATCTCTCGTTAAGCAGCGATTACGGACTTAAGTATGGTTGTCAATGAGGATAACAATATTCATATCCTAATCCTCTTCGTCTATCGTGATTTTAATATCGCATCTGTTTCTGTGTATTTAGACTCTTCCTAAAATTTTTGTGAATTTTGGAACGTAATTGTTCTGAAAGTTTGCGAGCCCTGTGCCTAATTAAAACCCATCGAGTAAGCGAATACGAATTCAGAAACTTGACCTACTCTTACGATTTTTATCCCGAGCTCTTCCTAAATTTTCGTGATGTTCAGAACATAGATGTTTCGAAAATCGGTGCGTCCGGTGATTATTTAAAATACATCGCTCGCGCAAATACAAATTTGGAAGCTTGATCCACCGTTGCGATCTGTGTCCCAAATGAATTTATTAAAACTCAACGACTAAAATACTCAGTGCAAAATAATTAGGATCGCGCGTTATCTGAGAGAAATCTTGCGCGAGGTTGATAATCATGAGTATTTAGTAGTAGTAAATCATTCAAAACAGATAAAGATAATTAGAGCCGAACTCAAATAATTGCTAATCGATTTGACTTCAACGAAATCAGTTGTAAATTGAAATAACGAAGCTGAAATCCGTTTAATTCGGTTTGTTGCTTCTCGCCTCGATCTAAATCTTCAAAAGGTGAATTAACGGTACGAATTCATCTAAATTCCAGAGTATTCACCAAATCAAATCCTGTCCAAATATTGTTATCGATCTCTTTTTTCGATCCTTGATTACATCTTTTAAACCCTAAATTTATAACATCAAAATATTTGCCTTTTGCTTTTGCAAAAAGGGAATAAAAGTGAGAAAGAAAGAAATGGAGTAAAAATCAAACGTCGCTCCTGCTCATCTCTATCTACACGTTGGGATATTCTCCTTAGGAATATCAAACGGCAAAATATCTTCAAACATCACCGCTCAAGGCCATTGGCATCATCTCCTCACCGTGAGTTTTTGTGCGGGACGCTGCAAATTCTTCTCCTCTCTCTCTCCAATTATCTTCCTCTGTCGTGGGATTTTTTCACGGGTCGTGCACAGCTCCGCGTCTCTCCTATGGCGCGTCTTTGCTCCCAGCTTCCTCACGCTCCACTCCATGGCTGCCGTCACCCCAGGTCTGGAGCCTTGCCGAGCTCGCCCTGCCCACTCCCATGGCGCTCGGCCGCCCTCCTGATGCTCTCCCTTGGCCGAGCTCCCTCTCCATGGCCGTGTCCGGCGCTCCTCCATGGCCGCGCTCCTCCCTGCTCAGTCCCTGCCCAGCTTGCGCCTCAAGCTCCTCCCTGCGCGCCGCGGTCTTCCCTCCCCAACTCCCTCTGGTCCGCACTTTCTTCAGCTCGGCCAGGCGAGACATCGTTCCCTGCCGCAGCTCGCCATTGAATTGCCTGCTCGCTGTCTGTGCCGTCAAAACTTCTTGGGCCGTGCGCTCCTCTGTCCGTACCACCAGCCTCCAATTCCAGTATTCTCACCATTGAAGAATAGTCATCGCGCTCTATGTCCTCGCCGTGTTCGTGAAACTGTCGTGGAGTCGTGGTCATTTTTCTTCGCGTCGTGTGCACACCACGCCGTCGTCTTCGTATTTTTAGCAAGCCCCGACATGTGCTCACGCTCACCATCCCCTGTTCGACCTCGTCGTCGAGCTTCGCCTTAGCCTTAGCTCGTCGGTGACGCTCGCCAGATGTTCGATCGAGGACTTTAGCTGAAGGCCGTCGTCGTTCAGGTAACTACCAAATCGAATTGAGATATGGTGAGCCGATTCGCTATTTTTACTATTGGTTTTATGATCGTAAAATAAGACGCTTCGTATGTGTATAAGGTTAAGTTAGAAATACCAGTAATGTGAATGGTAGATTAAATTATGCGATATTCGGGCGAGCTGATGACGTAAAAAAATAGGCTAAGTATTTCTATTAGCTAGTGGATAGGTTTTCTAGAGTTATTATGCCAATTTGGTTAATGGATGTAGTCGATGCCCTGTGTTGGGGGCCTTCGGCTTCCGAAGGTCCTCAAAAACATGATTTAACAATGTTTCTGGAAGTATAATGCATGAACAGGTATCTTCGGACTTGAGTTGAAGCCACAGTGTGAAGAAGCACTAAAGGAATACGAAGGATGGCGCAGAGCCGAAGCTGTGTGTAGAAGAGCTTCGGCATGATAACGGAAAAGGAAACTGACTTAAAGATGAAAAGGCTATTTAGACCTCGACGGATTAATATAGAGTTATTAGCAAATGTAAAGGACATGGGTGTAATTTTACATGGGCTGCGTCCCGTGCCTATAAATAGATGAACAGTGCTGCCGCACTGTACACACTGACTGGGTATTTGCTTTCGCGTCACGCTTGTATTTTTACCTTCTTTCAAGCCGAAGGTACACTTGTAATTTGTTATCATTTCTATTTTCCCATAGTGATAAAATAGAAATGAGCTAATAATAACATATGACTGTTTATATTATCTTTTATGTTTTATATGATTCTTTCTTCATCATTATATGTTGCATCGATGAAGGTATGCCCTTCACAACCTTCGTCCGAAGATCATTATATCCCAAGGGAAATAATGCTTCGAGGCACGAAGGATTGTAACGTTTAACATTTTTTGTGTTGCCTTGTTCTTAACTTATAGCATTTGAGAACAAGTCCCCAACATTGGCGCCCACCTCCGGTGAACCCTTTTCGACCACCTTCGGCAAGCATCAATCTTCGTCATGCCGCCAAAGAAAGCTTCCGCGACAGGGACTGCCACTCTGCAGCCGCTGGACCCAAACCAGGACACCCTTTCTCTTCGAGAGGCCCGAAGCCAGAAGAGGAAGGCCACTAGTCCAACGCCCCAGGAGCACGACTTGGACCAAGAGATCAGGAATATGGAGATGCTCCATCAGCAAGTGCAAAGGAAGAAGGAAAAGATGGCTCGGCTAGCTGACCTACAAAGGCAGATAGACAAAGCCACTGAAGAAGTTCGTCATCTTGCTCAAGATGAGCAAAACCGAAGGCCCCAGCAAAGAGAGCTTCATCAAGAGGGCTTCTTCAATGAGGATGACTGGTATGAGGATTTCCATCATGGAAATTTTGCTTTTGATGATGTTTCTCCTCTGTCAGCAGAACTACAGGCTACACCTTGGCCCCCATCTTACAAGCCACCCCAGCTCCCCATGTATGATGGACACTCAGATCCGAAGCAGTTTCTGATGAGCTACGAAGCAACCATATCTTCGTATGGTGGCAATACTGCAGTCATGGCGAAGTCTTTCGTCATGGCAGTCAAGAATGTTGCATAAACCTGGTACTCCTCTCTTCGGCCAGGAACAATCACATCATGGCAGAAGCTGAAGGACATGCTGATTACCAGTTTCCAAGGGTTTCAGACGAAGCTGGTCACCGCTCAAGCTTTGTTCCAGTGCACCCAAGATCACGAAGAATACCTTCAGGCATATGTTCGAAGGTTCTTGCGTCTGAGGGCACAGGCGCCAACGGTGCCCAATGAAATTGTCATTGAGGCCATGATCAAGGGGCTTCGGCCAGGACCTACGGCCCAATACTTCGCTAAGAAACCCCCTCAGACTCTGGAGAAGCTGCTCCAAAAGATGGATGAATACATTCGCGCTAATAATGACTTTCGTCAGAGAAGGGAGGAAGCTTACAAGTTCTCAGAGATGACCAGGGGCTTCGAAGGGAGAATCCACCCAAGGCACGTCAGGTCGATCCACTCCGCTCAGAATGACGATAAAGGAAGTTAGCAACAGAGGCCGCAATATTCTTCCCAAGCTTTGGGACAGCAACAAAGCTATCCTCGGCCTTCAGCTCCAAGGGGCAGAGGCGTCAGGGGCTTCGGTGGAAGGTTTGGGGATCAGCCCAGGAAAATTTATTGTCTATTCTGTGGTGAGGACAAGGGCCATACTACAAGGATGTGCCATGTCACCATCCAGAAACAGAAGGAGATAGCAGAAGCTGTAGCCCAACATAACCAGCCGAAGCAAGTTATGCATACTGCTTCGTATCATTCACCGTACATCCCAGAGTATGTGGGTAACCATCCTGCAGCTTCTGTTGCTTCGGCAAGTCAACCTCAAGCATCTTGGCAACAGCCTCCACCTCCACCTCCACCACCAATGCAACGAGGCTAGCAGCCAGAAGGGAGCCAGCACACTCACCAGCAACGAGACTTCAGAGAGGAGTCCAAAGCTCGCACAGTCAACAGCACTGTGCCAGAATCGAAGCACATCTACTAGAAGATATCCTACCTCTGCAACAGTTTTTTGCATTTGCCATCATTTTTTTAATAAGGGGCAATCATTGAAAGCACAGTTCCTTTTGTTATTTTTAGATTCTTGTAATAGCTTCGTTATTGTCATGATATAATATACCTTCTTCACAGACTTACGGAGTTCGAAAGTTACCGAAGCATGAACATTCGTTCCTAAGAGAACTTGTGGCTACAAAAAACATCTCCGAAGCTACAAAAAGTCATTCTACGGAATGCAGCGTAAGCTTGCCGAAGCTACAAAAAGTCGTTCCTAAGAGAGCGCAGCGTAAGTTTTCTGCTCAAAAGTTGTTCCAAAGGGAATGCAGAGCTTACAGCGAAAAATAAATGCTGATTCCGCCGAAATATAAGGCGAAGCGCGAAAAGTCAACGCAAATACTGCCGAAATAGAAGGCGAAGAAGTTCAAAAGACGTTCCTAAGGGGATGCAGAACTTACAGCGAAAAGTCAACGCTGATACACCGAAAAATAAGCAGTGAAGCCGAAAAATAAACGGCAAAGTGATTGTGTATACCGCTAAGGGAATGTGTGTGTATCTTCGGCACGAACATCATTTTGCATAGCATAACATCATCACATCATTCGCATAGCATAACATCATACATCATATCGCATCAATGGCACAAGAAGGGGATATAATATTGATCTTCGGAAATTGCTTCGAAGAAGTTGTGCCTAGGCAGTTTCATCAACTTTAATGTGGAAAGAAATCTATTGCTCACGAAGCTTAATGTTTTTATGGAACATGGATATTCTTCACGAAGCATGAAAAGAAGGGAAGGTGTTTTTTCGTCGAAGGCTCAAAAATGGTATGTACGTAAAGTTTCATGCATCGTAAAGAATTGAGTCACAAATAGCTTATATATTACATTCAAGACTATAAGATGTTCCATACTTTGTCTAGCAAATATTACATTCCAAATGTTTTTACAATAACAGCTATTCTTCTTTTAAAATTGCTTCTGCAGTTTCGTTTAACAGTTGAGCAACAGCTTCGTCCAAAATAGCTTCGGCCATTTTAATGATCTCATCTTCTTTCTTTGCTTCTGGGTCGACCGTTGGCTGGAAGAGCTCCGGGGAAGGAGATAGTTCGGCTGCGGTAGAAAACGTAAATAAGTTCGAAGTCACAAAATTAGAAAATAAAGTTAAAAATTATTAAGCAATACCTATCTGCCTCTCGAGTTCCGCAGCTTTCTCAGCTGCCCTTGTTGCTTCTTTTGCATCGTGAGAAACTTTTTCGCTCTTTTTTATTATCTCGTGGGCCATCCCTCGGCCGCCATTCTCCCAGATGTCAGTGAAAAATTTTCCGCCAACTAAGTTTGCTTCGGCCGAGGGTCTTTTGTATCTTCAATGGATAAAGTAGCTTCGGCTTGGGCCAAAGCTTTCACATGCTCGCAACTGGACTTCTCCAAAATAGCCGCAATCCCTCTGGCACCTGAGAAGGCGTAGACATCCCCACGACCGCTCAAAATTTCCTCAAAAGCTTCGGCCTCGTTGCTGATCCAGTCAATCGGGCCCTCAGGATCGCCTCTTACGAAGTTATCCTCGCTAGAGAATGCGCCAACTTTGGCAAAGCTAGTTTTTATTTTATCTACACATTCTATAGATTTTTTATAACATTTCTCTTTCAAAGAGCGAAGTTCTACAACTATCTTCTCCCAATAATTTTTCCAATAGTTACTAGTGTCTCGGTCAGCTTCGGCGATAGCGCATTTTAAATTCGCCTCAGCCAGCTGTTTCCGAAGATCTTCAATTTCGTATTCTGGGCTTCAACTTGGGCTTTGAAAGTAGCTTCGTCTTCTTTTATCTTATTCACTAATGAGTTTAATATTTTATCTTTTTCAAGACCTTCGTTCCTTAGTTCAATTACTTCGGAACGAAGGTTGTTCAGAGCTATAGCACATCCTTCGTCTTCGGCACTTTTTTGCGCCCTGAGGGCGTTGCTAAGAATAAGGCCCTACAAAAGGAGTGCGGTATTAAGTATAAGCAAATGGACAATTTTGTTTTTAAGTACAAGAATCTAATTCTCTCACCTTTAAGCTATTGTATGCTAAGCTGTCGGCCAGTTCATCTTTTGATAGCACCGAGAGCCCCTCTTCTAGTGTCGGGAATCCGAAGCTCCTGCTCATCTCCCGGCAGACAGAAATCTCTTTGTTGTTCGGGAGACAAAAGAAGTCTTCTTCTCCGCTGCTGTTGAATATCAACGCCCCTTTCGTATATTTCAGTCTCTGGGCATAACATTGGGCTTCTAGCTTCTCTTCTGCAGATAACCTCTTTCCCGAAGCATGTCGTATAATATAATCGAGAGCTTCGGAAGATGCTTCGGGAATAGGAATGGCAGTTTTTTCACACAGAATTTCTTCTGCAGCCTCTTTTTCCGTTTCTTCTTCAATTTCCAAGGATTTCTCCTTGGCGGGCTCTGAGGGCCCAGCTTCGGTCTTGGCTTGGCTCTTGGCAACTTCGGCTTCGGATAGTTTTGCCTCAATTTGTGGTTTCGAAGCTTCGATAGTCTTCTTTGGAGTAGAGCTTGAAGTTTTTATTGTTTCCAGCACATCTAATACGTTCACCATCCTCTTCCTCTTGGGAGTCGTTGTAAGATCCTTTTGTGCCTTCGGCATTATCACCTCTGCCGAAGGGCTTATAACTTCTAATGTCTTTGTTTTCTCGACCGCTATCTCTTCAATATTAATGGCCTTTGACTCATCTGATTTGGCTGATAACGCCTTCGGCATTGCAGCCAGTTCTTCAGTTTTCTGTGTAATCATAGGTTCTTTAGCTTCGGTCGCCGAAGATGTTTCACCGCCAAATTCGGGCACTATGGCCGGTTCGATGAAGCGCGATCGGTGAGTAAGGACTTTCACCTTTTTGCTCTTCGGTGCGGGCTCGCTTGGAGCAGCTGAAGCATCGTCTTTCCCGGAAGTTGCATTCTTCCTTTTTTGCCCCCGCGACGGGTAGCGGTAGTCAGGGTACATGAACCCAATTGCATCAAAAACTCTATTTAGTCTCTTCTTTTTTCGGCCTCTGAAGGTCGTAGATAGCGCATTGTATTCCACTTTGGAATACAGCCCAAGCAACTCATCACTTGTAGCTTCGACGCTTTTCAGCCAGTCGTCGTCTGGCTCGATAAACTGGTCTCTAAACCTGAAGGTATATTTTAGTCGAACTAAACCACCTTCGTGGGGATTGCTGATGGATTCTTTTGGCATCTCCCAGTTGGCTACAAATGGCCATATCATGTAGGCCATGTGCTCTTGAACTAAGTCTCTTGTCCCGATGAAAGAGCAAACTAAGCCGAAGGCCTTGCGACATTTTTCGACCGCTTCGTCAATTTCTACCTTCGGTTTTTGGAGGCCGAAGCATTGCCAGATAGGGCGCATGATAATCCCTTTAATATCCTCTCGTGCCTTTAAATCATTTTTCACATAGAACCATTCTTTCATCCAATCTCCAGGCCATCTTTTCCGAAAGGTTGGCACGGGGCAGCTTGACCCAGAGCGAGCAACGAAGCTATAGCAGCCAAAATTGTTATGATACTGCTCCTTACCCCAGGGTTTTGTCTCATATAACAGTTCGTGCATACTGCAGAAACTTTTTGCATTTGGCTCCAAGCCTTGACTCCTTACAGCCCATACGAAGATCCCCATTCTTATTGTTGGGGACTTGTTCTCAAATGCTAAGAGTTAAGAACAAGGCAACATAAAAAGTGTTAGGTGTTAAAGTCCTTCGTCCTTCAAGACATTATGCCCCTTCGGGAATAATGAGTTTCGGACGAAGGTCATAAGAAACATACCTTCGTAAATATAACAAGTAATGACGAAGGATTCATATAAAGCATGAAATATAATTTAGACATCATCATAGAATCATTTCTATTTTATTAACATGGGAAAATAGAAATGATTTCAAGTTACAAATGTACCTTCGGTCCTGAGAGAAGGTAGAAAGTACAAGCGTGACGCAAAAGCGAATGCCAAGTCCGCGTGTCCAGTACGGGAGTACTGTTCATCTATTTATAGACGCGGGACGCAGCCCACGTAAAATTACATCCATGTCCATTACATTTGTTAATGGCTTATGGAAATTTGTCAAGGCCCACGCAGTCTTTTCATCTTTAAGTCGGTTCCCCCCTCTGCTATCGCGACGAAGCTTCCCTGCGCACAGCTTTGGCTGCGCTCGTCCTTCGTCTGGTTCAGGCTTCGTCCTGGCCGTGCTTCATATTCATAGTTCTGAGTCCGAAAATACCTGTTCACATAATCCACTTGGAAAACATTGTCAAATCATGTTTTTGAGGACCTTCGGAGGACGAAGGCCCCCAACAGTAGCCCCTCGCAATATTAATTTGTTAATAAATTCAGATTGCGATATGGACGAAGGCCTTGAGCCGAAGGTCCGAAAAAACACCTTCCCTTTGCTAGAATAGCAACATTCACTGACAGGCGGGGTCTGTCAATTTTCAACGCCCTGGGGGTATAAATAAGATCATACCGCAAACTTATTTGGTACGCACACTTGCCATCTGCTTCGTCCCACTAAAATTTTTAGCTCTTGTGCACTAAGATTTGCTGGTCTTTTTGATTTTGGAGCTTCGGCCTCGGGAACAATTTTTTGGCGTTTCCGAAGATGTCTGAAGGCAAGAAGATCCCTGCTGAGACGAAGCTGAGTCTCGAGGAGGAGAAGAATCTGGGGTTCCTGATAGCGATGGCAGAGACCAATACAGAGAAAATCACCAAGGAGATTCTCGAAGGTTTGTCCGAAGATACTGGTGACAGTGACAGCTATGATGTAGAGAGTGGTGGGGAAGAGGCCGAAGATCGTCCATGGCGGCCAAGTCACACGGTTTTCGGGAAAACCACTATCAAGCAGAGCCATATTGATAATATGAGGGGGCGGTATTTTCGAGATATATCTATTGTGAGGGCTGACGCTGGAGAAAAGACTTCTCCCACCCCCGAAGAAGATGAAGTTGTAATCTTCCGAAGCTTTCTCAAGGCTGGGCTTCGATTCCCCCTGAGCAACTTTGTTGTCGAGGTACTGAAAACATTTCAAGTCTACCTTCATCAACTTACTCCCGAAGCTATCATAAGAATGGGGATATTTGTCTGGGCTGCAAGAAGTCAAGGTTTAGAACCAAATGCTAAAAGTTTTTGCAACATTCATGAACTGCTATATGAGACGAAGCCGTGGGGAAAAGAACAATATCACAATAATTTTGGGTGTTACAGCTTCGGTGCCCGCTCCGGGTCAAGCCGCCCTGTGCCAACCTTTCGGAAGAGATGGCCCGGAGCCTGGATGGCTGAATGGTTCTATGTAAAAAACGACTTAACAGTGCAAGAAAATGTCAAGAGTATCATTATGCGCCCTATCTGGCAACGCTTCGGACTTCGAAGGCCGAAGGTTGAAATGGACGAAGCAGCCGAGGAATGCCAAAGAGCCTTCGGCATAGTCTGCTCTTTCATTGGGACAAGGGACTTGGTCCAAGAGCACATTGCCTTCAGGGTATGGCCACTTGCAGAAAAGTGGGAAATGCCGAAGGAAACTATTAAAGAGTCCGACGAAGGCGGACTAGTTAGACTAAAATACACATTCAAATATGCAGATAAATTTGTTGAACCTGATGATGACTGGCTGAAGAGCATTGAAACTTTAAGTGATGAACTACTCGGGGCATATTCGAAGGCCGAAAATACTGCGCTATCAGCAGCCTTCGGAGGCCGAAAGAAGAAAAGGCTCAACCGTGTGTTTGATGCAGTCGGGTTTATGTACCCTGACTATCACTATCCGGTATTGGGTCGCAAAAGGAAAAATACTTCTCCTGCGACAGAAGCTACCACAAGTGCCCCTAGTGAGCCAGCGCCTCAAAGAAAAAAGATGAAGGTGCTCACCCATCGGACACGCTTTATTGAGCCGGCCACAGTGCCAGAATTCATTGGTGAAGCTTCTTTGGCCTCTGAAGCTACAGAACCAGCTCCAGTGCCGAAGGTGGAAGAGAAGACTGAAGCGCCTTCAGCAGTAGAAAAGCCGAAGATTGACGAGCCAAAAATGTCTGAAATCTTAAGTCCTTCGGTAAATGTCGAAGTAATAAAAAACCAAAAGGGGCCATCGGTGACCCCAAAAAGGAAAAGAATGGTAAACGTACTAGATGTCTTGGAGACAATTAAGTCTTCAAGCACAACTCCAAAAAAGAGTGTTGAAGTTGCTGAAGCTTCTACTGAAGCTTCGACGCAACAAGCTGAAGCTGAAGCTGGGCCTTCAGAGCCCTACAGGGAGCAACCTTTGGAAGCCGAAGCAATAAAAATATCAGAACCAGTTGTAGTTGAAGAAATTGACACTGCCATCCCCGAAGCTCCTGCCAGCATATGCGATTACATTATACGACACGCTTCAGGGAAGAAACTATCTGCAGAAGAAACTTATGAAGCCAACCATTATGCGAAAGAGCTAAAATATCCGAAGGGGGCAGTAATATTCAATGGGACAAATGAAGATGACTTCCTATACTGCCTACCTGATAATAAAGAACTATCTGTCTGCCGAGAGATGGCCAGGAGTATAGGCTTCCCGAAGCTCGAAGCTGGATTAAGCGCCATGACGAAAGAGGATCTCGCAGACAGTCTTGCATACAATAGCCTAAAGGTTTGGGAATTAAGCGTTTGAAAAAACTTTTTTAATACGTAATTCATTCCTATATTCTTATATGGATTCTTTTTCGTACAGGGCTTAATTCTGAGCAACGCATTAAGAGCCCAAAAAAGCGCCGAAGATGAAAGCTATGAGATTGCGTTCAACAATTTGCGCTCCGAAGTTATCAAACTGAGAAACGAAGCTCTGGAAAAGGATAAAATTCTGCTTACGCTGGTAGACAAAGTAAAGAAGGACGAAGCTGCTTCAAAAACCCAGGCCGAAGCCCAAAAGCGTGAAATTAAAGATCTTCAGAAACAGCTGGCTAGAGCTAGAGAGGAGCGCGTGCTTGAGGAAACAAAACGAGAACTCAGTGATCATATGGTCAACAAATTGGAGTTAAGAGTTAAAGAGCTTCGTGCATCTCAGAGGAAATGTTATATTAAATCTATAGAATGCGTGAATAAAATTAAAACCAGCTTCGCCAGCGTGGGCGCCTTTTCCAGCGAAGAGAATTTCTCTCAAGGCAATCCCGAAGGTCCACTGGAATGGATTAGTCATGAAGCAGAGGCCTTCGAGGAGATCCTGAGCAGTCGCGGCGATATCTGCGCTTTTTCGGGCGCCAGAGGAATTGCTTCTGTCTTAGAGAAAAAAGGTTGCGGGCATGTAAAATTTTTAGCTCAGTCCGAAGCTACCTTATCTTCCGAAGACATCAAGGACCCCTCGGCCGAAGCAAGCGTGGTTGGTGGCAAATTTTTTACTGATATCTGGAACAACGGCGGCCGAGGAATGGCGCAAGAAATCATCCAAAGGAGCGAAAAAGGCATTCATGATGCTAGGAAGGTGGCAGAAGCTGCCGAAAGGAGTACAGAGCCCGAAAGGCAATTAGGTACCAATTAGTCGCTCTTGTTGTGTTGTAATTTTTATTTCAAACTTTGCTCACGGTTTGTAATAGTAATGAAGAAATATTCTTTTCCCTCAGAAGCTGCTGAATCGACTGCCGACCCGCACAGAAAAGGGGATGATGAAATTAAACAAATGGCCGAAGCTATCATGGACAAAGTTGTTGATCAGCTTCTAAATGAAGCCGCCGAAACAGTATTAAGAGAAGACTAGATGCTATTTAGAAAAAACATTTAAAGTGTGATCTATGTAACATTTTGTACATTTGAATGTAATATACAAGTTTCTTTTCATTATTCAATTCTTTACGATGCATGAAACTCTACATACATACCATTTTTGAGCCTTCGGCGAAAAAACACCTTCCCTTCTTTTCATGCTTCGTGAAGAAAATATTCTCCGTTAAAACTGTTCTGATAAGTCACATCCATGCTTCGTGAAAGCATTCTCCGAAGCTATACAATTTCGATATTGCTTTCTCAAAGCATTCTTCCGAAGGTCGATACTGTGTACCCTTCTCTTGCAAAATGCAATATGATGTATGATGCTTATGCTATGCAAAATGATGTGATGATGCTATGTTATGCAAATGACCTTTGTTCCGAAGATACACATAAAATTTATTCGTAAGCTCTGCATTCCCTTAGGAACGTCTTTGGAGCTTCTTCGTCTTTTACTTAGACGGTATCAGCGTTGACTTTTCGCTGTAAGCCTCCCTTAGGAGCTTCTTCGTCTTTTACTTAGACGGTATCAGCGTTGACTTTTCGCTGTAAGCTCTGCATTCCTTTAGGAACGACTTTTGAGCAGAAAACTTACACTGCGCTCCCTTTGGAACGGCTTTTTGTGACTTTATGAACTTACTCTGCGTTCCTTAGAACGACTTTCTGTTAATCCGAAGGATTTTTAATACTTCGAAGGTCCTCCTTGTTAACACAAAAACTTCATCAACTTAATCCTGTGGAGAAAATAGATTTTCCTTGTGGGAAACAGTGAAATTATTACATGGAAACTATCAATGTTTTTTGCTACAGAGAATAGAACTGAATGGAAAAGACTGCTATCAAAGGTAGGATATGTGTCAATAAATGTGCTTCGACTCTGGCACAGTGCTGTTGACTGTGCGAGCTTCGGATTGTTCTCTGAAGTCCCTTTGATGTGGAGCATATTGACTCCCTTCTGGCTGTTGACCCTGTTGCAATGGAGGTGGAGGCGGGGGCTGTTGCCAGGAAGCTTGAGGTTGACTTGCCGAAGCTACAGAAGCTGCAGGGTGGTTGTCTATGTATTGTGGGATGTAAGGCGGATGATACGAAGCAGTATGCATGACCTGCTTCGGCTATCTCCTTTTGTTTCTGGATTGTAATATGGCACGTCCTGGTGGTATGGCCCTTGCCTTCTCCACAGAACAAGCAAAACAATTTCCTTGGTTGATCTCCGAATCTTCCGCCGAAGCCCCTAGCGCCTCTGCCTCTCGGAGCTGGTGGCCGGAAGAAAGCTTGTTGTTGCCCCGAAGCCTGTGAGGAGCACTGCGGTCTGCTCTGCTGACTCCCCTTATCATCATTCTGAGTGGAGCTGTGGATGGACCGGACATGCCTCGGGTAGTATCTTCCTCCGAAGCCCCTGGTCATTTCAGAAAATCTGAAGGCCTCCTCCCTTCTTTGGCGAAAGTCATTGTCAGCACGAATGTACTCATCCATCTTTTGGAGCAGTTTCTCCAGGGTCTGAGGCGGCTTTCTAGCAAAGTATTGAGCTGCAGGCCCAGGACGAAGCCCCTTGATCATGGCTTCGATAACAATTTCATTGGGCACCGTTGGTGCCTGCGCCCTCAAACGTAAGAACCTTCGGACATAAGCCTGAAGGTATTCTTCATGATCCTGAATGCACTGGAACAAGGCTTGAGCTGTGACCGGCTTCGTCTGAAATCCTTGAAAGCTGGTCAGTAACATATCCTTCAGCTTTTGCCATGAAGTGATCGTTCCTGGCCGAAGGGAGGAATACCAGGTCTGAGCAACACTCCTGACGGCCATAACGAAAGACTTCGCCATGACTGCAGCATTGCCCCCATACGAAGACACTGTTGCTTCGTAGCTCATCAGGAACTGCTTCGGGTCTGAGTGGCCGTCGAACATGGGAAGCTGAGGTGGCTTATAGGATGGAGGCCAAGGTGTAGCCTGCAGCTCAGCGGACAAAGGAGAAGCATCATCGAAAACAAAATTTCCCTGATGGAAATTGTCATACCAGTCATCTTCGTTGACGAAGCCCTCCTGATGAAGGTCTTTCTGCTGAGGCCTTCTGTTTTGCTCATCATGGGTGAGGTGGCGGACTTCCTCAGAGGCTTCGTCTATCTGCCGTTGCAACTCAGCTAGCCGGGCCATCTTCTCCTTCTTCCTTTGCACCTGTTGATGTAGGATCTCCATATCCCTGATTTCTTGGTCTAGCTCTTCCTCCTGAAGCGTCGGGCTAACGGCCTTTCTCTTCTGGCTTCGGGCCTCCCGAAGAGAGACGGTCTCCTGGTTGTGGTCCAGCGGTTGCAGTGCTGAAGCCCCAATCGCTGAAGCTTTCTTTGGCGCCATAGCGAAGGTCTATAGCTTCCGAAGGTATTCAAAAAAGCTCGAAGTGGAAGTGAGTTCACCGGAGGTGGGCGCCAATGTTGGGGACTTGTTCTCAAATGCTAAGAGTTAAGAACAAGGCAACATAAAAAGTGTTAGGTGTTAAAGTCCTTCGTCCTTCAAGACATTATGCCCCTTCGGGAATAATGAGTTTCGGACGAAGGTCATAAGAAACATACCTTCGTAAATATAACAAGTAATGACGAAGGATTCATATAAAGCATGAAATATAATTTAGACATCATCATAGAATCATTTCTATTTTATTAACATGGGAAAATAGAAATGATTTCAAGTTACAAATGTACCTTCGGTCCTGAGAGAAGGTAGAAAGTACAAGCGTGACGCAAAAGCGAATGCCAAGTCCGCGTGTCCAGTACGGGAGTACTGTTCATCTATTTATAGACGCGGGACGCAGCCCATGTAAAATTACATCCATGTCCATTACATTTGTTAATGGCTTATGGAAATTTGTCAAGGCCCACACAGTCTTTTCATCTTTAAGTCGGTTCCCCCCTCTGCTATCGCGACGAAGCTTCCCTGCGCACAGCTTCGGCTGCGCTCGTCCTTCGTCTGGTTCAGGCTTCGTCCTGGCCGTGCTTCATATTCATAGTTCTGAGTCCGAAAATACCTGTTCACATAATCCACTTGGAAAACATTGTCAAATCATGTTTTTGAGGACCTTCGGAGGACGAAGGCCCCCAACACTTATGATTGCTTCGGGCGTAATTTGATGAAGGTAAACCTGGTATGTCTTCAGAACTTCCACCACAAAACTGCTTAGGGGGAACCGAAGTCCAGCCCTGAAGAAGCTTCGGAAGATCATGACTTTGTTCTTTTCGGGAGTAGGAGAAGTCTTGTCTCTATTGTCAGCCCTCACAATAGACACATCTCGAAAGTACCTTCCCCTCATATTGTTGAGATGACTCTGTTTAATAGTTGATTTTCCGAAAACTATATGACTTGGTCGCCAGGGTCGATCTTCGGAGTCTTCGCCACCACTTTCCACATCATAACTGTCACTATCACCAGTGTCTTTAGATAAACCTTCCAAAATCTCCCTTGTAATCTTCTCTGTATTTGTCTTCGCTATTGATTCAAGAAAGCCAAGATTCTTCTCCTCAAAAAGGCTCAGCTTCGTTTCAGCAACAGCTTTTTTATCTTGAGACATCTTTGGAAATGCTAAAAAAGTGCTCTCAAAGCCGAAGCTTGAAAAATTTTAAAAAAAGCCAAGCAAATGTTGGTAGGCAAGAGCTAGAAATTGAGTAAGCAAGAGCAGATGGCAAGAAAGCGTGCCAAATGAGCTCGTGGTGCGCTCTTATTTATACGCCTAGTGCGTTCAAAACTGGAAGGACCCGCTTGTCAGTGACTGTTGCTATTCTAGCAAAGGGAAGGTGTTTTTTCGGACCTTCGGCTTAGGGCCTTCGTCCATATCGCAATCTGAATTTATCATTCTAACAAATTAATATTGCGAGGGGCTACTGTTGGGGGCCTTCGGCTTCCGAAGGTCCTCAAAAACATGATTTAACAATGTTTCTGGAAGTATAATGCATGAACAGGTATCTTCGGACTTGAGTTAAAGCCACAGTGTGAAGAAGCACTAAAGGAATACGAAGGATGGCGTAGAGCCGAAGCTGTGCGCAGAAGAGCTTCGGCATGATAACGGAAAAGGAAACCGACATAAAGATGAAAAGGCTATTTAGACCTCGATGGATTAATATAGAGTTATTAGCAAATGTAAAGGACATGGGTGTAATTTTACATGGGCTGCGTCCCGTGCCTATAAATAGATGAACAGTGCTCTCATACTCTACACACTGACTGGGTATTTGCTTTCGTGTCACGCTTGTATTTTTACCTTCTTTCAAGCCGAAGGTACACTTGTAATTTGTTATCATTTCTATTTTCCCATAGTGATAAAATAGAAATGAGCTAATAATAACATATGACTGTTTATATTATCTTTTATATTTTATATGATTCTTTCTTCATCATTATATGTTGCATTGATGAAGGTATGCCCTTCATAACCTTCGTCCGAAGATCATTATATCCCAAGGGAAATAATGCTTCGAGGGACGAAGGATTGTAACGTTTAACATTTTCTGTGTTGCCTTGTTCTTAACTTATAGCATTTGAGAACAAGTCCCCAACACCCTGCTTAATTAGTTAGTTTATTCTAGGTTTGGTATTTAGTTTGATGTCATGAGGGATGCGCAAATTACCTTGTGTAATTAACAGTGAATGACATCGACCTAACTAACTAGCGTAGAATTCAAGATAATTGAGAAACACAATTTAGAAAGTTAGTTAATATGCTCCCTTACTCTAAGTTGTCGGTATTCAAAAATCGTGAATAAAAATGTGACGAGTAATTTGATATTGGGTGTTTTGACAAAAGTCTTGTGCTTCGCTTATTATTACTTGATGTTTGAAGTAGATGCGATTACGCTAGAAAAGTGTGATTATTACGCTTAGGCGTATATCGATAACTAGTGTTTCCGTACGAAATGGTACAATGCCTCGCCGCTAGGTGTTTAATTCAATGTCGTGTAGCATTATTTAGGTTCGTAATATTCCTGTCTATATGCATTCATGTGCATAATGCATTTCATTCAGGTACATTAATTAATCACGTGATGCGGAGAAAAAGAGCCAAGTCGGCCCCAAGCGCAGGCTACTCCGCATAGTAAAGCGGATGGACGAACCTGAAGAAGGGCAGACTGAACAAGTGCCAACACAAAAGGCTGATCGTCAAGTGATCGACGTCTAACAACACTAACCTAGTGTTATCCAGGCAAGCCCCAGTGCATGCAACCCCTTCCTTGTGTTTTTAAATTATTTTTACACACTTTAAGTCTAGTGAATGTGCATTAGGTTTATAGGAGTTGCTTGGAAACCCTTTGATGCATTGGCTACCTTGAAATCCATTCCTTTTATAGATACTTCTGGTGAAGTATCAAAATATGATTTACAAAAAAAATGCTTAGCCCTGCTTATAAGCAGATAGAGTTTGTCCTTTGCACTTATGCTTAGCTCAGGTTTATCCTGAGGAAGGATGGCCTCTACATGCAAGAATATTTTCATTGGGAGCATGGTGGGATCTTACTGCAAAGTTCCCTATAATGCTCTTTTCATCCTTAGGAACACAAAACAATCCTAATGGTGGAAGTACTTAACCCGAGACATGGGCTAGGAACAGGTGATGCTCCACCCAGGTTTATTAAGGATTCGATGCGTATGTAGGTCTACATGATCAAGGACTATCTTAACTGGCCACATGCCCTGGATATGGGACAGGGTATGCTTGAACCCGGCTATTCCATACGTAAAAAGACAACCGCGCACTGGGCGTGGGAGATGGTGGGAGTAGCGTCTACCCTCCTGGCTGGAGGCTGGATGGAGGAGTACTATGCTCCCGGGTAGCGCGGACCGGTTCACATTGTGGAGGATCTGTGGGAACGATTGACATATGCAAGGGTTAAGTGCTACATAGTCATGTGGTTAGAGATCCTCAGCTGAGTAAATCGATTCGGATCGCCGTTATATCCCCGGAGAGTGGAGACTTGATCGCTGCCCTGCAACCTAAGTCAGGATGTAAACATTATGAATAAAAAATGATGTTGTACTGATGAGATGGTGAAATTAGACTAGGTGCAACCAGAGTCTATTAATATTTAATCTGGCGTTAAAATATTGAAAGTAAGGACTCACTTTAGTAAGCTATTTCTACAAAAGTATCTAAGTTGATTCTTGCTAAGAGCCTCTCCTTGATTCCTAAATCCAGCATATCCTTGAGAGTCTTTTTCCTTAGTCGGGTAAGACTTGCGAAAGTACACTTCGTACTGAGGGCCTTGTCCTATGTTGTTTTAGGTGAAGAGCCTACGGAGCTTTGCTACTTTTGTGCAAAGGTGGTTCCCCAGTAGGAGGAAGAACCGAAAATAGAAGTGTGTTGCTGTGGATGGTGCTAAGTGTCGATGGGCTCGGCCTTCTTATAAGTCTAAGTACCTCTTCTATACTTCTTGTTGAGGATGGTCACTTGAGCTAGCATATATTTCAAAACTATAAATAATTTATAACAGTTCAAAGTTATTTCTTTGAATCACCTTGAATCACTCCGATCAGGTACAATGTAAACTTGATGTAACTTGTAAAATTTGATAATAAGATTTCCGCTACAAATTGTTGGTGTATGATTTGTGTTTACTTAATTTTGCGATCTTGGTTGTAAGTGGTTTATCCGGGGTCCTTGGGACACTCGGACGGATCCTGTTAAGTTATTTGGTGCACATGCATAGTTGTCTGAGGTCTTTGAGACAAGGACAGGTGCATGTGGGCCCAATAACTTGGGAGGTTCTGCCACATATTCCTAGCCGTCTAATTTGGATCCGGGGTCCACATTAGAACCCGCCCCTGCGAACCGGTACACATCTGACCACCCTCTGATTCTAGACTGTAATACCCAATTTGTAAGGAAATATAAAAGGAGAAATTAATTCCTTTATCTATATGTATGTGTTATTTCTACTCACCATCACATGTGAACACCTCACTTACACAAATAAATAACTAACAAAAGACACTCAAAAAAATCATGCATCATGCTGAGGTTTCCATTTTTGTGTGCATCTTGTGACAATATAAAAATCATATGAAAAGAAATATATTTAGAATATAAAAGAAAATCTAGAATTTAGAAGTGGAGAAAGAAAAGAAAATGTATAAATATTATAAATAAAGGTAATAATAGTATCGGCAAAATTATACTCTTAATTTGAGGAAGATTTACCACAGAGTTAAATTTGAATTTTGAATTCAAATGGAAAGGAAAAACAAATCAGGAAAAGAAAAAGAAAATAAAATAAAAGGGAGGACTTACCTGGGCTTCGGTACCCAATTCGGCCCACCCAAAGAAATGTGTCACGCGGCCCACGTTCCTTTCCCACCGCGCGTGCGCCGTCGACTGTCGTACGGGGCCCACAAGTCAGCCTCGCCTGTTCGTCTCATGCGCGGAACACCCCTCGCTGATGAGCCTGGCCCGCGTGTCTGCGACTCCGGCTCACGCAGGCGATGCTCTCGCTGTCCACAGGTCCCCACCGGTCAACACGATCTTCATCTATGCGCGCATGGCAGGCGGAACTGTTGACCGGGGCGGCCAGCTCGCGCGTGGCCGGGGAAGTCGGGATGGACGTTGCTAGGGTTAGTGGATAAAACCTGAGCATCTCCACTACCTCAGCCTCTCCCCTAATTTCTCTCGCGCGTGATCGAAAGCTGTCGTCCTGCCGTGGAAAGTGAGAGGAGAGGCGCCGCCGTCGAATCTCATCACCATGTGTCGCTTGGCCTTGGTGTAGAGCCGGGGAGGGTCGTCTGCACCCAGGGTTGCTGTCTGTGTCCGCAATTGGAAGGAGAGGCCGCGGAACCACGACAATTTCTCGCCGTCGACTGATTTCCGTCGTGGACAGCCTCGCTCCGCGACCGGGTGCTTCTACGGCGTCAAGGGTGGTATGTCGCCCACCCACGAATTCACCTTAATCTACGCATTGGTTCAACGCTGTTAGGACCTAGGATTATCGCCGTGTGGACGGGCGTGTTGTTCGTCGGAGTTTGCGCCGCCATGCGGGCGCGGCACCGCCGTTAGTGACCGCGTGGGGGAGACGATACCCCGGCACCGTCCGATCAGCAACGGGCGGCATGGATTAGAGGGTCGGATACCGTTTCAATCGCTAGATCTTCGTCGTTCATAGACGATCGGTCGGTCAGGGGGGGTCCTAGGTAGTACTTTAGATCTTAGACATTGGGATTGAATGCAATGGTCGTCTACAGATCGCATCTCATAAAACCCTAGTCGTTGATCTTTGTTCCAACGCACGTGATTGCTTACCAGTTTGCAAGAATCTAGATCTAATCTAGGCCGCTTGTATGTAATCCGGCGGCCGAGAACTCAGGATACCCCTTCGCGGGTCAGATTTACACTTGAGCCCCTCTGGAATTAGAAAATGAACTCGCAGTCCAGTGTATAGTGTTCTGAGTCTAGGGTTTAATTGCACCGAGGCCCCTGCAATTCCCTGTTTTAGTGCGTGGAGTCCAGAGCCCATTTAAATTGGATAAAGGAATTAGAAAATGAATTTTTAATATGAAAATAATTACTAGAACTTGTATAAATCATAGAAAATTCATATGAAGTCCAAATTGATCCATTCTAGTTTCTAAAATTTTGTAATATTATTGTTTATCACCTAGAGTCTCTGTTTTAACATGAAAACAGTAATAAAATTAATTTCTCAATTATCATATATCAAGCACATAAAACCTTTGGAAATTCATAATTTAAAATCCATAACTCCAAAATTAATGATTCCTGTTCCTAGGATCTTATTTTAATGTTTAGATTATTATTATGTATTTTGTTTACATGTTTGGTGTGGTGTTAATTTCTCCTTTATACTGTGCTTGTTTGTATTGTGGCGAGTAGAAGAGCCAGTGGCTGAGGATTCTGGTGCCCAGCAGATAGAAGTTGCTGAGCAGGAGTTCATTGAAGGCAAGTTGTGCCCTTCACCACTTTTTACCCAATAATGTTCTTTAATATCACTTATTCATGCATAGGTTTAATTTTTATTGGACCCAATAGGTCACCCTAGACTGTTTATCTCTTTACCTTGTTATCCCTGAATCACTAGGGTGGTTTTGCTATTGCTTCACATGGATTTGGGTTAATATTTCATTATATCCATATTCCTATTATTTTGTTATTTTATTTATTTTCATGTCAAGATCATTAATGTTAATTGGAACATGGAGCTTAACTTGAGAAACACGTGCCACCACAAGGAATGAATGGGACCCCTTGGCTAACTAATTAGGAAAGCTAGTGGAAGACTACCTTACCCGAAAGGGGCAAGGGCAGTAGGGGAGTTGCATGCAGGGAGGTTCTCGGGTTGATTTTGCTGCGATGGCGGTCGAACGAGGGATTCTTGCAAATGCTCTTCCCATAAACTGTAGCGGGTTTTCGGAAGCTAGTGGAACTTTGTAAAGGCCTCATAGTGTTGCCCTACCTCGCTTCCTTGGTAGAGGTGTATGGGAGTCGCAATCCCTTAGCAGATGGGTAACATGACTTGTGGGTATAGGGTACAACCTCTGCAGTGTAAAACTGGTATACTAGCCGGGCTCACGGTCATGAGCAGCTTAGGGCTCTCGCATGATTAATTTATGGAACTTAAATTCGAATTTTCATTTGCATTGCATGGGATTATTTATTAATTTTGTTCTATTATTCTTATTATGGTTTGATATTCACATACATTTATTAACTGCTAATAAAATTTGACCAACTTATTAAAAGCAATGCTCAACTTTAACCCCTATTGTTGATCAGTCTTACACATCACATGAACTCCCACCTTTGGTGAGTTCATGCACACTGGTTTCCCCACAACTTGTTGAGCTATGATCATGTTTGAGCTCACCCTTGCTGTCTCACACCCCCCACAGGAGAAGAACAGGTGGTTCAAGAGGAGCCACACAAAGAGGTGTTGTAACACACGGTTTTAAAGGACAAAGCCGGGTGCATCTCATACATGCGCCAAGAAGACAACATATATAATAACAGAGTATATAGAGATAAATGTCACGATACATCAGAGTATTTATTAGCAGTTACTAAGTGTAAGTATATACCAAACCATAGTAACAATAAGTAAAAGTAATAATAAAATAATCCCAAATGCAATGATATGACAAATTAAGTTTAAGTTCCATAATTTAATCATGTGAGTGTCCGAGCCGCTCATGACCGTGAGCACGGCTAGTATACCAGTTTTACACTCTGCAGAGGTTGCGCATCTTTACCCACAAGTCGTGTTACCCATTTGCCACGAAGTTGATCAGACTCCATACACCTCTACCAAGGAAGCGAGGCAGGGTACCACTACGAGGCCTTTACAAAGTTCCACTAGCTTCAGACTACCCGCTACAGTTTATAGGAAGCTCCAGTGCAGGGTTCTTGCCTGACCGCCATCGCAGCAAAATCAACCCAAGGACCTCCGTACACTGATCACTCCCTTACTGCCCTTGCCCCTTTTGGGTAAGGTAGCCCTCCACTAGCTTTCCTAGTTAATCAGCCAAGGGCGTCCCATTAAACCCTTGTGGTAGCACTATTTTCCCGGGTGGTTCTCCATGTTCCCATTAACATAATGATCTTATCATGAACATAAAATAATGAACAGATAATAACAAGTGTAAAAATGAGTGGTGAATATCTCTATACCCAAATCCACATAAAGCAATAGCATGTACTACCCAAAAACTTAGTAGTAAAACCAGTGTTTCAACAAGGTATAAAGATAGTCAAAATCTAGGGTAACCTATTGGGTCCCATCAAAATTAACCTATGCAGATCATTATGATTAATAAGAACATGAATGGGTAAAAGAAGTGATCAAGGGCACAACTTGCCTTCAATGAGCTCCTGCTCAGCAGTCTCTACTTGCTGGACCTCAGATTCCACAGTGGCTTGCTCGTCTACTCGTATCAACACAATACATACATAGCATAGCATAAATTAACATCACATCAAACATGCAAATAGAATATACAGTAATAAACTAGACATTAAAATATGATCACAGGAACTGGAATCATTAAATTTGGAGGTATAGATTTTAAGTTATGGATTTTCTAATGTTTTATGTGCTTAATACAAGATTAAGTACTAGAATAATTCTAATGTGCTTTTCATGCCAAAACAGTGGCACAAATAGATAGACAATAATTTTATGAAAATTTAGGAACAGGAATGGTCTAATTTGGAGTTCATATGAATTTTCTACAATTTAAACAAGTTTCTGCAATTTAAATATGCACTAAAATCTATTTCTAAATTAATTTCTCTGATTTTCTAATCTTCAGAACTGGACCTCAAATACAGAGAAGTGCAGGGGCACCTAGGTAAAAACCCCGAGACACAGAGAATAGTACAGGGTGGACTGCGGGTTTATTCATCAATACTACGAGGACTCTTTTGTAAGATGAGCTATGCGAAAGTGTATGGGGTGATATAGGCCGTCGGATTAGAAATCCAAGGCCCAGATCAGAACCTGACTTAAGTGAACCGGTACGCTCTCTCAGCCGCCAGATCTTGCATCTATGGCTCGGATTTTATGGTGGCCAAAACATCGCGGATCGCTGGATCGGTCATCGACGGTTGCGATCAAACTGAGCGAAGGGGTATCTCTGCTCTAATCAGAATCGTTCGTCAGTAGATCGACGGCCACGGGCGCATCCGCACCACTGACGGCCACCCACGGTGGCGTTCCCCAAGCCGCGGCGGCACCCATGGCCGGTGGACCTAAATCCCCGCATTCCCGACCCCGTTTTCCGATTCGGCGCAGCAACACAATGTAGAAGGCATATAGGTGACAGGGATAGACTTATTACCGGCTATGGCGACGCACAGGATCCTGCCCACGCTGCTGCTGCGAAACGGCGGAGGAAGATGGCCCCGGCGCGCAATTCGCCCGTCCCCGAGGGTCGTACCCCCGCGCTGGCGCCCCGGCGACCCTCCGCGAGTCACGGAGGAGCACCCTGACCACCAACAGAAGCTCGGCTGGCGACCAATCGCAGGAATCGCCCGCGGCGGCGGTGGCGGGTCGGCTACGGTGTTCGCGTCAGCGCAAGAGATGGAAGGGGAAACGAGGCGGGAGAAGGTATTGGTGGCTCGGCGAGGACGATACTGGCCGGCAGCAGAACCCCGCGGCGGCGGCAATCGGGCGGTTGTGCACCAGAGGAGGTGCGGTGCCGGGTTCTTGGCGGCGGACCCCCCGCTTGGGCAAGAGCTTCCGGTGTTCTGCGCGTGAGGAATTTCGATGGGGTAGCTAGGCCAAGGACGACGGCGGCAGGTGGTCTTATGCCCCCACACTCCTGCGGGAACCGGTCCACGGTTGTTGTACGGTGCCCGAGAGGCGCGCGGAGCTCACGGCGTGTTCGTTAGTTCGTGCGAGCGCGGGGAGAAGAAAACGCCGACATGATGGGCCCACTTGCCAGAGGGCTACTGCCCAAGCGCGCGAGGAGGCCGAATCACTGCCAGAGGGGCCCGCATGCCAGCGACAGCGTGCGCTAAGAAAGGAGAGTCCTAGGCCGCGCGGGATAAGATTCGCGAAGTGGGCCGAGCGCAGGGGAAAAGAAACTGGGCCGCGCAGGTGAATCCAGCCCAGGTGGGTCTGGAATCCTGACTTTTCCTTTTTATTTATTTATTTCAGCTTTCCTTCTTCTATTCCCAAATTTAATCTGAATTTCGAATTTGAATTCAAACTTGCGCTTAATTTATTCTCAATTCATGTTGTGGAATTTAGAATACCAACTTTGTAAATATAATTATATTATTATTATTTTTTTATCATTTCTCTTCTTCTCATTTTCAAACACCCTAATTTTAAATTTAGGGTTTAATTCCACTTCTAAGAATTACTATCTTATTATTATTACCTTATTATTTCATTCAATGCGCAAACATATAACTCCAACATGATGCATATTTTTTTTATCCTTTGTTTTAGTCCATCTCTAAATTTTATGTGTGCTCTTTTTATGATGCAAACGAGGCACATATAATAAGGAAATCACTATATAATCCTTTTATACAATTTTGAGTATTACAAATCCTACCCCCCTTAAAAATAATCTCGTCCTCGAGATTTAGGAAGGTCTAAGGAATAGATGGGGGTAGTCTATGCGAAGCTCTTCTTCTCTCTCCCACGTAGCTTCATCTTCTCCGTGGTGACTCCATTGTACTTTGCACATTTTTATCACCTTATTTCTTGTAACTCGAGTCAGGGTGTCCAGAATCTTGATAGGGTACTCAGCATAAGTCAGATCATCTTGAATGCTAAGGTCTTCCATTGGTAGTTGCTCCTCGGTACCCTGAGGCACTTCTTTAGCTGGGACACATGGAATACATCATGTACATCTGATAGATGATCGGGTAACTTTACTTGATATGCAACTTCTCCAACTCGCTTTAAGATCAAGAAGGGTCCAATGAAGCGAGGGGACAACTTTCCTTTAACTTTAAATCTCCTCATACCTCGGAGAGGTGACACCTTCAAATAGACATGATCACCCTCCTTAAACTCCAGTAGTCTCCTTCTATTATCAGCATAGCTCTTTTGCCTTGATTGTGCAATTCTCAAATTTTCTCTTATCATTCGAACTTGTTCTTCTGCCTCTTGTATAAGTTCAGGCCCAAAGAACTGTCTTTCTCCAGTTTGATCCCAATACAGAGGAGTCCTGCATTTTCTGCCATATAGAGCCTCAAAAGGTGACATCTTCAAACTGGCCTGGTAGCTATTATTATAAGAAAACTCAGCATAGGGTAAGCTCTTCTCCCAACTGCCACCATGCTTGAGAGCACAAGCTCTTAACATATCTTCCAGCACTTGATTAGTCCTCTCTGTCTGTCCATCAGTCTGGGGATGGTAGGCTGAGCTAAAATTCAACTTTGTATCCAAGCTCTCATGCAACTTCTTCCAAAATCGAGAAGTAAACTGTGATCCTCGATCAGACACGATCTTCTTAGGTACTCCATGTAGACAAACTATCCGAGTCATATACAATTCTGCTAGCTTGGCCCCCGTGTAATTAGTCCTCACAGGTATGAAATGAGCCACTTTTGTCAATCTGTCTACAATCACCCAAATAGAGCCATACCCAGCAGGGGTGCGGGGTAGTCCCACAATAAAATCCATACCAATTTCTTCCCATTTCCACTCAGGAATCTTAAGCGGGTGCAATAGTCCAGCGGGTCTTTGATGTTCAGCCTTGACTCTTTGACACACATCACACTTAGCCACATGAGCAGCAACATTTCTTTTCAGTCCATACCACCAATACTTTTGCTTCAAATCCTGATACATCTTAGTGCTACCAGGGTGGATAGAGTAGTCAGAATCATGAGCTTCTTTCAATATAGTCTCACGAAGGCTATCAATCTTCGGAACACATATCCGATCCTTGAACCATATAGTACCTTGCTCATCCCCCGTGAATTCTAGAAATCTACCTTCCGTAATCAGATCCTTAATCTCTTGAATTTTAGCATCACCCACTTGGCCTCTACGAATTTCTTGCTCCAAGGTAGGTTCCAATTCAATGGTGACTCCTTCAGTGTGAGTAACAATTCCCAGGTTGAGTTTCTCAAAATCTTTTGCTAATTCATCAGGTAGCTGGACAACAAAAGCGGAGTGAACATGTTCTTTCCGACTCAAGGCATCTGCGACCAAATTCGCCTTGCCCGGGTGATAGTGAATCTCCAAATCATAATCCTTAATGAGATCCAACCAACGGCGTTGCCTAAGGTTGAGATCCTTCTGAGTGAATATATACTTCAAACTCTTATGATCCGTGTACACTTGACACTTAGTTCCCATAATGTAGTGTCTCCAAATCTTCAGTGCATGCACAACTGCTGCCAGCTCTAAATCATGAGTGGGGTAGTTCAATTCATGCTTCCGCAACTGACGAGATGCATAGGCGATCACATGTCCTTCTTGCATGAGCACACATCCCAATCCTTGGCCACATGCATCACAATAGATATCAAATCCTTTCTGTAAGTCTGGCATTACCAACACTGGAGGTGACATCAATCTCTCCTTCAATTGATCAAAGCTCTCTTGACATTTCTCATCCCACTTAAATTCTCTTCCTTTCTCCAGAAGCGATGTCATAGGCTTGGCAATCTTAGAGAACCCTTCAATGAATCTCCGATAATATCCTGCGAGTCCCAAGAAACTCCGAATCTCCGTAACTGTAGTGGGCACTCTCCACTCCATTATCTCCTTCACTTTAGCAGGATCCACTGCTATTCCTCCATTAGAAATAATATGACCAAGGAATGGCACCTTGTCAATCCAAAACTCGCACTTACTGAACTTAGCGTAGAGTTGATTATCTCGTAGCTTCTATAGCACCAACCTTAGATGTTCCTCGTGATCACTATCACTCTAAGAATAAATAAGAATATCGTCGATGAATACCACGACGAATCTGTCCAAATACTCCATAAACACCTTATTCATCAAATTCATGAAATAAGCTGGTGCATTGGTTAATCCAAATGACATAACAGTAAACTCATATAATCCATATCGGGTTGAGAAAGCCGTCTTAGGAACATCTGATGGTCTAATCTTCATTTGATGGTATCCCGATCGGAGATCAATCTTCGAGAATACTCTAGCACCTCGCATCTGATCAAACAAATCCTCAATACGGGGTAACGGATACTTGTTCTTCACAGTAACATCGTTGAGAGATCTATAATCCACACACATCCGCTGCGATCCATCCTTCTTCTGTACAAACAAGACCGGTGCTCCCCAAGGTGAGGAACTCGGACGAATGTACCCAGCATCTTGTAACTCAGTTAACTGCTTCTTAAGTTCCTTCAACTCCTCTACGGACATCCTATATGGCCGTTTAGAAATAGGGGCGGTTCCAGGTAAGAGATCAATAACAAACTCAACTTCTCTATCAGGTGGCATCCCTGGTAACTCCTCTGGAAAGACATCCGGAAAATCTCTAACCACCCGGAAGTTGTCACCAACAAACTCCTCAGGCATAAAGAACATTGCACACATGGATGAGGAGGTTACTGCAATATTAACTTGAAATCTTTCCCCTTTAGTGGTAGTGAGCTCTACGGTACCTCTACCACATGCTATAACGGCCTTTGCCTTTCTTAGCCATGACATACCAAGGATCAGATCTATACTGCTTGACTCTAATATTATAGCAGTAACTCCAAATTCTCTACCCATAATGGTCAATGTCAATCTACGTGTCATTTGATTCGCCTCAACAGGCCCTTTAGGTGTAATTACTATCATTGGTTTCCTCATATTTAGCAGTGGTATTTCATTTGTGTTGGCATATCTAGCAGACATGAATGAATGTGTAGCACCAGAATCAAATAATATGGTTGCAGGAATTGCATTAACATAAAACATACCAAGCACGATGTCACCACCATCAGGAGTATCATCAACGCTGACTTGATTCACCCTGGCTATAGAATATCCCTTGCCAGGAGTCTATTGTTTGTTCTGAACTGGAGTAGTAGCAATCCTTTGTGGGCAGACACTTGCATAATGACCAGTCTTCCCACACTTGAAACAAGTAGTGCCTGAACTCTGTCCTGAAAACTTTGTCGGGGTGCCAGTGGGGGTAGCCTGTCGGGTAGGTGTCCGTGGAGACCCCTGTGGAGCATACTGAACTGGGCGTGGTCCACCTGGTCGAGTCGGTGTACCCTGTGGTGAAACATAGCGGGGACGAACACTGCTGCTACCCTGTCCTTGTGAGATAGCCTTCCTCTTCAAATCACCCAATTGAACACGCTTGTGTTCAATAGCAAGAGCCTTATCCAGTAGCCTCTGAAATGATGGAAAGGTGTGTGCAACCAGTGCATACTGCAAGGGTCCGTTAAGTCCTTCAATAAAGTGCTCCTGCTTCCTCTCATCCTCAGCAACTTCCTCCGGAGCATACCTCGACAGCTGAATAAATTTGTCTCTGTACTCGCTAACCGACATATTGCCTTGCTTCAATGACAGAAACTCCTTCTTCTTGATCTTTATCATACCAGCTGGAATATGGTAGTTCCTGAACTGTGTACTGAACTCTGCCCAAGTAATAGTATCAGCAGCATCATGGGCAGCAGTATAAGAATCCCACCAGTCAGCAGCAGGACCTGTCAGACGACCTAAGGCATAAAGAACTTTCTCTCGGTCTGTGCATTGGGTAATGTTGAGCATCTTCTCAATTGACTTCAAGCAATCATCTGCATCAAGGGGATCTGGCGAACTGGCGAAGGTCGGTGGCTTATGACTCATAAACTCCCGGTGCTTATCACGAAGTGGAACTGGTGGTGGTGGTGGAGGCAATGGCACTTGTTGCTGTTGCTGCTGTTGTTGAAGTTGTTGTTGCAGCTGCTGTTGTTGCGCCCTCCTTTCTTGGCGTATCTCCTCTCTCTCCTGGCGCAACTCCTGGCATATATCTTCTCTTTCCTGACGCATCTCCTGGCGTTCTTGCTGCATCTGGGCACGCATATCAGCCATAGTGTCCGCCATTTGCTGCATCACCGCCATCTGAGCAGCAACCAGTGGGTCAACTCCGCTTGGTGGAGGATTAGGAGGATTCATCTCTGCAGGCTGTGGCTGAGGTTGTCTATATATCCTTCGAGTGTGCCGGTTAGGAGGCAAATCAATTCCACCACCCCTCCTGGTATTGACCATCTGAGTTAGATACATATGGTAAGAGAGAGCAGTAGACAAGGCAGTAATTACAATCATGTTACTTTGGGGGATTTATTAGCTAAGCAGTTTAGTGTTTTACCTACCATAGCTAATTTATTACCTTATGCTGGCACATACTAAGATGTCCATAATATCTCAATCAATCAAAGAAGCAAATCAGACATTGATCATCAGAACAATCAACCAACATTTTTAATAGAGAAAATAATTTTAATTTCGTCTTAGGTTCCCTATCTCTGAAAAAGTTCATAGTTATAGGATTCCAAAGTGTGAAATCCATCTTGTCATGAAGTAGAAAAGATAAGAATAATCAGAGGAGAACAATAGAAGGTGAGACAGGATCAAGATAAGTATAGAGAGAATCGGAGTAAGGTAAGTATAGAATGAATCAGAATAAGATAAGAAGGTAAGGGTTTTGTCCATTTCTATCTAGGTTTCGTCCTACAGTCAACATTTGCTCTGATACCACTTCTATAACACCCGGTTTTAAAGGACAAAGCCGAGTGCATCTCATACATGCGCCAAGAAGACAACATATATAATAACAGAGTATATAGAGATAAATGTCACGATACATCAGAGTATTTATTACAGAGCGGAAGACTTACTACAAAATAAAATAATAAATATAAAACGAACTAAGGATCGTCGACGCCAATGTCGACTGAGAAACGCCACCTAGATCAGATCAAACTCCTCGCCTGGTGGCTCCTTCTGAACCACCTGATCTTCTCCTGTGGGGGGGTGTGAGACAGCAAGGGTGAGCTCACATACGATCATAGCTCAACAAGTCGTGGGGAATAATGTGACATGAACTCACCAAAGGTGGGAGTTCATGAAGTGTAAGGCTGATCAATGAAATAAAGGCTGAAGCTGAGCATTGCTTTTATAAGTTGGTCAAAATTTTATTAGCAGTTACTAAGTGTAAGTATATACCAAACCATAGTAACAATAAGTAAAAGTAATAATAAAATAATCCCAAATGCAATGATATGACAAATTAAGTTTAAGTTCCATAATTTAATCATGTGAGTGTCCGAGCCGCTCATGACCGTGAGCACGGCTAGTATACCAGTTTTACACTCTGCAGAGGTTGCGCATCTTTACCCACAAGTCGTGTTACCCATTTGCCACGGAGTTGATCAGACTCCATACACCTCTACCAAGGAAGCGAGGCAGGGTACCACTACGAGGCCTTTACAAAGTTCCACTAGCTTCAGACTACCCACTACAGTTTATAGGAAGCTCCAGTGCAGGGTTCTTGCCTGACCGCCATCGTAGCAAAATCAACCCAAGGACCTCCCTACACTGACCACTCCCCTACTGCCCTTGCCCCTTTCGGGTAAGGTAGCCCTCCACTAGCTTTCCTAGTTAATCACCCAAGGGCGTCCCATTAAACCCTTGTGGTAGCACTGTTTTCCCGGGTGGTTCTCCATGTTCCCATTAACATAATGATCTTATCATGAACATAAAATAATGAACAGATAATAACAAGTGTAAAAATGAGTGGTGAATATCTCTATACCCAAATCCACATAAAGCAATAGCATGTACTACCCAAAAACTTAGTAGTAAAACTAGTGTTTCAACAAGGTATAAAGATAGTCAAAATCTAGGGTAACCTATTGGGTCCCATCAAAACTAACCTATGCAGATCATTATGATTCATAAGAACATGAATGGGTAAAAGAAGTGATCAAGGGCACAACTTGCCTTCAATGAGCTCCTTCTCAGCAGTCTCTACTTGCTGGACCTCAGATTCCACAGTGGCTTGCTCGTCTACTCGTATCAACACAATACATACATAGCATAGCATAAATTAACATCACATCAAACATGCAAATATAATATATAGTAATAAACTAGACATTAAAATATGATCACAGGAACTGGAATCATTAAATTTAGAGGTATAGATTTTAATTTATGGATTTTCTAATGTTTTATGTGCTTAATACAAGATTAAGTACTAGAATAATTCTAATGTGCTTCTCATGCCAAAACAGTGGCACAAATAGATAGACAATAATTTTATGAAAATTTAGGAACAGGAATGGTCTAATTTGGAGTTCATATGAATTTTCTACAATTTAAACAAGTTTCTACAATTTAAATATGCACTAAAATCTATTTCTAAATTAATTTCTCTGATTTTCTAATCTTCAGAACTGGGCCTCAAATACAGAGAAGTGCAGGGGCACCTAGGTAAAAACCCCGAGACACAGAGAATAGTACAGGGTGGACTGCAGGTTTATTCATCAATACTACGAGGACTCTTTTGTAAGATGAGCTATGCGAAAGGGTATGGGGTGATATAGGCCGTCGGATTAGAAATCCAAGGCCCAGATCAGAACCTGACTTAAGTGAACTGGTACGCTCTCTCAGCCGCCAGATCTTGCATCTACGGCTCGAATTTTATGGTGGCCAAAACATCGCGGATCGCCCGATCGGTCATCGACGGTTGCGATCAAACTGAGCGAAGGGGTATCTCTGCTCTAATCAGAATCGTTCGTCAGTAGATCGACGGCCACGGGCGCATCCGCACCACTGACGGCCACCCACGGCGGCGCTCCCCGAGCCGCGGCGGCACCCATGGCCGGTGGACCTAAATCCCCGCATTCCCGACCCCGTTTTCCAATTCGGCGCAGCAACACAATGTAGAAGGCATATCGGTGACAGGGATAGACTTATTACCGGCTATGGCGACACACAGGATCCTGCCCACGCTGCTGCTGCGAAACGGCGGAGGAAGATGGCCCCGGCGCGCAATTCGCCCGTCCCCGAGGGTCGTACCCCCGCGCTGGCGCCCCGGCGACCCTCCGCGAGTCACGAAGGAGCACCCTGACCACCAACAGAAGCTCGGCTGGCGACCAATCGCAGGAATCGCCCGCGGCGGCGGTGGCGGGTCGGCTACGGTGTTCGCGTCAGCGCAAGAGATGGAAGGGGAAACGAGGCGGGAGAAGGTATTGGTGGCCCGGCGAGGACGATACTGGCCGGCAGCAGAACCCCGCGGCGGCGGCAATCGGGCGGTTGTGCACCAGAGGAGGTGCGGTGCCGGGTTCTTGGCGGCGGACCCCCCGCTTGGGCGAGAGCTTCCGGTGTTCTGCGCGTGAGGAATTTCGATGGGGTAGCTAGGCCAAGGACGGCGGCGGCAGGTGGTCTTATGCCCCCACACTCCCGCGGGAACCGGTCCACGGTTGTTGTACGGTGCCCAAGAGGCGCGCGGAGCTCACGGCGTGTTCGATAGTTCGTGCGAGCGCGGGGAGAAGAAAACGCCGACATGATGGGCCCACTTGCCAGAGGGCTACTGCCCAAGCGCGCGAGGAGGCCGAATCACTGCCAGAGGGGCCCGCATGCCAGCGACAGCGTGCGCTAAGAAAGGAGAGTCCTGGGCCGCGCGGGATAAGATTCGCGAAGTGGGCCGAGCGCAGGGGAAAAGAAACTGGGCCGCGCAGGTGAATCCGGCCCAGGTGGGTCTGGAATCCTGACTTTTCCCTTTTATTTATTTATTTCAGCTTTCCTTCTTCTATTCCCAAATTTAATCTGAATTTCGAATTTGAATTCAAACTTGCGCTTAATTTATTCTCAATTCATGTTGTGGAATTTAGAATACCAACTTTATAAATATAATTATATTATTATTTTTTTTATCATTTCTCTTCTTCTCATTTTCAAACACCCTAATTTTAAATTTAGGGTTTAATTCCACTTCTAAGAATTACTATCTTATTATTATTACCTTATTATTTCATTCAATGCGCAAACATATAACTCCAACATGATGCATATTTTTTTTATCCTTTGTTTTAGTCCATCTCTAAATTTTATGTGTGCTCTTTTTATGATGCAAACGAGGCACATATAATAAGGAAATCACTATATAATCCCTTTATACAATTTTGAGTATTACAGGTGTTCGATCTGATCTAGGTGGCGTCTCCCAGTTGACTTTATGGCGCCAAAGATGATCCTTAGTTCGTTTTATATTTATCTTTTATTTTTGTAAGACTTCTGCAATGTAATAAGTACTCTGATGTTATTATGACATTTATCTCTATACACTCTGTTATTATATATGTTGTCTTCTTTAGTGCATGTATAAGATGCACCCAGTTTTGTCCCTTAAATCCGGGTGTGACATAGACCAACTCCCCAGATTTAAATTACTTAGATTGATTGTCATGTGCACGATCTGCAACGAATGACCGAGATTTAAAATCCCAAGGATCTATCCTAACACGTCACTCACATGATCTATGACCCAGATTACAACCCTGAAGCGATACACCCGCCTCTAATCTTGACCGCACATCCAGCGGCCAATGATGCCCACAACTTTTTCCCCAAACAAGTCGTCCAACGGCAGCGTGCAGGGCCCGCACGGCGGCGACCATGATCGCCGCCCACTGCTACTGCTTTCTAGCGCAACAGAACCTTTCCAAAGGAAGCTACACGTAACGAGGGTATTAGTGAACTAAAGGACAGTACTTAACGAGGACGGTAGTCGGGGTAGGTGGCTGGTCATGGTGAGAAGCGCTACGGTAGCGTTTGTGTCACAAGCACACCATCGACACAAGATGAAGATGTTACGAAGGATAAGGGAGTTTCTGATCTAGAAATTGAGGACGTCGTGCTGGAAGCTAAGGTTGGGCCGACAAAGGAAAAGCGCAACCGGAGGCCCAATGTTCGCCTGTGTGGCCCAGAGTGGAGAGCGTGAGTTGCTGCCTAGAAGATAAATAGTGTGACGTCACTGTGTTCTTGTAAGAAGAATTTGGTGAACAAACTCCTACCTAAATAATATTCCCTGCCGCCTCCTATCTTCTTCTGCCTTCCTCCTCTCTACCCCTTCTCCACGCTTACTGTTACATTTGGTATCAGAGATCATCGATTCCTGGGCACGCCGATCTAGAACCACAAGCCGACCACGGCTACTTCACCAGGCTCCAGCGGCGTCGTGGTGTCATGGATCCGTCCTCCAAGCTTTTGCTTGATGAGATCGATAAGAAGCTGACGGCAATGGACCTCAAGTGGGATCAACGCTTTGTCGACTTCAAGCGCTCCAGGGATGAGCGTCTCGTCGTGCTGGAACAGACATGTTCCGACGTCGAGAAATGGCGGTCGTCTGTGGATGCGGCTCTGAACGACGTCAAACTCGAGCTTCGCAAGATGAACTAGCAGTGGGATCAGGCGCTGCTGGAACACTCCGGCTCTGATCAGGGTCTGCTTTGTCGTCCTGATCCGCATTCCGATCAGTCGCCGCCGATGCTCCACCCTGATGGCCCAGTTGGGCACCATGAGGATTTACACAACCGGGAGCAGGGTTTTGGGTCGGTCACAACGCTTATCCCTGGCCCGGTCAAGGGTACGCACAATATCCCTCCTCCACCCCCAATCACCCCACGCTATCATGGACCATTGTTGGATAAGTTTGGCAGTCGTGCGCGTCCTTCTGAGTATCTCGGTCGTTCGTTAGGGAAATTGCCGAAACTGCCGTTTCCGGGTTTTGATGGCACTAACCCAAGGCTTTGGATCTCTCGTTGTGAAAACTACTTTGATATGTATGATGTTGAACCTATGGTGTGGATCCGTGTGGCATCGATGTACATGACACCTCAGTTGGCTTGCTGGTTCCAAGCAGTCGAGCTCAAAAATCCACATATGTCCTGGCCTATGTTATGTCGTATGTTGCATGATAGGTTTGGGCATGATCAGCTTTAGTCATTGTTGCGACATCTCTTCCGTATACACCAGACGGATAGTGTCACTGAATATCAGGAGCGTTTTATGACTTTGGTAGATCAACTTGCTGTATATCAGTCAGTTCCAGACCCGCTGTTTTTCACTACACGTTTTGTAGAGGGTTTACATAGTGACATTCGTGCTATAGTCATGCTTCAAAGGCCTTTGGATTTGGATACTGCTTGTTCCTTGGCATTATTGCAGGAAGAGGTGGCCCCTCCAGTGGGACGTCAAGATCATCGCAAGTTGGACTTTTGCTCCTGGTCCAAGCAATCTGCGCCGAATCCCATACCACTACCTCCTCCACCTCAAGCAACAGTTCCTAAATCTGAACCAATTCCGAAGCATTTTGATCATTCCACTATTGCCGACAGTAAATTGGGGGTTCTCAAGGCCTATCGCAGGGCTCGTGGACTGTGTGAGAAGTGTGCAGAAAAATGGCACCGTGGTCATACGTGTAGTGCAACGGTACAGCTGCACGTATTGCAAGAAGTGTGGGATTTATTGTCTGATACGCCGGTGTGTGATGCTGCGGGTGCCACAAATTCTATTGAAGAGTCAATTCTTATGTCACTTTCTCCTGAAGCTGTGTTAGGGTCATCTACTAAGAGATCCATGCAGTTTATTGGTCACATGTGTCAGCAGGATATTCTGATTCTGGTGGATTCAGGCAGCACTAATTCCTTCATCAATCAAACAACTGTCTTAAAACTGGGTTTAGCCACAGTTGCCTCTGTTCCTATTCGGGTTCAGGTGGCCAATGGTGGGATGTTGGTGTGCTCCACAATGGTTCCTCAGGCCTCTTGGAGTATTCAGGATTGTTCTTTTCTTCAAGACTTACAAGTGTTAACACTGCCTAATTTTGATATCATTCTAGGCATGGACTGGCTGGAACATTTTAGCCCTATGAGGATTCATTGGCAGCACAAGTGGATCAGCATTCCTTATTCAGGGAAACAAGTGGTTCTATATGGTTATTCAGATCGACAGCCAACTGATATTTTACTACACATTACTGTTGTCCATCTTTCTGATGCCAGTTCCTCGGGTGAGATATTGCACCCTGCTATATCCAACCTGTTATCTCAGTTTTCTCCAGTCTTCTCCACTCCCAGTACTCTACCCCCTGTTCGCACTTGTGATCATTCTATTCCTTTGATCCAAGGTGCCACTCCGGTTAACATACGACCATATCGTTATCCTCCATCATTGAAAGATGAAATTGAGCGATAGGTTACTGAAATGCTCAAAGCTGGCATTATCAGACCGAGTGCTTCTGAATTTTGTTCTCCAGTGTTATTGGTAAGGAAAAAAGATGGTAGTTTCTGATTCTGTGTTGATTACAGATATCTCAACGCCTTGACATTGAAGTGGAAATTTCCTATACCAGTTTTTGACCAGTTGATGGATGAGTTAGCCGGTGCTTCTTGGTTTTCTACCTTAGACTTACTATCGGGCTATCACCAAGTGAGACTGAAGACTGGAGAAGAATACAAAACTGCATTTCAGACTCATCACGGCCAGTTTGAATTCTTGGTTATGGCATTTGGATTATGTGGAGCTCCAGGAACTTTTCAAAGTGCGATGAACACCACTTTGGCGCCATTATTGCGCAAGTGTGTCATTGTCTTCTTTGATGACATTTTAATATACAGTGCTTCTTGGGATGATCACCTTGTTCATCTCCAATAGGTGTTATCTCTCTTGCAGCAAGATTCTTGGGTTGTGAAGCTCTCTAAATGCAGTTTTGCTCGGCGAGAAATTAAGTACCTGGGTCACATAATCAGTGAAAAGGGTGTTGCTACTGATAGTGCCAAGGTGGAAGCAGTTCTTTCATGGCCAATCCCTGCTAGTGTCAAAGAGCTACGCAGTTTCCTCGGTCTCGCTGGCTATTATAGGAAATTTGTCAAACATTTTGCCATCATCGCTAAGCCCTTGCATCAGCTATTAAAGAAGGGAGTCTTATATGTGTGGACGTCTGAACATGCTGCTGCTTTCAGCACTCTGAAACAGGCTTTGAGCTCGGCCCCAGTTCTTACTCTCCCTAATTTTTCCCTGCCTTTCTGCATAGAAACAGATGCCTGTAAGAATGGAGTGGGAGCAGTCTTGTTGCAGGAGGGACATCCTCTCGCTTTTATCAGCAAGCCGTTAGGGATTAAGACACAGGGGTTATCGACCTATGAGAAAGAATATTTGGCAATTTAGGTAGCTGTTGAACAATGGCGCCATTACCTCCTACATGCTGAATTTATCATCTTCACTGACCAAAAGAGTCTCATCCACTTGAACGAGCAAAGATTACATACCCCCTGGCAACAGAAAGTATTTTCCAAACTTCTGGGAATGCAATACAAAGTTGTGTATAAGCAAGGTACCGAAAATAGGGTGGCTGATGCTCTATCTCGATGCGCTCATATGTCGTCTCACATTTTTGCCATATCCACTTCATCTCCACAGTGGTGTCAGCAGGTCATCGATGGGTACATGCTTGATGAGGAGGCTAAGCAGTTACTGTCCAAACTGACGCTGAATGGGGCTGCTGTTCCTGGTTTTTGTCTGCATGAGGGCTTGATCAAGTTTAACAATAGAATATGGATTGGCAATAACACATCATTACAACACACAATTTTGGATGCTCTCCATAGCTCGGCAGTGGGTGGTCATTCTGGTTTCCCTGTTACTTACCACAAACTCAAGCAGTTATTTGCGTGGCCGGGCATGAGAAAATTTACCAAGCAGTTTGTAGCAGCGTGTACTATCTGTCAACAAGCTAAGCCCGAGAGAGTCAAGTATCCAGGCTTGCTGCAGCCCTTACCGGTTCCTTCTGGCTTGTGGCAAACAGTGACTATGGATTTTGTGGAGGGTTTGCCCTTGTCTGGCGCAAAGAACTGTGTCATGGTGGTGGTTGACAAGTTCTCGAAATTTAGCCATTTCATTGCACTTCAGCACCCGTTCACTGCTATGACCGTGGCCAAAGCCTTTATGCAGAATGTGTACAAGTTACATGGTATGCCAGTCGCCATTGTGTCTGATCGTGATCTTGTCTTTACCAGTCAACTATGGAAGACACTTTTCAAACTAGCCGATGTGAAATTACAGATGAGTTCAGCTTATCACCCCCAAAGTGATGGTCAGACAGAACGAGTCAATCAGTGTTTAGAAACTTTTCTGAGGTGTTTTGTCAACGCTTGTCCTAGCAAATGGTTTGATTGGCTCTATCTGGCAGAATTCTGGTATAATTCAAGTAAGCATGAAGCTCTGGGGTTCTCACCATTTGAGGTGTTATACGGCTATACTCCTAAACCATTTGGTTTGGAGGTAGTCTCAGACTCTTCAGTGCCTCTGTTAGAGGACTGGCTCCAAGACAAAATCGTGATGACTGATCTTATCCGTCAGCATTTGGCTCGAGCTAAGCTCCGCATGAAATCGCAGGCTGATAAACACAGGACTGAGCGGTCATTCGCAGTGGGAGACATGGTCTATGTTCGCCTCCAACCTTACATTCAGTCTTCTCTTGCTCCTCGATCCAATCAGAAGCTGTCTTTCCGTTTCTTTGGACCATTTCAGGTGGTGTCCAAGATTGGGGCGGTCGCGTATGAGCTGCTGTTACCGCCAGCTTCTAAAATTCATCCCATTTTCCATGTGTCACAACTTAAAAAGGTCGTTTCGTCCTCTACGCCTGTATCCCCGCTGCCTCACCATCTAGATGGTTTTCAGGTACCTGAAAAAGTGTTGCAGCATCGTCTGAATGCAGCAGGTGCCAAACAACTTCTCATTCAGTGGTCAGGGCTACCTGTTTCGTTGGCTACTTGGGAGGATGAACTATATCTGCGTCAACGTTTTCCAGTGGCACCTGCTTGGGGGCAAGCAGGCTCTCATCGCCGGGGGATTGTCACAAGCACACCATCGACACAAGATGAAGATGTTACCAAGGATAAGGGAGTTTCTGATCTGGAAATTGAGGACACCATACTGGAAGCTGAGGTTGGGCCGACAAAGGAAAAACGCAACAGGAGGCCCAATGTTCGCCTGTGTGGCCCAGAGTGGAGAGCGTGAGTTGCTGCCTGGAAGATAAATAGTGTGCCGTCACTGTGTTCTTGTAAGAAGAATTTGGTGAACAAACTCCTACCTAAATAATATTCCCTGCCGCCTCCTATCTTCTTCTGCCTTCCTCCTCTCTACCCCTTCTCCACGCTTACTGTTACAGTTTGCAATCACCGATGAGGAATTCTCGGTGCTTTGGTTGTTAATCCTAGATGTCCAGGTCTCTGGTACCTTCCCCCCAGAATGGTGAAGACTCTGGGCGAGCATCAGGTCTTGAGTGGCGGCGCGGACGAGGGTTCTATGGCGACGGCACCACCAATTTTTTCCCTACGTGATGCTCTTCCTAACTCCCCGGCTATGGCAGCGGTCACTAGATGGCTTGAGAAGGGAGAAAGTCGCGGGGCGCGTGATACTTAAAGCCAGACCGAGTCGATTCGTGTAGCTAACACCCGACTGGCAGTTGGTTGCAACGGCCACCGAGATCCTCGCTAGATACGCAACATCCACCGTGCGGTTGATGAAGGAGGTGCTGGCAAACCGACCCCACCCGACAATGTGATGATGGCCGCGAAGAGCACATGTAGAGCGCCGAGGCGCCAACATCCTGGGCCCGCCTGTCAGCGGCACCACGCGAGGGCGTGCGCGCGCTGAGAGACCGCCTGCAGGGGCCCACTGGTCGACGCATAACTCACGTTGGAGCGGTCCCAGCCAGGCTGGGCTGGCGCAACGGGTGTGGTGGGCCGGTTCCAGTCTAAAGCAACATTGGTCTTTTTTCTTTTTGTCTCATATTTTACCTTTTATTTTTTTTGAATTTAAGTATTCAATTTCCAAATTCAAATATGAGATTGACCACTAAAATATAAATTCAAAAATCAAAGGATACCAGCATGAATGCACAATATTTTATTTATTTATTCCTTAAATAATGTGTCTCAATCGTAAATCACACATTAGGCAAGAATTTAGTTCCAATATAAGAGCTGATTTGGTGACCAGGGTTCACGGGGGGATTGGAGGGGATTGAGCGAAAATTAGTTCATTTCTCCCTCAATCTCCTTCAATCCCTCTGTGATACCCTTGTCACCAAATCAACCCTAAAAGGGACTACTTAACCCATTTACATTCGTATTTTTGGATTTATAATTTTCTTTAATTCTTTTTTAATTCACTGACGTTTGGAGTCAGTAATAACTCCGAACATTCCGTAACAAACGTTGAACAATAGTAATATGATTTTTTTGTTTAACTGGATTTGTTGAGTGTAGTCAGTAACAACGTCGAATACTCAGTAACAACATCGAACAGTCAGCAAACAGATACTATAGGGTTTTTCACTTCTTTTTGAATTCACTTACGTTTGGAGTCAATAATAACTCTGAATATTCAGTAATAACATCGAACAAAAGTAATATGTGCATATATAGATTTTTTTGTTTGTCTGAATTTGTTTTACGAGCATAGTCAGTAACAACAGCAAGTACTTAGTAGCAACGTAGAATATTCACTAAGAACACCCAACAGTTAGTAATATATAGTTTAATTTGTAACATTCTAATGTATAGTAGTATATTACGGGCAGTCCGTAACTTTTTCTTGAACCTATCAGAGTCAGTAATATAGGGGGGTACAAATATATATCTTTTTCTTTTGTATCTAAATTTTTTTACGTTTCACTATCGCAGACAATGTCTACATCCACTGAGCAGAAGCATGGGTACTATGCTACAATGAGATGTGCTCCATCTATGTTGAATGATGCAACATTGTTGATGCCTGATAGGCTAAAAGAAAGGATAAAGCAGCTAGGCTTCGGTTCATTACTGCAAATGAACATTGAATTAATTGAGGGTCAGATGCTTGCCGGTCTCCTATTGTCTAGTGTGTATGACTCTCCTATTGTTCAATATTTTTTATATTATTTTGTTATTTATATAAAATTATGCGAGGAAAATGGAATGGTTAATATATTCATAGATGATCATGCGACAGGAATATATGTGTATAACAAGCTCAACTCGAAGGAGGTCCTTCGCTGGGTTGTTGGAAGAATGATCAACGACCACAAAAAACATGGGGACGATTGGATTTTACAATGTTTCTTTGTTCTTGCAAGTAATTCTATTTTGTTTCCTACGGTCAGCTTGAATATAGCTGATAGTGATTTTCCACGTGTGCAAGTTTTGGAGACAGCGCAGCAGTATAATTGGTGCTAGGCTATTTGTGATGATCCCAAGTTGAAAGCAAAGAAATTCAGGAGTGATCGTTGCAAGAAAGAAGCCACACCAACTATCGAGGGACGTGCACTTTTTCTTGTCATAAGTTTTTTATTTTTTCGCTCAGTAATATATATGTTTTGTTTTTTCAATGAATTTTGTTTTTATATTTTCTTACCTTTTTATGTAGCTTTACTACCTTGACAATCTGCAAAGTGGTGTTGCGCTGCCTGGGGCGGCACCTTGGTGGAGTGTATTCAGCAGGAACATAATAAAACATATTCTGGATCTCGACAAAAAATCTAACAATGATGGAAAGAATTATGACAACCTTCCTGTAATTTGACAATTGTAATCAGTAATAATAGATATATGATAGACATACCAGTCAGTAACAATTTTTTCATTCAGTAATAATTACATTAATAAGTGTACTATCGAGCAATTACATATTTTGTAGTAATTTTATACTTTTTATACGGCTCACTAACCATTACTACATCGTTCAGTAATTATCTATGTTTAGGGATTCAATAATTTTTTCGTTTAAGGCCCTGTTTGGTTCCTTTAGTCACTAGACTAAATTTTAGTGACTAAAGTTTAGTTGCTAAAGTACCATGTTTGGTTCCAGTGACTAAACCGGACTAAAGAGCATTAATTGCTGTGAATAATGACTGTTTTACCCCTATTGATTAATGAATGTTTGCTATAAGAAGAAAGTTGAGAGGGCAAATAAGGTAAAAATACTACTTTAGTCCCTTTTGGTCACCCCTTTGTGACTAAAGAACTAAAGTTTAGTCACCTTATTTTAGTCATCATGTTTGCTTCTTTAGGGACTAAAAGTGACTAAAATTTAGTCACTAAACTTTAGTCACCCCTAACCAAACGGGGCCTAAGTTTTTACCGTTATGATTTGATAACATGGCACACTAATTATACATAATCATAATTAGTAGTGAGTAATTTTATAGTATGGCGCATTAATTATACATAACGATACTTTTTTGTAGTTATTGGATCCTCAGCAAACAGTATATTCGGTCACCGACATAAAAAGGACTGCTAGAGATATGCCAAAACAGGGGCAAGAGACATACTCCAGTTACTGAGCAATCCAGCAGTGACAGATCAAGCTAGGCAAGGTCGATCATGTAAGTGACAAAAAAACATAATCCTTTTGAACCAGTAACAACATTAGCTTTTGTCTATTAAACAATATTTTGTCAGTAACGACAATAATTCATTTTTCTTCTCAGTAACAATCATAGAATGTACAGTACTTAATGCAATTTTGTCTAGTAAATAACAATAGTTACGTGTTCAGTGATAAAAATGTATCTTTTTTGTTCAGTAACATTTTTCATAGCCTGCTCATAGAGATATATCTGTCCAGTAACATCCATACACTTTAGAGCTTTATGTTATCAATAATAACTATACATTTTTTTGTTGGTGAGTAATAACATTTTTGTTTCAGCGATAAATATAGTTAGTAATAATTAGAAAAGCTAGTTTAGTACTAATTCAGTGTTTTGTATAGTTAATAACCTTGTACCTTTTTACCCAAAGTAACATTCATAGCCTTTTTCTGTTCAGTAACTAAACCTTGGACCTTTTTATCGGTAAGTATTTTGTTTCTTTTTTGAAACAACACAGTAAATTTTGGTGTATATATTTTTTATAGTGTAAAGCCCAAAATTTGTATCAGTAAAATAATAATAATAATGATATAAATAAAAAAATATATAATTATGTAGTGTTTTGCAATTATGGAACCTTTGGAGATCATTCGATTTTCTTTTATTTGTGCATATTCAATCAATGGAATTATATTGGTCAAATAATAAATAAATAAATATAGAAATATGCATATCTTGCTGGAGTCCTTGTATCTTTGCATTTATACTCAAATTTTTGAGACAAGTTAAGTTTGAAAAGTAAAATTTGAAATAGAAGGGGAAATAAGAAAAGAGGAAGAAAATTGTATTAAAGCCATTTACTATTGCTAGAATTAAATAGTGGGAAGGAGAATAAATAATAAATAAATAAAATTAAAAGATGTAAAAGTATTATTCAAATGAGAATTGTGGATTCAAAGTTCAAACATGAATTTAAATTTAGTTTGGAATTTGAAAATAGGAGAAAGGAGAATAGAAAATAAAAATAAAAGGAGAAAAGATGCAACCGGACCGATTTTCACGTGCCGGCCCACTAACCACTCAACCGCGCCAGCCTATGGCGCAGCCGCCGCCGCGCATCACCCTGGCCTCCACTTCGGCTGGCGGTTGGGCCCTCACAGCCAGTGACCGCGCACGATCGCCCGCGAATGACAGGACAGTCCTAGTGGTAAGACTCGTCTTCTCCGTGGTTGTCGCGCTCGGGTTGTTGTGATTCCTGGCGATCTCCACCGGTCAGCCGAGAGCCTCCCTCTGAACAGGACCCATCTCCAGTGCCCTCGCCCCCGTCGAACCTGACGCGCGGGACCCGCGTTTTTAGGCGCTTTATCCCCGCGGGGAGAGCTTGTCAAGAACCAATGTCCGCGCGGAGATCGCGCATGCTCGGTCAACGGAATCCCCGACCTAATCTTCAACCTCCTTGCCGAGATCCTCGTAGCCTGCCCCTATATATGCACCGATCGAAGCGTTGCCTGGCTCCACCTTCAGCTAGCCAAGATTGCCGTCAAACTTGGTGTATGAGCTTGCACCGCCGATGGCCGTCTCTGCGTGGGTATCAGCTAGGCTTCGGGGTGCCTGTGGGTCTCGTTGGGACCATGGGAGCCTGCGCGGAGATTGCCTGACTTTGGGGCCATTCGGTGAACTCGCCATTGCTCGCTGGTGCCAATCACCCTCGGCGGAGGCCGCGCCTCGAAGAAATCAGACATCCTGGCGGCTAAAATCCGTGGTAAGGAAGCCCCTGTCTAGTTCGCCTTCGGCCCCTCTTTGCGTAGTAGCTATCGGTAGGATAGAAGACTCACTGGGTGTGTAGCGGGGCGTACTCTGGCGGCAACGCCACCGCATGAGGGGCACTGCTCGCCGTGGCACTCGCCGGTGGGTGGAAGACAACTGGTGGACGTCCGATCCAAATGGGCGATCATGATTTAAACGCCAACTCACTTTCCAGTAGTGTGATCGCAGCCGTTGAATAATATGGGTGTGACCCAGATTAGATAGTTTGCATAACGTTTAGTGAGATGAGTGTAATCCGTGGATCTTGAATCCTACGAGCGAGGGCAAGCATAGGTTCATAAGGTCACGATCTAATTTCGGCCTTTGAAACCTAATCAGACGGCTCCTTGCACCTACCAGTTCGATTCTGATCAGGGTCGTCGGCCTCTGATCCAACGGGTGTCTTTTGGCCATACCCCTTGGCTGCGTATTTTTGCTAAAGAGCCCTCGGCTTATTCAAAAATAAACCCGCCATCCCCAAGTAGTTGAAAACAGATACAAATAGGTCCGTATAACTTGCAAGTACACACCTGGATTCTTCAGAAAGTGAAATTTCAGACAGGGAGCTCGGTTTAGTTATAAATCAATTACAGAAAATGATTTCTAGTATAGAAATAATTCTAAAACTTGTTTAAATCATAAGTAATTCATTTTAACTCCTTTTTAATTCATTTCAGTTGCATTAATTTTTTTTCAATACTGTCTATCATCTAGTAACTCTGTTTATTCATGAAACCTAGATCAAAATTATCCATTTGATTTATTCTATACTAGGTATTTAATAACTTCGGAAAATCGTAACTCGATAACCGTAACTCCGAATTTAGTGATTCTCGAGCCCACGATCTCGTTACGACGCATAGAATATTCTTATGCAGTTTGTTCTTATGTTTGGTGTGATGTTAATTTTGCCTATACACTGTTTGTTTGTATTGCTACATTTAGCAGTGAGGTTACAGTCAGCCAAAGAGCAAGTTGGTACCTAGAATCTCAAGTCCGAAGCAAATTGTGCCCTTGATCACTTCTTTTTACCCAATAATGTTCTTATTAATACAAATGATCTGCATAGGTTAATTTTGATGGGGCCCAATAGGTTACCCTAGTTTGGCTATCTTTATACCTTGTTTACCACTGAATTTTTAGGTAGTACTTGTTATTGCTTTATGTGGTTTTAGGTACGGAGATACACATTATTCATGATCATACTTTTATTATCAGTTTGTTATTTACTGTTCATGATAAGATCATTATGTTAATTGGAACATGGAGCAATCACCCGGGAAAACAGTGCTACCACAAGGGTGGTATGGGACGCCCTTGGCTGACTAATTAGGAAAGCTAGTGGAGGACTACCTTACCCGAAAGGGGTAAGGGTAGTAGGGGAGTGGTCAGTGTAGGGAGGCCCTTCGGTTGATTTTGCTGCGATGGCGGTCAGGCGAGGGTCCCTGCATTGGAGCTTACTAGAAACTGTAGCGGGTTTTCTGAAGCTAGTGGAACTTTGTAAAGGCCTCGTAGTGTTACCCTGCCTCGCCTCCTCAGTAGAGGTGTATGGAAAGTCGCGATCCCTTGGCAGATGGATAACATGACTTGTGGGTAAAGATGTGCAACCTCTGCAGAGTGTAAAACTGGTATATGAGCCGTGCTTATGGTCATGAGCAGCTCGGACCCTCACATGAGTAATTTATGGAACTAAATTCAATTTGTCATATGCATTACATTGCGGGTGTTGTTATCACTTTTGTTCTACTACTTAATTGGGTTGGTATCTACTTATACATAGTAATTGCTAATGAAATTTTGACCAACTTTAAAAGCAATGCTCAGCTTTAACCATCCTCCTTGGTAAGCCTTCACATGAGCTCCCACCTTTGGCGAGTTCATGCACATTATTCCCCACAACTTGTTGAGCGATGAACGTATGTGAGCTCACTCTTGCTGTCTCACACCCCCTCAGGTCAAGAACAGGTACCGTAGGATGAGACACATGGAAGATGTTGTGACGAGTTCGTGAGAGGTCTAGGCTGTCGTCTCCAGCCAACTTTGGGTTGTTGGATCATTGTCTCCATATGATGTAATTATTTTTTATTTTGTACATAACTCCTATTATATAGTAAAAATGTGACATTCGTTTCTGTACCATGAGTCATCATATATGTGACTTGGTCCCAGCACACTTGGTGATTATTTCGCGCCTAGGTTTTGGTGCCCTAAAACCCGGGTGTGACAGAAGTGGTATTAGAGGGATGTTGATTGTAGGATGAAACCTAGATACAACTGGATAACCCTTATCTACTTACCTTTGCTACTCTGATCCTTTCTAAACTTTCTTTAATCTTTTCTCATCCATTGCTGCTTTACTCTAATTACTCTTATCTTTTCTTTTCCAAAGACAAAAGTGGATTTCACACATTGAAATCCTGTACCTAAATTTACTTTTAGGAATAGGAGACCTAATCTTAGGAACAAAAAACATAGAACTATTTCTTTTATATATAGGTATATATGTACTTCAATATTTGTTCTTATCATACTTGTTTGACTTGGATCTTTGATTGAGTGTGATGAGTTGTCGAGTAATGTCCACAATTGCATCTGCATATACATATAGGCAAAAAATACTTATAAAAGTAACTAGGCAAACTAGATTATCCTTCATTAAAGTATCTAGTCTAACAATATCCATCTCAACTTAAAGGATTCTATCATACACTCATCCATCTTATCTTAAAAGATACTCTATTACCTTAATAAATTCATCTTATCCTGAAAAGATTTTATCTCATCCTAATAGATCTAACCGACCTCAAAAGATTCTACCTTATCCTTATGGGTTCATCTTGCCCTAATTAGCATGTTTATCCCACTCTAGAGTAACAACCATGAGCTAATCCAAAATTTATTTAGATCTTATCTAGTCTAATCTAGTCATATTCAATCTAATCTAGACCCTATCTAATATAACATGATGTAATCTAGAGTGAGTTACTTAATGCTGGTACAAAGGACAAGGCCATACTCCTAAATCGCTTAAGCCTATATTGGTGCCCTGTGCCAACTCGGCAATATACCAATGACCTACACATTCTTTATAAATTGCCTAATCTAGCTATAAAAAAGAGCGAGAGATTCTAATCTACCAACTTGACCTACATGTTTCTAATGATTTACCTCATTTTTCTTTTCCAAGTCCGACCTAACACAAAGCTACCCAACTAGAATTTGACATAACACGCCCAACTGATACTAATCTAGATCTTATTCAATCTAATGTGAATTACTTAACAGGTTAGTTAACCTTGGTGATATAGATTAGACCCTGACCACTATAAATATGTTCTAACCTAAAAACAATTAGTGCCCTAAGACTAACTTGACCATATACAACTACTTGACCTTATGCAACAACCTTACCCATCAGATGGTTGCATAACCCCTCTGTTTTAACCAATCAGAGACTCTGACCTACCTACAACATAATATCCATTCTATCTTAAAAGATTCTAACATATCCTAATAACATTTATTCTACCCTAGTAGATCTATCTAACCTAAAACTAGTCTAATCCAGTCATATCCAAATGCGGTGCTCTAACATCTGAGCTATGTAGACTTATAGAAATAGTATAGCAAATAAAATATATATAGGGGATCTATAAAATGTCAGATCTTAATTATTAATATTAGTTAGTGAATAGTTCTAAATTGGAAGTTCCACTTAGAAAAAAGGGATACTAGAATTTCATAAAGATAAAGTCAGCTTGATATGCTTAACAAAATGATATTCTTAAATAGGATTATCGAATCTAATGTGATCTAAGCTAATATGATCTAATCTAATGTGGTCTACTTAAACAGATTAGTGATACTGGTAGAAGAGATTAGACCCTATTAGTCAGGTATTAACTTAACTTAGTATATTAGATCAACTCAACCATGAGCTGAAGAGCTAACCCAACCAATAGAGTCATGATGAATTATATAATCTATCTATCCCCACCTAACATCAAACAAGACTTTGACCTACATCATGTAGTCTATCTCACCCATATCTATCTCATCTTGACAGATTCTATCTTACCTTTGGACATTCACCTTATACGACTAGCTATCCCAATCTTGACATAAAACAACAGATCAAGGCCCTGCCAAAGAATCTTCAGTTCATAACTAGCTACTAGCCTATCTGTTCTGCCTACCAAATAATCTTCCTTGCAAAACTATCTTACAATATGCTTCTAACTCAGATAGTCAATACCAGGAAGGGAGGAGGAATCGATCTACCAGCCAACCCCCACAACAGGAGGATTATCAGGCAACAACAAACAGAAATGAATCCCCCAAATCCTCCACCGGCTGGGACCGATCCAGTGGTTGCCGCCCAAATGCAGGTACTACAACAAATGACAAACACGATGAATGAGATGCAAAATCAGATAAGGCAAGAATGCCAGGAAATGTGTCAGGAATGGCTGGAGATGCGTCAGAAATGAGGCAAGGACGGTTGGAAAGACAACAACCACCACCACTACCTCCTCCACCACCACCACCAGCTCCTCCAAGATACACACATATATATATATATTTTACTATTTGTAAGACGTAAATATTATTTTAGTTAGTAGCTAGTATTTTACTATTTTAGGAATAATAATAAGGTCTATTTGACCATATGTTTCGCTAATAAATTATGCATCATGCCGAGATTCTTGTTTGTGCATATGTTTTGAGACAATATGGTTATACATCCTTTTTCTTACAAATCTCGAGGACGAGATTTCTGTTAAGGGGGGTAGGATTTGTAAAGCCCAAAATTTATAACAGTAAAATAATAATAAAAATAATAATAATGATATAAATAAAAAATATATAATTATGTAGTGTTTTGCGATTATGGAACCTTTGGAGATCATTCGATTTTCTTTTAGTTCTGCATATTCAATTAATGGAATTATATTGGTCAAATAACAAACAAATAAATAAATAAATATGCATATCATGGTGGAGTCCTTGTATCTTTGCATTTATACTCAATTTTTTGAGACAATTTAAGTTTGAAAAGTAAAATTTGAAATAGAAGGGGAAATAAGAAAAGAGGAAAGAAATTGTATTAAAGTCATTTGCTATTGCTAGAATTAAATAGTGGGATGGAGAATAAATAATAAATAAATAAAATTACAAGATGTAAAAGTATTATTCAAATGAGAATAGTGGATTCAAAGTTCAAACATGAATTTAAATTTAGTTTGGAATTTGAAAATAGGAGAAAGGAGAATAGAAAATAAAAAGAAAAGGAGAAAAGATGCAACCAGACCAATTTTCACCCGCCGGCCACTAACCACTCAACCGCGCCAGCCCGACTCAGCCTATGGTGCAGCCGCCACGCGCATCACCCTGGCCTCCACTTCGGCTGGCGGTTGGGCCCTCACGGCCAGTGACCGAGCGTGATCACCCGCAAATGACCGGACGGTCCCAGTGGTTAGACTCGTCTTCTCCGCGGTTGTCGCGCTCAGGTTGTTGTGGTTCCTAGTGATCTCCACTGGTCAGCCGAGAGCCTCCCTCCGCTCGGGACCCGTCTCTAGTGCCCTCGTCCCCGCCGACCCTGACCCGCGAGACCCGCGTTGTCAGGCGCTTTATCCCCACGGGGAGAGCGCATCGGGAACCAATGTCCGCGCGGAAACTGTCACACCCAGATTTTAGGGCACCAAGACCCGGGCGCGAACATAATCACCAGGTGTGCTGGGACCAAGTCTCACACATATGATGAATCATGGCACAAGATGTATCACACCCGGTTTTGGAAGGTAAACCGAATGCGAACCATGTACGTGTCGGGATCAGAAATTCACGTACACAGCGATTACATAAATGACTCATCATAGCACAATGCTTCGAATAACAGTAAAGAGTAAGTAATATTATTAAAGACTAGAGTCATTTACATAATATAAATCAAAGTACACAGAATCGAAACGTAGCCAACGTAAATTAACCCACCACATGTAGCTGACTGGGGGAGGTCACTAGCCTAAACCATGAACTCATCGAAGTCCTGGAACTCCCGGAGATCTGCCTCGATGCCTTCTTCTTTACCTGAGCATAGATTGCACCAAAGGCAACCTGGTGTTTTGTGAAAGCAAGGGTGAGTACACATCAACGTAATAGCAAATGTCCCGTTTGGCTGAAGTGTGTTAAGCTCAAGCAGTTGCTTTTAGTTGGTCAGGTATTTATTATTAGTGGAAGCCAAGTTTTAGTAATAAACAACCCGTGAACCATTTCCTCATCGAGGAACAGAATCATCATAGTCGAACCAAAACCATAAACATAACCAGTGCATCTCAGATCATATGTATCTCTAATCAAAGAGGATCCCAAGGCCGCTCTTAACCGTGAGCACGGCTGATATATCAGTTTCTAACCCTATGCAGAGGTTGCACACTTTACCCACGAGTCGGGATCCCTTTCCAGCCTAGGTTGTACAGACTCGATCTTCACTACCAAGGTGAATGGCCAGGGTACACTACGTAGCCTTTACAAAGACTCCCCTGGTGCATAGCTGCTCGTTAGGTTTCGCCAGTCGTACAAACGTCGTACACCTCCACAAGGTGGGTGACTAACAAAACCAAATCGAATGAACCTCTACACCACAACCTTGGCAGAGCGAGCACTACGCCCCGGCCCCCATTGATGGCCCTACGGCGAAGCCAACTACTCCTCTGGTTCCTCTAATTAATCAGCTAAGGGCGTCCCATTCCACCCTCATGGTTGCACTTTTATCCCGGGTTGTCACTCCCCAAATAGGTCCTTACGGAGAGGTACTCAGGAAACAACCTGAGTCCCCTAAAGAATCACAAGATCATCAAACAAAGTGAAAATATGCTTCAGCATGATGCGACAATCAAGGCACCTCTAGGGTTTTTACTTTACTAGGCTTAGACATCGATATAAAATAAAATAATTCCCCACTATTTCAAAAAAAGAAAAGAAAAGTAAGGAAAAGAGAGAGTAATACCTGAATTTGGTAGATATTAGAAGAGAAATTTTATACCCCCAAATTCCAGGTGTTACAAGATCGAATGTCACATCTTTACTATATATAAGAGTTCTGTATAAAATAAATAAATAATTACATTATAAGGAGACAACGGTCCAGCAACCCCAAGTTGATTGGGAGATGATGGCCTAGACCTCTCACGAACTTGTCACAGCATCCTCCAAGCGCCACATCCTGCGGTACCTATTCTTGACCTATGGGGGTGTGAGACAACAAGGGTGAGCTCACATACGTTCATCTCTAAACAAGTTGTGGGGAATAATGTGCATGAACTCACCAAAAGTGGGTAAGGCTTACCAAAGAGGATGTTTGAAGCTGAGCATTGCTTTTAAAGTTGGTCAAAATTTTATTAGCAATTACTAAGTATAAGTAAATACCAAACCCAATTAAGTAGTAGAACAAAAATAACAACATCACCTGTGATGCAATGCATATGACAAATTGAATTTAATTCCATAAATTAATCATGTGAGTGTCCGAGCTGCTCATGACCGTGAGCACGGCTAGTATACCAGTTTTACACTCTGTAGAGGTTGCACATCTTTACCCACAAGTCATGTTACCCATCTGCCAAGGGACAGCCAATCCCATACACCTCTACCGAGGAGGCGAGGCAGGGTAACACTACGAGGCCTTTACAAAGTTCCACTAGCTTCAGAAAACCCGCTACAGTTTCTAGGAAGCTCCAATGAAGGGATCCCTCGCCTGACTGCCATCGCAGCAAAATCAACCCAAGGACCTCCCTACACTAACCACTCCCCTACTGCCCTTGCACCTTTCGGGTAAGGTAGTCCTCCACTAGCTTTCCTAATTAGTCAGCCAAGGGCGTCCCATACCACCCTTGTGGTAGCAGTATTTTCCCGGGTGGTTCTCCATGTTCCAATTAACATAATGATCTTAACATGAACAGTAAACAACAACTAATAATAAAGATATAATCATGAATAATGTATCTCCATACCCAAAACCACATAAAGCAATAGCAAGTACTACCCAAAAAGTTCAGTGGTAATCAAGGTATAAAGATAGTTAAGCTGGGGTAACCTATTGGGTCCAATCAAAATTAACCTATGCAGATCATTATGATTAATCAGAACATGACTGGGTAAAAAGAAGTGATCAAGGGCACAACTTGCCTGTGACTTGAGATTCCAAGTACCAGGATGATCTTCAGATGACTCGTGACCTCAAGCTAGTCGTAGCAATACAAATAAATAGTGCATAGGCAAAATTCATATTAATAATCTACATATTAAAATAAGATCACAGGAACAAGAATTATTAATTTTGGAGTTATAGATTTTAAGTTATGAATTTCCAAAGATTCTAGGTATTTTGTACAAGATTAATTAGCATATCAATTTTAATATGGCTTTCATGTCAAAATAGTGACACAAAATGATAAACAATAATATTACAAAATTATAGGAATTGGAATGGATTAATTTGGACTTCATATGAATTTTCTATGAATTAATTAAGTTCTGGAATTCTTTTTATATTGGAAATTCATTTCTCCTCTTTTCTCTGAGTCTCGGGCAACACACACAATAACAGAGAACATAGGGTCTAACTCATAAAATTACCTAAGACTCAGTTTTCCCTCGCACAGGACGACGGGTTTATTTTTGAACAAGATGAGGGTTCTTTTGTGAAAAAACGCAAGACGAAAGGGTATTTTTGTGCCACAGCCGCTGGATCATCCATCAAGGGACCAGATTAGACTTAGGCTTTTATGAGTTGGTACCTGACGACAGCCGTCGGATCTTCGAATTTGTAGTCCTGATTCAATACGATCCCTGGGATGCCTACATTCATTCCTGGCCCTCGATCTGAGATGCACGGCCAGGAGTGCTTCTTCCTCCCAGGGGCCAAACGAAGAGGCACCGAGTGCCTAGCAGCGGCGAGCACACCGGCAGCAGCCGATCTGGTTTGTCATGGCACCATGGCCGGCCATATGTGCCACAAGCACGGCAACAGGCGCCATGTGCGGCTTGCGACAATGCACCATGGCTAGCACTCAACGCGACCCCTCTCTCTTTCTCACTCTTCGATGAAGCTCGGTACGAGTTTCCCCAATGGCGACGCCCATGGCCGGCGAGCGATTAAGCGTACCCCGGAACACTAGTCTAAGCACTGGTGGCTGCAACACGTTCCCACTGCCATGGCCAACAACTCGAGCAAGGACTCACCAGGGAAGACGTTGTGGTGAGGTTGGTGCGCTACGGACAGCGGCACCGCGGCGGCTTCCCGACATTGACGCGGCATTAGGGACGACCCGCATGATCTCCTGCTCTCTGCGACACCGTGTTTAGGTTCACCATGACTGGGTGAGCAGCCCCGACCCTATTCTGGTAATAGACCGGCAGCATAGCCGGTTTATAGCAAGGAATTTCTCTCTCTCTCCCACTCTTCTCCGATGGGGCGCTGGGGCTTTCAGGTTTGCCGCCGAGCTTGGCTGGATGGAGGAGGGTGAGGCCCTGGGTTTTATATTATCACAACAGAGTTCGATCCCGAGGGCACCGGCCGGTTCACAACCACCTAAATCCACAGCCAGCCGGCGCGATCCACAGCACCATGGTCAGCGTTTGTTACGCAGCGAGGAGAAACAATTCGAGGAAGACATCGCCTGACCACACGGGTCCACACGACAGCGACCCCACGTGTCCTATGGCAGCGCTGTCGGGTTTCCTGGCCAGAGGGCTGGCGAGTGTAGGGAGAAGTGGGATTAGTTGGGTTGGGCGTGGCTTTAGGCCCAAACGGTGGTTTTCTTTTATTTTTTTATTATTTTATTTTTTGTTTTCTCATTGCAAATTCCTATTTCAAATTCTCAAATTTGAGTTTGGAGTTCTCTAGTCAAATTAGTATGCGCAACACAAAACCTGAGCATGGTGGTAAAAATGTTTTATTTTATTTTAATATATAATTAACCACATGCTCTAGAACATAATTCACATACACCTATCTTATTTTAATAGGACACTCTTTTGGAATTCTAAAATTCACAATTCCTTTCCTATCTCCATGGATTATTTTAATACAAATGTTTTTAAATATTACTTTAATTATATAGTTATAAAGGAAAAATAGTTTTAAAGTCTTTCTTCTATTTGTTGCTCTAAGTTTTAGTTGTAAGTTTTGGATCTAAAATCTGAATACCAATCCCTTATTGCTATTTATTATCCCAAAACGTTTTTACACAAATTTATGTATTTATTTATTATCATACCAATCTTAGGGCTTTACAAATCCTACCCCCCTTAACAGGAATCTCGTCCTCAAGATTTGTAAGGACATGGATGTAAAAAGCTTTATTTATAGTTTAGCCTTTAACTTCTAATTAGTTTAAGAATAAGAAGTTTCATGTTATTTAAAAAGTGGTCATTAAAGCATGGGTATATATATGTATAGTCACCTTATTATGTAGTATAAAAGATAGGTTAGGGCAAGAATAGCCTAGGGTGAGAAAGTTTATAATGGGAAAGAATTCTGTGTTGAGTGGTAATGCATCTAAAGATTGAGTTTGACTTCTCTTCTTCCTTGACGAGGTTGACCTTTTCTTCTCCAGTCTTGGTCTCATTGATTCGAGGTTAGTGTATATTATCGGAGTTGGGGTATATGGTCGAAGTAGTTATGGGTGAGATGGACTACATGATGTAGGTCAAAATCTTGTTTGATGTTAGATGGGGATAGACAGATTATGCAATCCATCATGACACTATTGGTTGGGTTAGCTCTTATGCTCACGGTTGAGTTGGCCTAATGCACTAATTTAGGTTTAAGTGCATAAGGGGAGAACAAGGTTCATAGGAGTAGAATCTAGTTTATTTCACTAGTGTTAACTTGTTAAGTGACTGTCCTTAGGTTTACTCAACTTAAGGTTAGGCTTCGTTAGGTTAGATTAACCTATTAGATTGGATCAGATCTAGAATAATTGATATGACTATTTTAGACTAGATAAGATCTAAATAAATTGTTTGGATTAGCTCACGGTTGTTACTTTAGGATGAGATAAGTAAGGTGGTTAGGATAAGATGAATCTTTCAAGATAAGATGAATCTATTAAGATAAGAGAGAATCTTTTAAGATAGGATGGATATTGTTAGGCTTGATACTTTAATGAGGGATAACCTAGTTTGTCTAGTTATTTTTATAATCATTTTTTCCTATATGTATATGCAGATGCAATTGTGGACATTACTCCAGAACTCATCACATTCAATCAAAGAACCAAATCAGACAGTTATCATAAGAACAAACATTCAAACGTATAGATACCTACAAAAATAATTTTGTTTTTGTTCGTAGGATTAGGTCTCCTATTCCTAAAGGTCACTTTAGGTATAGGATTTCAAAGTGTGAAATCCACATTTGTCTTTAGAATGAAAAGGTAAGAATAATAAGAGGAAAGCGAAAATAGATAAGGAAAGATTAAGAAAAGTTTAGAAAAGAACAAGGTGCCGTTTGGTTCACGAAATGTAACGTAAATGGTAATGGTAACGATTTACGCTCGAATACCGGCGGTAACAAATTTGAATAAGGAGGTCTCCATTTGTAGTGTGATATCGATTACGGTTGGACTTAAACAAACAAAATCTAACGTTATTGGTTACTCATTACGTTACCAATAAGTGAACCAAACGACACCTAAGAGTAGAAAAGGTAAGTAAATAAGGGTTGTCCAGTTCTATCTAGGTTTCGTCTTATAGTCAACATTCCTCTGATACCACTTCTATCACACCCAGATTTTAGGGCACCAAGACCCGGGCGCGAACATAATCACCAGGTGTGCTGGGACTAAGTCTCACACATATGATGAATCATGGCACAAGATCGAATGTCACATCTTTACTATATATAAGAGTTCTGTACAAAATAAATAATTAATTACATTATAAGGAGACAACAGTCCAGCAACCCAAAGTTGACTGGGAGACGACGACCTAGACCTCTCACGAACTTGTCACATCATCCTCCAAGCGCCACATCCTGCAGTACCTGTTCTTGACCTATGGGGCGTGTGAGACAGCAAGAGTGAGCTCACATACGTTCATCGCTCAACAAGTTGTGGGGAATAATGTGCATGAACTCGCCAAAAGTGGGAGCTCAGGTGAAGTGTAAGGCTTACCAAAGAGGATGTTTGAAGCTGAGCATTGCTTTTAAAGTTGGTCAAAATTTTATTAGCAATTACTAAGTATAAGTAAATACCAAACCAAATTAAGTAGTAGAACAAAAATAACAACATCGCCTGCGATGCATTGCATATGACAAATTGAATTTAATTCCATAAATTAATCATGTGAGTGTCCGAGCTGCTCATGACCGTGAGCACAGCTAGTATACCAGTTTTACACTCTGCAGAGGTTGCACATCTTTACCCACAAGTCATGTTACACATCTGCCAAGAGACGGCCAATCCCATACACCTCTACCGAGGAGGCAACGCAGGGTAACACTACGAGGCCTTTACAAAGTTCCACTAGCTTCCGAAAACCCGCTACAGTTTCTAGGAAGCTCCAATGCAGGGATCCCTCGCCTGACCGCCATCGCAGCAAAATCAACTTAAGGACCTCCCTACACTAACTACTCCCTTACTGCCCTTGCCCCTTTCGGGTAAGGTAGTCCTCCACTAGCTTTCCTAATTAGTCAGCCAAGGGCGTCCCGTACCACCCTTGTGGTACCACTGTTTTCCCGGGTTGTTCTCCATGTTCCAATTAACATAATGATCTTAACATGAACAGTAAACAACAACTGATAATAAAGATATAATCATGAATAATGTATCTCCATACCCAAAACCACATAAAGCAATAGCAAGTACTACCCAAAAAGTTCAGTGGTAATCAAGGTATAAAGATAGTCAAGCTGGGGTAACCTATTGGGTCCCATCAAAATTAACCTATGTAGATCATTATGATTAATCAGAACATGACTGAGTAAAAAGAAGTGATCAAGGGCAAAACTTGCCTAGGACTTGAGATTCCAGGTACAAGGATGATGTTCAGATGACTCGTGACCTCAAGCTAGTCGTAGCAATACAAACAAATAGTGTATAGGCAAAATACATATTAATAATCTGCATATTAAAATAAGATCACAGGAACAAGAATTATTAATTTTGGAGTTATAGATTTTAAGTTATGGATTTCTAAAGATTCTAGGTGTTTTGTACAAGATTAATTAGCATATCAATTTTAATATGGCTTTCATGTGAAAACAGTGACACAAAATGATAAACAATAATATTACAAAATTATAGGAATTGGAATGGATTAATTTGGACTTTATATGAATTTTCTATGAATTAATTAAGTTCTGGAATTCTTTTTATATTAGAAATTTAATTTCTAAATTCATTTCTCCTATTTTCTCTGAGTCCCGGGCTGCACACACAATAACAGAGAACACATGGTCTAACTCATAAAATTACCTAAGACTCTATTTTCCTCCGCAGAGGACGACAGGTTTATTTTTGAATAAGATGAGGGTTCTTTTGTGAAAAACGCACGGCGAAAGGGTATTTTCACGCCACAGCCGCTGGATCATCCATCAATGGACCAGATTAGACTTAGGCTTTTATGAGTCGGTACCTGACGACAACCGTCGGATCTTCGAATTTGCGGTCCTGATTCAATACGATCCCTGGGATGCCTACATTCATTCCTGGCCCTCGATCTGAGATGCACGGCCAGGAGCGCTTCTTCCTCCCAGGGGTCGAACGTGTAACACCCCTGATGTTTATATTTCGCTCGACAACGAGTATGGAATTAAGCACGTAATATCAGTAGATAAAACAGATGCTAAATTTTAATCATTTTCGCCTATCGCGATTTTAATATCGTATCTGTTTTATCTGTCGCGAGTTCGACATCATTTTTATCTGTCCGGGCTCTTCTAAATTTTCGTGATGTTCGGAACATAGTTGTTCCGAAAATCGGTGCATCCAATGATTATTTAAAATTCATCGCTCGCGCGAATACGAATTCGGAAGCCCGCCCGCCCCACTTTGATGATTTTATTCCGAGTAAATTAATTTGAACTCAATAACTAAATGTTTGCGTTAAAATAATTCTGTCTCTGCTCGTCAGCTGAGAAATCGTGTCCGAGGATTATAATTGAGATCCGATTGCCACGCCAATTACCTTTGACCATAGAATCATGTGTTCTGACCACAGATCAAATTTATCAGATTTTGCATCAAATCAAACCGTGTCATAGGTGCTGTCGATCCATTTTATATATCACTAAAATCTAGACTCAAAAATATCTGCGCTTTCCTTTTAAAAAAATAGAAAAATCTAAAAAAAGGAAAAATCTTCACGGTGCTCTCTCCTTATCTAAACTGCGCGGCACGCTGATTTTTTTTCTCCTGGCGTCACCGTTCCTATCTGTTCCAGCCGCCGCTCATCCTGGAGGAAAAATTCCACACACGCATCCTTTATCTTCTTGCCTAGGCACTCGTACATGTCCCAGCCTTCCTTCTTCTCCCTCACCGCGGTTCTCTTCCCCTGGCTCCCTCCTGGCCGTCGCGCCCATCTTCCCTGCGCCCGGCCGGAGTTCCTCTGCTCGATCCTCGGCTGGCCGTCGTTGCTCCTAGGTGCTCCCTGCGTCGACCTCCCCTGCAGGTTGCTCCCATGGCGCTCTCTCCAGCCGCGCCCCTGCTCCTCTGCTCGCGACACCCATGCCGAGCTCCCTACGCTCGCCCATGCCGCGCGCCCTCCAGTTCCATGGCCGCGCCCCTGGTCCCTGCCCTGGCCACCGTGTTCCTCCGTGTCGTGTTCCCGAGCTCGGCTTTCTTCCTCCCACTCGCCTAGGCCCTTCTCTCCCTCCCCCATGGCCGGCGTTTCCCAAGCTCCTCCCCTGCCGCGGCATCGCCCCTCCCTGGCCGTGGTTTTTCCTTCCCCCTTCTCCTTCCTCCAGCTCGGCCTATGCCCCTGCGTGCCAGGCCTCAGCCCGGTCGAGCTTCCTGGCAACCGTCGCGCCCTATGTTCCTGGGTCGAGCTTCGTGTGGTCGCCTGACCGCGCTCTTCCTCGGCCACTACTTCCCCTGCCGGTGTCCAGCCCCAACTCAGATTTCCCTCTCCTCTGGCGCGTCCCTGGCTCCCTGCTAGCCGTGGAGCTCCTCTGCGTTGCGCGCTCCTCCTCCCTGTCCCAGATCTCGCCCGCGTCCTGGCCCTGGTCGGTTCCTGCACGTCCCAGCCGTGGATGCCGTGGGCTTGTTCCTAATCACGCCAGAGCTAGCGCGTAGGTCTCCCTCGCCTTCAATTTCCCGGCCGTGCGCTCGCCCTCAAGCTTGCTCTCTGGCGTCACGCAGCGCGGCTCAGCTCGACGGCATGGAGAGTCTCGTCCTCGCCATGATTTGGCCTCGCGAGCTTCACGCGCCTTGGCTGCGCTCGCCGTGTCCTCCGTAGATCTTTTTGCCTAGCCGCGCGGACCTCGCCGTTGTCTTGGTCGTCGATGCCATGCAACCATCCACTCATGGTTGTCCTCACGGACATCGCTTCACACCATCACCCTGTCTTCACCATCCGTAGTGTCGTCGTCGGGATGTTCTAGCTACAACACCAGCGCCCTCGACCGTGCCCAAAGCTCTATATTGGATTCATCAGCGTGCTACTCGTCCGCTGGCTCCTCGACGTTATTGATCTCGTTGTCGTTCCATGCGTCGTCAAGAAATCCCAAGCGTCGGGTCAAGACGAAGCTAGCAGCATGATATTCGCCAAGTGCTCGACAACAAGCTCGAACAAGTCGTCGATCGTCATCCTCGTCTACGCCAAGATCCGAGAATATTAGGCGCAGAAGAAAATAAACCAGCATGCGGCCGGAGAATACTCGATGCAGATAAAGATGAAGCATGATTCTACACAGCACTCACCCTATTTCCGGTGAAATGCTGAGCTGAAAGGCGTCGTCGATTTCGTGGTTTCAAGTCGGATTCAATAAGGGTAAGTTGATTTGTATTCCAGTCAACTAGGTATATAAATAGATTAAATAGAATTGTTGGTCGCATTAATTGTTATTAATTTAGTATACGTATATTGTGATCTTCGGTTTAGATAAATCGGTAAATCAAGTTAATTAAGATACACAATTTAAAGAGTTAATAAAAAGCTAGGAATAAAAATAGATGTTCTAGTGTTATTATGTCAATTTGGTTAATGGATATAGTCGATGCACTGCTATGGTATCCATGATGCTTAATGCTTGGTTTTAAGTGTTTCATCCCTTTTAGTGTAGATTATCTATATTATACTCGTTATACTCGTGCTCATACATGTGCATCGTGCATCTCATGAGGTACGATAAATAATCACGTGATGCGGAAGACGAGCCAAGTTGACCCCAAGCACGGGCTAATCCGCAGGATGATGCTGATGGACGAACCGGAAGATGGATAATCTGAACGAGTGCCAACACAAAAGATGGTCGCCAAGTGGTCACCACCTAACAACACTAACCTAGTGTTATTTAGGCAAGCCCCGGTGCATTCGCCACCTCCTTGATGTTTTAAAAATCTTTATCACCTTGTTTGATGCATTAGGTGATAGGAGTTGTGTGCTAAACCGTTGATGCATTTCCTTCCTTGAAAATTTATTACCCTTCCTTAATACCCGTTTTGAAAAGAATTTTATGATGCTTAGCCTTGCTTTAGCAAACAAAAATGTTTTGTTCTAAAACAAAAGTGATGCTTCAGTGGGTGGGATGTTTTCGAAAATAAAACTTGATGGTGGATCCATCACGACCGTGATGGGTTCAACATCGGAAAAGATGTACCTCTGCCAGGTACCAGACTTTGGGTTTGAAATGATAAAGCTGAGACCGGGCGGTTGACTTGCACGAGAAGGGAGTCTCGGTGTAGTGTCTCCGTTTGAGTCGATTAAGGACCGTCTCGATGTAGGCTTGCTGACCGAGGACCCTTTAACTGGTCACATGCCTCATCATGGGTAATCTTTGCCTCGGGCAGACTAATACCAGAATAAGTTAACACGCAATGGGAGTGGAGAGATGGCGAGAGTAGCGTGTACCCTCCGTGGCAAGAGGCTGGACGGTGGTGTATCTGTGCTCTCGGTTGGCGTGAACCTGATCTGGTCTTAAGAACCCTGGTGGCGAGTTGACATATGCAAGGGTTAAGTGCTACATATGTCGTGTGATTGGAGATCCTCAGCTGAAGTATAATCGATTCGGATCGCCGTAACTTCGCAGACATGAAGACTTGTCACTGACTTACATGTAGCAATCCAGTGAACTGATGGGATGATAAAAGACAGCTAGTGCAGGTCAAGTGATTGAACTAGGGTAGAAAGAACTCTAGATGCAGGTAACTTTACTTAACCTGACAAGTAAAAATGGATTTTTAAGGATCCATTCATAGTAAGCTTTTCTGCAAAACAGAGTCTTTTCTTTAGTCGGGTAAGTCTTGCTGAGTAATTCCATACTCATGGTTTTATTCCCTGTTGTTTGTTAGGTTATAGTTTTGTGTTGCTGATGATGGTGTTAAGTGCCAGTGGGCTCGGTGTCACACCCGGCTTTAAGGAACAAAGCCGGGTGCATCTCATACATGCGCCAAAGAAGACAACATATATAATAACAGAGTGTATAGAGATAAATGTCATAAAACATCAGAGTATTTATTACATAGCGGAAGACTTAATACAAAATAAAAGAATAAACATAAAACGAACTAAGGATCGTTGGTGCCGATGTCAACTGAGCAACGTCACCTAGATCAGATCATACTCCTCGCCTTGTGGCTCCTCCTGAACCACCTGCTCTTCTCCTGTGGGGGGGGGGGGTGTGAGACAGCAAGGGTGAGCTCACACATGATCATAGCTCAACAAGTTGTGGGGAATAATGTGTCATGAACTCACCAAAGGTGGGAGTTCATGAAGTGTAAGGCTGGTCAATGAAATAAAGGCTGAAGCTGAGCATTGCTTTTATAAGTTGGTCCAAATTTTATTAGCAATTACTAAGTGTAAGTGAATACCAAACCATAGTAATAATAAGTAAAAGTAATAATAAAATACTCCCAAATGCAATGAGATGACAAATTAAGTTTAAGTTCCATAAATTAATCATGTGAGTGTCCGAGCCGCTCATGACCGTGAGCACGACTAGTATACCAGTTTTACACTCTGCAGAGATTGCGCATCTTTACCCACAAGTCGTGTTACCCATTTGCCACGGAGTTGATCAGACCCCATACACCTCTACCAAGGAAGCGAGGTAGGGTACCACTACGAGGCCTTTACAAAGTTCCACTAGCTTCAGACTACCCGCTACAGTTTATAGGAAGCTCCAGTGCAGGAATCCCTCGCCTGACCGCCATCGCAGCAAAATCAACCCAAGGACCTCCCTACACTGACCATTCCCCTACTGCCCTTGCCCCTTTTGGGTAAGGTAGCCCTCCACTAGCTTTCCTAGTTAATCAGCCAAGGGCGTCCCATTAAACCCTTGTGGTAGCACTGTTTTCCCGGGTGGTTCTCCATGTTCCCATTAACACAATGATCTTAACATGAACAATAAAGAATAAAACAGATAATAAAAGTATAACAATGAGTGATGAGTATCTCTATACCTTAATCCACATAAAGCAATAGCATGAACTACCCAAAACTTTAGTAGTAAAACCAGGGGTGAAACAAGGTATAAAGATAGTCAAAATCTAGGGTATCCTATTGGGTCCCATCAAAATTAACCTATGCAGATCATTATGAATAATAAGAACATGAATGGGTAAAAAGAAGTGATCAAGGGCACAACTTGCCTTCAACGAGCTCCTGCTCAGCAGTCTCTACTTGCTGAACCTCAGATTCCACAGTGGCTTGCTCGTCTACTCGTATCAACACAATACATACATAGCATAGCATAAATTAACATCACATCAAACATTCAAATAGAATATACAGTAATAAACTAGACATTAAAATATGATCATAGGAACTGGAATCATTAAATTTGGAGTTATATATTTTAAGTTATGAATTTCCAAAGACTTTATGCATTTAATATAGGGTTATGTGAGAAATAAATTTTAATGTGTATTTCATGTAAAAACAGTGGTACTAGTGGATAGACAATAATATTATAAAAATTTAGGAACTGGAATGGACCAAATTGGAGTTCATATGCATTTTCTATGGAATAAACAAGTTTTGATAATTATTTTTACATTAAAAATCAATTCTGAAATGAATTTCACTACCTCTGGTCTGAGCGCATGAAATCTGAAAAGCACAGGGGCTAACCCGCAAAGGTTCCTAAGACTTATGTTAACTCAGAACTGGACGGCGGGTTGATTTCAGCAAAGTCCAGGGGTTCTTTTGAAACTTGACCACGGTGAAGGGGTTAGACCTACTGTGAGCCGTCCGATCGAACACCCATGGTCGAGATTAAAATAACCCTAAAGCGAACCGGTATGCCACGCCATCCGTTGGATGGGGGATCTACGGTCCGCGCTCTACATAACCGAGATCGACTATGTGTCCTTGGATCCATATTCAACGACCTACGTCAAACCGGTAACTAGTCTCTAATCGGGATCGCAAACTTCCCATCCGACGGTCATCGCTCATCTTCCACACACGACTCACCGGAGCAGCGTCGCACCCACCCCAGACCGGCGGCGCCATGGCTGGATACTGAAATTCCACATGCTGGAGTTCATCCTCGACACCGAGACGTGAGATACGATGCGGAGAAGGCTCCAAACCCTAGTATACGATCATCATCCCTAAAACTCATACCTAACCTCGCTGTCCATGGCGTGCAATGCCACCCGCGGCGGGAACACCAAATTCCCCGAGGTGCGATGATCCCCAATCCTCGCCCTTAACGCACTACGCTACACAGGTGATTGGTGAAGGTCTAGGGCCACATACCAGCAATGGGGGCACGGTGAATTGACCCACAACACGCCGGCCGCGGAGCAACGCAGACGAACCCCGCGACGGTGGATCCGCCGAGCTCCAATTCGCGAGTAGCTCGCCCTACCCGTTCGTAGAAACTCTGGAGAAGTGAGATAGGAGGTGAACGACGCCCAGCTTATAGCACTTCCCCCCAGGTGCGGGCGGCCCTCAACGGCACCCGAGAACGCGGCGCCCCTCCGCCATTGACGGCGATACAGTTGAGGCGCGGGACTGACATCCCAGGCCCACCACTCCGCGGGGCATCGCGGCTTCAACGGAGAGCCCGAGCGTTCAGTGGACAATGACAGGGATGGCCCACATGCCAGCGCTCAAGCATGCAGAACACCGCGCGGGGAGGGAGAAGATTGGGCCGCGCCCAGGGAATTCGGTAGTGGGCCGAACTGATGGGAGAAGCCGAGTTGCCCTTTTTCTCTTTTTTTTATTTTATTTTTCTGATTTGTTTTTCCTCTTTGTTTTTAGAATTTAGATTTGAATTTAAATTTGGTTATGGGATTCATCCATGATTAGAATGTACCAAATTCAAATTTTTGAGGTTTAAGAAATATATTCATATGTATATATTTTATTTTATCCCATTTGCATAATATCTTCCTCTCTTTTCTCAATTTCTAGGGTTTCCTTTAGAACTCAAATTACAATTTGAGTATCAACATATTTCTTTTTACTTTATCTTTATATTATCACAAAATGCACACACAATAAAACCTCAACATGATGCTTATTTCATTTTATTTAGTATATTTATTGGTAACCAAGGATAATTCCATGATTTGAAATATTCAAAAATGAGAATAATATGGTCAATTGAACCCTTTATATTTCTCAATTCTTGGACATTTCACTACTCTAGCAATTTGGGTATTACAAATCCTACCCCCCTTAAAAATAATCTCGTCCTCGAGATTTAAGAAGAACTAGGGAAAAGATGGGGGAAGTCTATGCGAAGCTCTTCTTCTCTTTCCCAAGTAGCTTCATCTTCTCCATGGTGGCTCCATTGCACTTTGCACATCTTTATAACCTTATTTCTTGTAACTCGAGTCAAAGTGTCTAGAATCTTGATAGGGTACTCGGCATAGGTCAGGTCATCTTGCACACTAAGGTCCTCCAGTGGTAGCTGCTCCTCAGGTACCCTGAGGCACTTCTTCAGCTGAGACACATGAAATACATCATGTACATCTGATAGATGATTAGGTAACTCCAGTTGATATGCAACCTCTCCCACTCGCTTTAAGATCAAGAAAGGTCCAATGAAGCGAGGGGACAACTTTCCTTTGACTTTAAATCTCCTCATACCCCGGATCGGTGACACCTTCAGATACACGTGATCACCCTCCTTAAACTCTAGTAGCCTCCTTCTATTATCAGCGTAGCTCTTTTGCCTTGATTGCGCAATTCTCAAATTCTCCCTTATCATTCGAACTTGTTCTTCTGCCTCTTGAATAAGCTCAAGCCCAAAGAACTGTCTTTCTCCAGTTTGATCCCAATACAGTGGAGTCCTGCACTTTCTGCCATATAAAGCCTCGAATGGTGACATCTTCAAACTGGCCTGGTAACTATTATTGTAAGAGAACTCCGCATATGGCAAGCTCTTATCCCAACTTCCACCATGCTTGAGGGCACAAGCTCTTAACATATCTTCTAGCATTTGATTAGTCCTCTCTGTCTGTCCATCAGTCTAGGGATGGTAGGCTGAACTAAAATTCAACTTTGTATCCAAGCTCTCATGCAACTTCTTCCAAAATTGAGAAGTAAACTGCGATCCTCGATCAGACACGATCTTCTTAGGTACTCCATGTAGACAAACTATCCGAGTCATATACAATTCTGCGAGCTTGGCTCCCGTATAATTAGTCCTCACAGGTATGAAATGAGCCACTTTTGTCAATCTATCCACAATTACCCAAATAGAGTCATATCCTGCTGGAGTGCGGGGTAGTCCAACAATGAAATCCATACCAATTTCTTCCCATTTCCACTCGGGTATCTTCAATGGGTGCAATAATCCAGCTGGTCTTTGATGTTCGGCCTTGACTCTTTGACATATATCACACTTAGCCACATGTGCAGCAACATCTCTTTTCAGTCCATACCACCAATACTTTTGCTTCAAATCTTGATACATCTTAGTGCTACCAGGGTGGATGGAGTAATCAGAATCATGAGCTTCTTTCAATATAGCCTCACGGAGGCTTTCAATCTCTGGAACACATATCCGATATTTGAACCATATAGTACCTTGCTCATCCTCCGTGAATTCCGGGGCTCGACCTTCTGTTATCAGATCCTTGATCTCTTGGATTTTAGCATCACCAACCTGACCTTTACGAATTTCTTGCTCCAAGGTAGGTTCCAATTCAATGGTAACTCCTTTCGTATGTGTAACAATTCCCAGGTTGAGCCTCTCAAAGTCTTTTGCTGATTCATCGGGTAGCTGGACCATGAAAGCGGAGTGAACATGCTCTTTCCGACTCAAGGCATCTGCAACCAAATTTGCCTTGCCCGGGTGATAGTGAATCTCCAAATCATAATCCTTAATGAGCTCCAACCAACGACGTTGTCTGAGGTTGAGATCCTTCTGAGTGAATATATACTTCAAACTCTTATGATCCGTGTACACTTGACACTTGGTTCCCATAATATAATGTCTCCAAATCTTAAGAGCATGCACAACTGCTGCCAGTTCCAAGTCATGAGTGGGGTAGTTCAATTCATGTTTCCGCAACTGACGAGATGCATAGGCAATCACGTGTCCTGCTTGCATGAGCACACATCCCAATCCTTGGCCACATGCATCACAATAAATATCAAATCCTTTCTGTAAGTCTGACATAACCAACACTAGAGGTGACATCAATCTCTCCTTCAATTGATCAAAGCTCTCTTGACATTTCTCATCCCACTTAAATTCTCTTCCTTTCTCCAGAAGCGATGTCATAGGCTTGGCAATCTTAGAGAATCCCTCAATAAATCTCCGATAATATCCTGCAAGCCCCAAGAAACTCCGAATCTCAGTCACGGTAGTGGGCACACTCCATTCCATTATCTCCTTCACTTTAGCAGGATCCACTGCTATTCCTCCATTAGAAATAATATGTCCAAGGAATGGCACCTTATCAATCCAAAACTCGCACTTGCTAAACTTAGCATAGAGTTGATTATCTCGCAGCTTCTGTAGCACCAACCTTAGATGTTCTTCATGATCACTTTCACTCCTAGAATAGATAAGAATATCGTCGATGAACACCACGACGAATCTATCCAAATACTCCATAAACACCTTATTCATCAAATTCATGAAATAAGCTGGTGCATTGGTTAATCCAAATGACATAACAGTGAACTCGTATAATCCATATCGAGTCGAGAAAGCCGTCTTAGGAATATCTGATGGTCTAATCTTCATTTGATGGTATCCCGATCGGAGATCAATCTTCGAGAATACCCTGGCTCCTCGCATCTGATCAAACAAATCCTCAATACGGGGTAAGGGATACTTGTTCTTCACAGTAACATCATTAAGAGATCTATAGTCCACACACATCCGTTGCGAACCATCCTTCTTCTGTACAAATAGAACCGGTGCTCCCCAAGGTGAGGAACTCGGACGAATGTAACCAGCCTCTTGTAACTCCGTCAACTGCTTCTTAAGTTACTTCAACTCCTCTACAGACATCCTATATGGCCGTTTAGAAATAGGGGCAGTTCCAGGTAGGAGATCAATAACAAACTCAACTTCCCTATCCGGTGGCATCCCTGGTAACTCCTCTGGAAAGACATCCAGAAAATCTCTAACCACCCGGATGTTATCACCAACAAACTCCTCAGGTATAAAGAACATTGCACGCTTGGATGAGGTGGTTACTGCAATATTAACTTGAAATGTTTCTCCTTTAGGGCTAGTGAGTTCTATAGTACCTCTATCACATGCTATAATGGCCTTTGCCTTCCTTAACCAGGACATACCAAGGATCAGATCTATACTACTGGCCTCTAATATTATAGCCGTAGCTCCAAATTCTCTCCCCATAATGGTTAATGTCAATCTACGTGTCATTTGATTTGCCTCAATAGGCCCTTTAGGTGTAATTACTATCATTGGTTTTCTCATATTTAGCAGTGGTATTTCATTTGTGTTGGCATATCGAGCAGACATGAATGAATGTGTAGCACCAGAATCAAATAATATGGTTGCAGGAATTGCATTAACATAAAACATACCAAGTACGATGTCAGCACCATCAGGAGTATCATCAACGCTGACTTGATTCACCCTGGCTATAGAATATCCCTTGCCAGGAGTCTGTTGCTTGTTCTTAGCTGGTGTACCAGAATTTCCCATAGGACAAGCATTAGCATAGTGCCCAATCTGACTGCACTTGAAGCATGTAGGGCCAGTCTTCTGTCCTGCAGACCTCGTCGGGGTGCCAGTGGTAGTAGCCTCACGAGTAGGAGGTGTCCGTGGAGACCTCTGTGGAGCATACTGAACTGGGCGTGGTCCTCCTCCTGGACTAGTAGGTGTGTCCTATGGCGAAACATAGCGGGGACGAACACTGCTGCTACCCTGTCCCTGTGAGATAGCCTTCCTCTTCAAATCACCCAGTTGAACACGCTTGTGTTCAATAGCAAGAGCCTTATCCAGCAGCCTCTGAAACGATGGAAATGTGTGTGCCACCAGTGCATACTGTAGGGGTCCATTAAGTCCTTCAATAAAGTGCTCCTGCTTTCTTTCATCTTCAGCAACTTCCTCCGGAGCATATCTCGACAGCTGAATGAATTTGTCTCTGTACTCGCTGACCGACATGTTGCCTTGCTTCAATGACAGAAATTCCTTCTTCTTGATCTTTATCATACCAGATGGAATATGGTAGTTCCTGAACTGTGTACTGAACTCTGCCCAAGTAATAGTGTCAGCAGCATCGTGGGCAGCAGTATAGGAATCCCACCAGTCAGCAGCAGGACCTATCAGACGACCTGAGGCATAAAGAACTTTCTCTCTGTCTGAGCATTGGGCAATGTTGAGCATCTTCTCAATTGCTTTCAGCCAATCATCTGCATCAAGTGGGTCTGGCGAGCTGGCGAAGGTCGGTGGCTTATGACTCATAAACTCCCGGTGCTTATCACGAGGTGGAACTGGTGGTGGTGGTGGAGGCAATGGCACCTGTTGCTGTTGCTACTGTTGTTGAAGTTGTTGTTGCAGCTGCTGTTGTTGGGCCCTTCTCTCTTGGCGTATCTCCTCTCTCTCCTGGCGCAACTCTTGGCGTATATCTTCTCTTTCCTGACGCATCTCCTGGCGTTCTTGCTGCATCTGGGCATGCATATTAGCCATAGTGTCCGCCATTTGCTGCATCACCGCCATCTGAGCTGCAATCAGTGGATCAACTCTGCCTGGCGAGGGATTAGGAGGATTCATCTCTGCTGGCTGTGGCTGAGGTTGTCGATATATCCTTCGAGTGTGTCGATTAGGAGGCAAATCAATTCCACCACCCCTCCTGGTATTGACCATCTGAGTTAGATACATATGGTAAGAGAGAGTAGCAGACAAGGCAGTAATTACGAATCGTGTTACTTTGGGGGATTTATTAGCTAAGCAGTTTTAACGTTTTATCTATCATAGCTAGTTCATTACTTTATAGTGGTACATGCTAAGATGCCCGTCTATACTATTTCAATCAATCAAAGAAGCAAATCAGGCATTTATCATCAGAACAATCAAACAACATTTTTTTAGAATAGAGAAAATAGTTTTGGTTTGGTCTTAGGCCTCCTATCTTTTAAAAATGTCATAGGGGTAGGGATTCCAAGGTTTGAAATCCATCTTGTCTTAGAATAGAGAAGATAAGAATGATCAGAGCAGAACAGTAGAAGGTGAGACAGGATCAAGATAAGTGTAGAGAGAATCAGAGTAAGGTAAGTATAGAATGAATCAGAATAAGATAAGTAGGTAAGGGTTTGTCCATTTCTATCTAGGTTTCGTCCTACAATCAACATTTCCTCTGATACCACTTCTGTCACACCCGGTTTTAAGGAACAAAGCCGGGTGCATCTCATACATGCACCAAAGAAGACAACATATATAATAACAGAGTGTATAGAGATAAATGTCATAAAACATCAGAGTATTTATTGCATAGCGGAAGACTTAATACAAAATAAAAGAATAAACATAAAACGAACTGAGGATCGTTGGCGCCGATGTCAACTGAGCAACGTCACCTAGATCAGATCATACTCCTCGCCTTGTGCCTCCTCCTGAACCACCTGCTCTTCTCCTGTGGGGGGGGGGTGTGAGACAGCAAGGGTGAGCTCACACATGATCATAGCTCAACAAGTTGTGGGGAATAATGTGTCATGAACTCACCAAAGGTGGGAGTTCATGAAGTGTAAGGCTGGTAAATGAAATAAAGGCTGAAGCTGAGCATTGCTTTTATAAGTTGGTCCAAATTTTATTAGCAATTACTAAGTGTAAGTGAATACCAAACCATAGTAATAATAAGTAAAAGTAATAATAAAATACTCCCAAATGCAATGAGATGACAAATTAAGTTTAAGTTCCATAAATTAATCATGTGAGTGTCCGAGCCGCTCATGACCGTGAGCACGGCTAGTATACCAGTTTTACACTCTGCAGAGGTTGCGCATCTTTACCCACAAGTCGTGTTACCCATTTGCCACGGAGTTGATCAGACCCCATACACCTCTACCAAGGAAGCGAGGCAGGGTACCACTACGAGGCCTTTACAAAGTTCCACTAGCTTCAGACTACCCGCTACAGTTTATAGGAAGCTCCAGTGCAGGAATCCCTCGCATGACCGCCATCGCAGCAAAATCAACCCAAGGACCTCCCTACACTGACCACTCCCCTACTGCCCTTGCCCCTTTCGGGTAAGGTAGCCCTCCACTAGCTTTCCTAGTTAATCAGCCAAGGGCGTCCCATTAAACCCTTGTGGTAGCACTGTTTTCCCGGGTGGTTCTCCATGTTCCCATTAACACAATGATCTTAACATGAACAGTAACGAATAAAACAGATAATAAAAGTATAACAATGAGTGATGAGTATCTCTATACCTTAATCCACATAAAGCAATAGCATGAACTACCCAAAACTTTAGTAGTAAAACCAGGGGTGAAACAAGGTATAAAGATAGTGAAAATCTAGGGTATCCTATTGGGTCCCATCAAAATTAACCTATGCAGATCATTATGAATAATAAGAACATGAATGGGTAAAAAGAAGTGATCAAGGGCACAACTTGCCTTCAACGAGCTCCTGCTCAGCAGTCTCTACTTGCTGAACCTCAGATTCCACAGTGGCTTGCTCGTCTACTCGTATCAACACAATACATACATAGCATAGCATAAATTAACATCACATCAAACATGCAAATAGAATATACAGTAATAAACTAGACATTAAAATATGATCATAGGAACTGGAGTCATTAAATTTGGAGTTATATATTTTAAGTTATGAATTTCCAAAGATTTTATGCATTTAATATAGGGTTAAGTGAGAAATAAATTTTAATGTGTATTTCATGTAAAAACAGTGGTACTAGTGGATAGACAATAATATTATAAAAATTTAGGAACTGGAATGGACCAAATTGGAGTTCATATGCATTTTTTATGGATTAAACAAGTTTTGATAATTATTTTTACATTAAAAATCAATTCTGAAATGAATTTCACTACCTCTGGTCTGAGCGCATGAAATCTGAAAAGCGCAGGGGCTAACCCACAAAGGTTCCTAAGACTTAGGTTAACTCAGAACTGGACGGCGGGTTGATTTCAGCAAAGTCCAGGGGTTCTTTTGAAACTTGACTACGGTGAAGGGGTTAGACCTACTGTGAGCCGTCCGATCGAACACCCACGGTCGAGATTAAAATAACCCTAAAGCGAACCGGTATGCCACGCCATCCGTTGGATGGGGGATCTACAGTCCGCGCTCTACATAACCGAGATCGACTCTGCGTCCTTGTCACACCCGGTTTTAGAAGGCAAACTGAATGCGAACCATGTACGTGCCAGGATCAGCAATTCACGTACACAGCAGTTACATAACATGGACATCATCACACAGTGCTCAAATAGTATTAAAAAAGGGAAATAATAGTCGATTACATCATATGTCTGAGACATCCATATAGTCTTTACAATAAATCAAAGTGCGGAAAAGAAACGTAGATAAACACGGCCTTCACAGGCAGCCGACTGGGGGGTTGCCGCTAACCCACACCTAGAACTCGTCGTAGTCTTGGAACTCCTAGAAGTCTCCTTCCACAGCTTCATCTTCGCCTGAGCAGTGGTTGCAATGCTGACAACCTAGGAGGGGGGGTTGGTGTGTAGAGCAAGGGTGAGTACACATCAACATACTCAGCAAGTATCCTGTTTGGCTGTAGTGGACTAGCTTTATGTGGGGGTAAGTCAAGCAGTTGCTTTTAGTTGGTCAGGTTATTATTTACTAGTAGAGAGCCAGATTTTAACATTAACCCAAGTTATTAGCCTGATGTACCCTTTCCAAACGGAAAGAATACCACTTACCAGCACCATAGACAACCAAAACCATCAGTCTCATTGCCACCTGTAAACCAAAATGTCTCTGATCAAGTACCACTAATCACTGGAGCTCCCTTGGCCGCTCATAACCGTGAGCACGACTGATATATCAGTTTTCAAACACTCTGCAGAGGTTGTGCACTTTACCCACAAGCCGTGATTCCCATTCTGCCCGGAGATCATGACTCTCCATTGATCACTACCAAGGTGACCCAGCAGGGCATCACTACGTAGCCTTTACAAAGATTCCCCAGGGCTGTAGCCGCCCGTTAGGTTTCCTAAATGTACCGCACTCCTCCCCAAGGGACAAATCAACCTTGGCAGAGTGAGCCGCATACACCGAGCCCCATTGACGGCACAACGGCTAAGCGAACTACACCCCAGATCCTCTAATTATTCAGCTAAGGGCGTCCCACTCCACCCTCATGGTTGCACTGTTTTCCCGGGCGGTCATCCATAGAACAGGTCCTTACGGAGAGGCACTCGAGAAACCGCTCGAGCCCCCTTGAAGACCACAAGTATAACATCTTAATAAGAGAGGGGAAAACAGCGTATCATAGATATTCTCATCATGTTCATTGATTAGAGTTGAGCAATAGCATAAGACTAAGCAATAATAATAATCCGACCCAAATAGGTAAACAAGGACATGGGCAACAAAAGCTAGTCGATCCTTAGGTATAAATATGTAATGTGGGAGGTGAATTAAAGAATGAATAGGAGAGAGATAGGTCAAGGGACACTTGCCTCCACCAACCGACTGCTGCTCAGGGGCTTCTCCTGCGAGTTCTTCGGGCTCCTCGATCGAATCGTTCTCTATGTGATTGCAAGCATACATACATCCACATATTTAATACAAAAGAACAGTACCCCATACAATAGAATGCAGTAAGTAAACAGACGTTCCACGCGGGCTCGCAATTACGGTTAAGAGAGAAAGAGAAAAAGACATTCGAGAAACGGTCACGTTACATGATTATAAATTAACCACTCGCTTGATAGAAGGAAGCTAATGTAGACATTATGTTTAGCGTAAAGTAAAGTCATGTTTCATGTCTAATCATTATAAGCGAATGAAGATAAATAAAAAGAATTGTCACGCGGCGAGGCGCGCGACATAGCACTCTAAAACGAATTAAGAAATTAACGACTCGTCGCGCGACCGAGCACGCAACGAGACACTTCGCATTAATTATAAAGAGACGTTAAGCTTCACGCGACGAAACGCACGACGGCATACGTCGACTAAACTGAGTCTAAAGTGGAACGTTGCGTGAATACACGCGCGACGTTACACCTTAAACAACCTGAAATTAAAATGGATTGTCGCGCGATGAAGCGCACGACGCAACACATAAATAGAATCTGAAATTAGACAAATCCGTCGCGCGACGAAGCGCGCGACGCAGCACGCTAACTAACAGAGTTTGACATTGACTACCGACCAAAAATAATCACCGCGAGCGCGGGTTTGCGCACGCGGGAACGCGCTAGCGGTAAACGGGGAAGCGCGAGGCCACGCCGACGGCCGGGACGCCGCGCGCAGGGAGCTGCGCGCCGGGGGCAGGGGCCGCGCTGGGGCCTCGGAGGCCGCGCCGAGGGCCGGGGCCGGGGCGGGCGCTATGCCGGGGCCGAGCCAGGGGTCGCGCCGGGCGAGCAGGGGCGGGGGCCGCGCGCCGCCGCGGGCAGGGGGCGGGCGGGGGGCCGCGCGCCGGCGAGCAGGGGGAGGGGGCGGGGAGCGCCGCCGGACGGGGAGGAGGGGGGGGGGGGGGGCGAGCGCCGCCGCGGGGGGGAGGCCGGGGCGGGCGAGCGCCACCTCCCGCAGGGGAGGGGCGGGGCGGGCCGCGCCGCCAGCGAGCGGGGAAGGGCAGGGGCACGCGCGAGCAGGGGAAAGGGAGGGCGCGCGCGGGGGAGGAAGAAGAGGAGGGAGAGGGAGAGAGAGAGGAGGAGGGGAGGGGAGCTCACCTCGGGGTCCAAATTCCGGTGATCGCTGTCTCCAATTCCTAGGGCACCACGGGGAGAGAGAGGTGGAAGAGGGAGAGGGAAGTTGTTGCGCGGGAGATCCAAATGAGAGAGAGAGGAGAGGGGGGGGGGCGCATGGGGGGGGGGGGGTGTGGGCGCCAGGGGCGCGCAGGGCCGGGCCGGGGCGGACCGGGCCGGGATGGGTTGGGTTGGGCCGGGCCACTTCGCGGATCGAAACCCACGACACGCACAACCCAATCCGAGACGCACGACACGGGCTCCAATCGCGAACCGAAAACTGAGACAGAACGAGACGAATACGCGATATCAGACAAAGAAATGCGCCTCGGCATGATGCAACACCCATGACACTTAGGTTTTGGTTTATACATGACACGGACACCGTCACTATACGGGTTTGAAATTGGGAGGAAGGAGCGAAACAGGAAAGAGAAAAGAGAGTAACGCCCGAATTTGGTGAGAGAAAAGAAGAAAAAACTCTACCCCCAAATTTAGGGCGTTACAAACCTATCCCCCTTAAAGAATCTCGCCCTCGAGATTCAGGGTTGGCTAGCAAAGAGCTCGGGGTATTTAGCCATCAGATCATCTTCACGCTCCCAGGTTGCTTCTTCCTCAGAGTGGTGATTCCATCTGACTTTGCACATTCTGATGGTCTTCCTCCGGGTGACTCGGTCCGCAACCTCAATGATTTGCACTGGCTTCTCAACGTAGGTCAAGTCCTCCTGGACTTCAAGACCTTCCACTGGCAACTGCTCTTCGGGCACACGCAAGCACTTCTTCAACTAAGATACATGAAAGACATCATGCACAGCAGACAAATTTTCTGGCAGACTGAGCTGATAGGCCACTTCTCCATGTCTTGCAAGAATCTGATACGGACCAATGTAGTGGGGTGCTAGCTTGCCTTTGACTCCGAACCTTCTGACTCCTCTGATCGGTGACACTTTCAGATAGACGAAGTCTTCGACTTCGAAACTCAGCTCTCTTCTTCTTGTGTCTGCATAGCTTCGCTGCCTCGATTGTGCTATCTTCAAATTCTCTCGGACCATCTTGATGTTCTCTTCAGCTTCAAGCAAAATGTCTGGCCCGAACACTTGCTTTTCTCCAGGCTGATCCCATTGCAACGGAGTTCTACAACTCCTCCCATAGAGCGCTTGAAATGGTGACATCTTCAAACTGGCCTGGTAACTGTTGTTATAGGAGAACTCTGCATAAGGCAATCGCTTATCCCATCCGGACTGATCTTGCAACGCACAGGCTCTCAACATGTCCTCAAGAATTTGATTGGTCCTTTTGGTCTGACCATCTGTCTGCGGATGATATGCTGAACTGAAATTCAGATGTGTGCCCAAGGCTTCATGCAACTGCTGCCAGAAATGAGAGGTGAACTGCGTTCCTCTGTCTGACACTATCTTCTTTGGCACACCATGAAGACAAACGATCCGAGACATATACAATTCTGCCAACACTGCACTGCTGTAGTTGGTCTTGACAGGTATGAAGTGGGCTGACTTGGTCAAACGGTCCACTACTACCCAAATAGAATCGTAGCCGGCTCGAGTGCGAGGCAATCCGACTATGAAATCCATACCGATTTCATCCCATTTCCACTGAGGAATTTGCAACAGTTGCAACAATCCAGCTGGTCTTTGGTGCTCTGCCTTGATCTGTCGACAACTATCACACATAGCCACATATTCTGCGATTTCCCTCTTCATTCCGTACCACCAGAATTTCTTCTTCAGATCCTGATACATCTTCTCACTGCCAGGGTGAATCGAATAGGCTGTCTCATGAGCTTCCTTAAGAATCAACTCCCGAATAGACTGGACATTGGGAACACATAAGCGGCCCTTGAACCATATCACGCCTTCTGCATCTTCCCGAAAATCTTTGCCTCTGCCATCTAGAATCAGCTGCCGGATCTCATTGATCTTCTCATCATTCTTCTGCGCTTCTTTGATTTCCCGCTCTAGGGTAGGTTCCAACTCAACTGTGACTCCTCGCGAATTGTTTAGAAACCCAAGACTCAACCTGTCAAACTCTTTGGCCAACTCATAAGGCATCGGACGAGTGACCATCAGATTGACTTGACTCTTTCTGCTCAAAGCATCTGCCACTACGTTCGCTTTGCCTGGATGGTAGTGAATCTCCAACTCATAGTCTTTGATCAACTCTAACCATCTTCGCTGCCTCATATTCAACTCTAACTGAGTGAATATGTACTTCAGACTCTTGTGGTCTGTGTAAACATCACATTTCTGTCCATACAAGTAGTGCCTCCATGTCTTCAGTGCGTGAACCACTGCTGCCAACTCTAGGTCATGGATTGGATAATTCTGCTCATGAACCATCAGCTGTCGGGACGAGTAAGCCACAACTCTTCCCTCTTGCATCAACACGCATCCCAAACTCGTGTAACAAGCATCACAATACACCGAGAAGGGCTTGTGCACATCAGGCAAGACTAGGACAGGCGCTGTTGTCAACTTCTCTTTCAGCGTTTCAAAGGCCTCTTGACATTTCTGGGTCCACTTGAACTCAACTTTGTTGCCTAGCAACGCTGTCATTGGTTTCGCAATCTTCGAGAACCCTTCAATGAATCGCCGATAATATCCAGCCATTCCAATGAAACTCTTTATTCCTCGAGCATCTGTTGGCGCTTTCCAGTTCAGAATGTCTACCACTTTCTTCGGATCCACAGCCAATCCTTCTTTGTTGATTATGTGACCCAAGAACAGGACTTCATTGATCCAAAACTCACACTTGCTCAACTTTGCATACAACTGGTGCTCTCGCAATCTCTGCAATACCATCCTCAAGTGATCCGCATGCTCTTCTTCGCTTTGAGAATAAACCAGAATGTCATCAAAGAATACCACCACAAACTTATCAAGGTAATCCATGAATACACTGTTCATCAAGTTCATGAAGAACGCTGGTGCATTGGTTAGACCGAAAGACATCACAGTGAACTCATACAACTCATACTTGGCCGTCTTCGGAATATCCGAAGGTCGGATCCTGAGCTGATGATAACCTGACCTCAGATCAATCTTGGAGAACACACTGGCTCCTCTCAACTGGTCGAACAGATCTTCTATTCTGGGCAAAGGGTACTTGTTCTTGATCGTGACATCATTCAAAGCTCGATAATCGATACACATCCTTTTGGTGCCATCTTTCTTCTCCACAAATAGGACAGGGGCGGCCCAAGGCGAGGTGCTTGGCCGGATGTAACCTTTCTCTGACAGCTCATCAATCTGCTTCTTAAGTTCAACCAATTCTGGTCCGGATATTCTGTAGGCTCTCTTGAAGATGGGGGTGGTTCCAGGAAGTAGCTCTATAGCAAACTCAACTTTCCGCTCTGGTGGCATACCTGGTAAGTCCTTTGGAAACACATCTGGGAACTCGGACACAACCTTGATACTCTCGATTGGGTCTGCTTCACTGCTATCAACGGCCATCTGATAACAACTTCCTTTCTTTGGCTCAGGCAGGACTAACTCGATCACCACTTCCCCTCCTAGTGGGGACACCAACTTGATTGTCCTTTTATCACAGCTGATAACTGCCTAATACTTATCTAGCCAATTCATCCCTAGGATGACATCTATTCCCTGAGTACCCATTACTATAAGGTTAGCGGGAAACGCTATCCCCCTTATTTCCACACATACATCCAAACAAATGCTATCAGCTCGAATTCTACCACCGGCTGAGTCAATTTGAATGGGGGTTGACATGGTAGTAATTGGAAGATTATGTGCTTTTACCCATGATGCAGTAATGAAAGAATGCGTTGCCCCAGTATCAAATAACACTTCTGCAATATGGGAGTCGACTGGGAACATACCTACTATCATGTCGGGGGTCTCCTAAACTGCTTCAGCCTCCAAGTGATTCAGTCTTCCATGATTATAGCGCGGCTGAGAGCGGTTGCCTGTTCCAGGTTGAGACACGTTCTGCTTTGCTGGGGCATTGGGGCCTGACTGCTGCTAGGCTGCCTTCTTCGGACATTGCATCACCCAATGGCCTTGCTCTCCATAGTGGAAACATGCTCTGTTTCCAACCTGAGCTGGTGCTGCCTGACTGTTCTGCTGGTTTGCTGGGGCAGGAAGACGGGGTGCTTGCTGATTCTGCCTCTGAAACTGACCTCCTGACTGATTGTTCTGACGATTCTGGTACTGATGCCGAGGATACTGCCTTTGGAACAGCTGCTGCTGCTAATGTGGACGCTGGTTCTGCCTAAACTGCTGAGGTTGATTGCCTGAGAAACGAGGACGACTGCTGCTTCCAGGCTGGGGTCCACTTTTCTTGCGCTTGCGATCCTCCATCTCCTTACTCTTCCTCTCTATCATGATTGCCCTATCAATCAGGTGCTGGAATGTCGGGAAGGTGTGATTCATCAGTTGGTAGTGCAGAGGGTCAACCAAGCCTCTCAAGAAATGGTATTGTCGCTTGGCGTCGGTGTTGACATCTTCAGGAGCATAGCGGGACAACTCCAGAAACCTATCCCGGTACTCGCTGACAGACGATGACCCTTGCTTGAGGGCCAAGAACTCCTCCTTCTTCACTGTCATCAGACCTGCAGGAACATGGTACTGACGAAAGCTACCTCTAAACTCTTCCCAAGTGATGGCGTCAAGGTTGGCATGGGTGGCGAGATAAGACTCTCACCATGATTGGGCTGCTCCTCTCAACAGACGGGGACCGTACAAGACTTTCTCTCTGTCATCGCACTGAGTGGTATGCAACTCCCGCTCCACAGTGCGCAGCCAGTCTTCAGCATCCATGGGGTCAGAAGAGTGAGCAAACGTTGGGGGATGACCTCTCATGAATTCAGCACGCTTGTCTCTGGGCATCTGAGACATCTGAGGTTGAGGTGGCGCCTGCTGCTGCTGCTGCTGCTGCTGAATGGCGGCCAGAGTCTGACCGATGGCTTGAACTGCCTGAGTCTGCATCAGAAACATCTGCTCGATCGACATCGGGGGCGGGGGCGGCAGGTGCTGCTGCTGGGGCACCTCATCCTGCTAAGCGGCTCGCTTCTGCTGAGCACGCCTTCCTCCTCTACGCCTGTTCTCTGACATCTGCAGAATGCAACCACACATCAGAACTGATGTGGCAAATCTTGCAGCATAAGAAAAGAGTATAGAATTCTTCAACAGCACTGAACAGATGAGCATCTTCACTGATCTCCAACACAGACCACACAGCTTCTCAGATGAAGAGGAAAGTGGAATAAAAGGTTCCCCAACTATATAACTAACTCCATTAACATATAACAGGTAAACCAAAATGCAGGGGATACCCACACTCTGGTGACAGTCATTACAAAGATCCAAACCAAACGTAGTTCATCATGACAAACATAAATGCACAGGATATAGCAAACTACCCTGTCTAACTAAGACTAACTAAAAGCGAGACTAACGCTAAGACTGTAGCTTCTACGTATATATTTTATATTAATTACAAGATCCAACTCTAACGATCTATGGTTCTAGATTTATCTTGGTCTTGCAGTCGGGATTGCCATAAGGCTGGTGTCCACGCCGAGGTGAGCGGTATGGGTGCTGAGTCCCGACAGGAGCGGGGGAACCATCATCCAGGTGACGACGCTCCGCGCGCTCAGCCCGCAGCAGGGCGATCTCAGCACGAGCCCTACTCAGCTCGTCTAGTGCATGGTCCAGCTCTGTGTTTAGCACGGCGGCTAGGTTGACTGTGCTGCTCAACCTAGGATTGTCCTCACCAGCAGGTGAAACAATCACGCCTCCTGTGCTGCCAGATGGACGGCGGGGGTAATACTTCAGGTTGAGACCATCAGCTACCCCACCGAGAAACGAGCAGTAGTGCGAAAGCGCACGCCGTGCAGCATCTTGCATGGCCGCCTCAGCTGAGTCCTGCTCAGAGATAGAATAGTGCTCTGAGCAGGCCTCCGCACCCTAGAGACTGTTCTCCGGACGGCGCACCAAGCAGGTCGCCTCCCAGCGGTCCGGGTAGACCCCGCGACTATGTTGGTAGACCACACAGCGATACTCGATGGACCAAGTACGCCGGTCAAGTGCCCGACGTAGCAGGGTGTCGAGCGCATCATGGAAGTGACACCCGCGAGCAGCGTCACGAGTGATGGATCGAGCAACCCATCCTTCCGGCTCCTGGTCAGCAGGGAAGTCGGTGTCGTGGCTCGAGCTGTCGTCGCCACCTCCGTCGTCTGGGTCTCCTCCAGCAGCTACTCCAGAGGCTGGGGCGCCTAGTGGTGGTGCAGGGGGCGCCTCTAGAGGAAGCACGGGGGAGCAGCTCCTCACAGACTCTATCTCCTGCTGGAGCGAGAAAGTAGAGCCCTGCTGCTCCTGTCGTCGACGTTCCTGCTCCTCATGCAGGCGGTGGTGCAGTCTCTCCAAGTGGCTGGACTGTCCGGCCACGGGACGGCGAAGCGGACGCTCAGCAAGGCGGGAGGGTAAGTAGGGGATGACGGACTTTCGTGCAGTGTGTCTAAGTCGAGCCATCTACAAAAGACACCGCAAGCAAAAGAGTGAGAACAGAACTAGTATGACCAGCAAATAATGAACCATAAATAAATGAAGGATTAGAATAAAACACAAATTTCAGCAAGGTATTATATAGTAGAACATAGGTTTGGTCGGTATGACCAACTTTTGAAGGGATATCAAAGTCAAGGCAGGGACAGAGGTCTATAGTCCTTAGAACGGCCATTCTACTCTAGGTTAGCGGTCCTATAGTCAGCACGACTTTGATACCAGCTTATGTCACACCCGGTTTTAGAAGGCAAACCGAATGCGAATCATGTACGTGCCAGGATCAACAATTCACGTACACAGCAGTTACATAACATGGACATCATCACACAGTGCTCAAATAGTATTAAAAAGGGAAATAATAGTCGATTACATCATATGTCTGAGACATCCACATAGTCTTTACAATAAATCAAAGTGCGGAAAAGAAACGTAGATAAACGCGGCCTTCACAGGCAGCCGACTGGGGGTTTGCCGCTAACCCACACCTAGAACTCGTCGTAGTCTTGGAACTCCTGGAAGTCTCCTTCCACAGCTTCATCTTCGCCTGAGCAGTGGTTGCAATGCTGACAACCTAGGGGGGGGTGTTGGTGTGTAGAGCAAGGGTGAGTACACATCAACATACTCAGCAAGTATCCTGTTTGATTGTAGTGGACTAGCTTTATGTGGGGGTAAGTCAAGCAGTTGCTTTTAGTTGGTCAGGTTATTATTTACTAGTAGAGAGCCAGGTTTTAACATTAACCCAAGTTATTAGCCCGATGTACCCTTTCCAAACGGAAAGAATACCACTTACCAACACCATAGACATAACCAAAACCATCAGTCTCATTGCCACCTGTAAACCAAAATGTCTCTGATCAAGTACCACTAATCACTGGAGCTCCCTTGGCCGTTCATAACCGCGAGCACGGCTGATATATCAGTTTTCAAACACTCTGCAGAGGTTGTGCACTTTACCCACAAGCCGTGATTCCCATTCTGCCCGGAGATCATGACTTTCCATTGATCACTACCAAGGTGACCCAGCAGGGCATCACTACGTAGCCTTTACAAAGATTCCCCAGGGCTGTAGCCGCACGTTAGGTTTCCTAAATGTACCGCACTCCTCCCCAAGGGACAAATCAACCTTGGCAGAGCGAGCCGCATACACCGAGCCCCATTGACGGCACAACGGCTAAGCGAACTACACCCCAGATCCTCTAATTATTTAGCTAAGGGCGTCCCACTCCACCCTCATGGTTGCACTGTTTTCCCGGGCGGTCATCCATAGAACAGGTCCTTACGAAGAGGCACTCGAGAAACCGCTCGAGCCCCCTTGAAGACCACAAGTATAACATCATAATAAGAGAGGGGAAAATAGCGTATCATAGATTTTCTCATCATGTTCATTGATTAGAGTTGAGCAATAGCATAAGACTAAGCAATAATAATAATCCGACCCAAATAGGTAAACAAGGACATGGGCAACAAAAGCTAGTCGATCCTTAGGTATAAATATGTAATGCGGGAGGTGAATTAAAGAATGAATAGGACAGAGATAGGTCAAGGGACACTTGCCTCCACCAACCGACTGCTGCTCAGGGGCTTCTGCTGTGAGTTCTTCGGGCTCCTCGATCGAATCGTTCTCTATGTGATTGCAAGCATACATACATCAACATATTTAATACAAAAGAACAGTACACCATACAATAGAATGCAGTAAGTAAACAGACGTTCCACGCGGGCTCGCAATTACGGTTAAGAGAGAAAGAGAAAAAGACAGTCGAGAAACGGTCACGTTACATGATTATAAATTAACCACTCGCTTGATAGAAGGAAGCTAATGTAGACACTATGTTTAGCGTAAAGTAAAGTCATGTTTCATGTCTAATCATTATAAGCGAATGAAGATAAATAAAAAGAATTGTCGCGCGGCGAGGCGCGCGACATAGCACTCTAAAACGAATTAAGAAATTAACGACTCGTCGCGCGACCGAGCACACAACGAGACACTTCGCATTAATTATAAAGAGACGTTAAGCTTCGCGCGACGAAATGCACGACGGCATACGTCGACTAAACTGAGTCTAAAGTGGAACGTCGCGTGAATACACGCGCGACGTTACACCTTAAACAACCTGAAATTAAAATGGATTGTCGCGCGACGAAGCGCACGACGCAACACATAAATAGAATCTGAAATTAGACAAATCCGTCGCGCGACAAAACGCGTGACGCAGCACGCTAACTAACGGAGTTTGACATTGACTACCGACCAAAAATAATCACCACGAGCGCGGGTTTGTGCACGCGGGAACGCGCTAGCGGTAAACGGGGAAGCGCGAGGCCACGCCAAGGCCACGCGAACCACGCCGAGGGCCGGGACGCCGCGCGCAGGGGGCCGAGGCCGCACGTAGGGAGCTGCGCGCCGGGGGCAGGGGCCGCGCCGGGGGCCGGGGCCGGGGCGAGCGCTACGCCGGGGCCGAGTCGGGGGCCGCGCCGGGCGAGCAGGGGGCGGGGGCCGCGCGCCGCCGCGGGCAGGGGGCGGGCGGGGGGGTCGCGCGCCGGCGAGCAGGGGGAGGGGGCGGGGTCGCCGCCGCGGGCAGGGGGCGGGCGGGATCGCCGCCGCGGGGCCGGGTGGGGGCGGGGGGGCGCCGCCGGACGGGGAGGAGGGGGGGGGGGGCGAGCGCCGCCGCGGGGGGGAGGCCAGGGCGGGCGAGCGCCGCCGCGCGCAGGGGAGGGGCGGGGCGGGCCGCGCCGCCGGCGAGCGGGGAAGGGCAGGGGCGCGCGCGAGCAGGGGAAAGGGAGGGCGAGCGCGGGGGAGGAAGAAGAGGAGGGAGAGGGAGAGACAGAGGAGGTGGGGAGGGGAGCTCACCTCGGGGTCCAAATTCCGGTGATCGCCGTCTCCAATTCCTAGGGCACCACGGGGAGAGAGAGGTCGAAGAGGGAGAGGGAAGTTGTTGCGCGGGAGATCCAAATGAGAGAGAGAGGAGAGGGGGGGCGTGGGGGGGGGGGGTGTGGGCACCTGGGGCGCGCAGGGCCGGGCCGGGGCGGACCGGGCTGGGCTGGGTTGGGTTGGGCCAGGCCACTTCGCGGATCGAAACCCACGGCACGCACAACCCAATCCGAGACGCACGACACGGGCTCCAATCGCGAACCGAAAACCGAGACAGAACGAGATGAATACGCGATATCAGACAAAGAAATGCGCCTCGGCATGATGCAACACCCATGACACTTAGGTTTTGGTTTATACATGACACGGACACCGTCACTATACGAGTTTGAAATTGGGAGGAAGGAGCGAAACAGGAAAGAGAAAAGAGAGTAACACCCGAATTTGGTGAGAGAAAAGAAGAAAAAACTCTACCCCCAAATTCCGGGCGTTACAGTCCTTGGATCCATATTCAACGACCTACGTCAAACCGGTAACTAGTCTCTAATCGGGATCGCAAACTTCCCATCCGACGGTCATCGCTCATCTTCCACACATGACTCACCGGAGCAGCGTCGCACCCACCCCAAACCGGCGGCGCCATGGCTGGATACTGAAATTCCACATGCTGGAGTTCATCCTCGACACCGAGACGTGAGATACGATGCGGAGAAGGCTCCAAACACTAGTATACGGTCATCATCCCTAAAACTCATACCTAACCTCGTTGTCCATGGCGCGCAATGCCACCCGCGGCGGGAACACCAAATTCCCCGAGGTGCGATGATCCCCAAACCTCGCCCTTAACGCACTACGCTACACAGGTGATTGGTGAAGGTCTAGGGCCACATACCAGCAATGGGGGTGCGGTGAATCGACCCACAACACGCCGGTCGCGGAGCAACGCAGACGAACCCCGCGACGGCGGATCCGCCGAGCTCCAATTCGCGAGTAGCTTGCCCTGCTCGTTCATAGAAACTCTGGAGAAGTGAGATAGGAGGTGAACGACGCCCAGCTTATAGCACTTCCCCCCAGGTGCGGGCGGCCCTCAACGGCACCCGAGAACGCGGCGCCCCTCCGCCATTGACGGCGATACAGTTGAGGCGCGGGACTGACATCCCAGGCCCACCACTCCGCGGGGCATCGCGGCTTCAACGGAGAGCCCGAGCGTTCAGTGGACAATGACAGGCATGGCCCACATGCCAGCGCTCAAGCATGCAGAACACTGCGCGGGGAGGGAGAAGATTGGGCCGCGCCCAGGGAATTCGGTAGTGGGCCGAACTGATGGGAGAAGCCGAGTTGCCCTTTTTCTCTTTTTTATTTTATTTTTCTGATTTGTTTTTCCTCTTTGTTTTTAGAATTTAGATTTGAATTTAAATTTGGTTATGGGATTCATCCATGATTAGAATGTACCAAATTCAAATTTTTGAGGTTTAAGAAATATATTCATACGTATATATTTTATTTTATCCCATTTGCATAATATCTTCCTCTCTTTTCTCAATTTCTAGGGTTTCCTTTAGAACTCAAATTACAATTTGAGTATCAACATATTTCTTTTTACTTTATCTTTATATTATCACAAAATGCACACACAATAGAACCTCAACGTGATGCTTATTTCATTTTATTTAGTATATTTATTGGTAACCAAGGATAATTCCATGATTTGAAATATTCAAAAATGAGAATAATAACACAAGTGGTCAATTGAACCCTTTATATTTCTCAATTCTTGGACATTTCACTACTCTAGCAATTTGGGTATTACACTCGGCCTTTTTATAAGTCTAAGTAACTCTTCTATACTTTTTATTGAGGATAGTCACTTGAGCTAGCATATATTTCAAACTTATACTTTTGTAATAACTCTGATAAAATAATGTAAATTTTTTGTAACTTGTAAAATTTGGTAATAAGATTTCCGCTGCAAAAATATTGGTGTGTGTGATTTGTGTTACTTAATCTTGCGATCCTGGTTGTAAGTGGTTTATCCGATGTCCTTGGGGCAATCGGACGGATCCTATTAAGTTATCTGGTGCACAAGCATAGCCGTCTGAGGTCTTTGAGACAAGGACAGGTGCATGTGGGCCCAATAACTTGGGAGGTTCTGCCACAGAACGAAGAGGCACCGAGTGCCTAGCAGTGGCGAGCACAACGGCAGCAGCCGATCCGGTTCGTCATGGCTGGCCATATGTGCCGCAAGCACGGCAACAGGCGCCACGCGCGGCTTGCGACAATGCACCATGGCTAGCACTCAACGCGACCCCTCTCTTTTTCTCACTCTTCGAGGAAGCTCAGTACGAGTTTCCCCAATGGCGGCGCCCATGGCCGGCGAGCGATTAAGCGTACCCCGAAACACTAGTCTAAGCACTACTGGCTGCAACGCGTTCCCACTACCATGGTCAACAACTCGAGCAAGGACTCACCAAGGAAGATGCTGTGGTGAGGTTGGTGCGCTACGGACAGTGACTCCGCGGCGGCTTCCCGACACCGACGCGGCATTAGGGATGGCCCGCATGATCTCCTGCTCTCCGCGACACCGTGTTCAGGTTCACCATGACCGGGTGATCAACCCCGGCCCTATTCCGGCAACAGACCGGTAGCATAGCCGGTTTACAGCGAGGAATTTCTCTCTCTCCCACTCTTCTCCGATGAGGCGCCGCCGAGGTTGGCTGGATGGAGGAGGGTGAGGCCCTGGGTTTTATATTATCGCAACAGAGTTTGATCCCGAGCGCACCGACCGGTTCGCAACCACCTAAATCCACAGCCAGCTGGTGCGATCCACAGCGCCATGGTCGGCGTTTGTTACGTAGTGAGGAGAAACAATTCGAGGAAGACATCGCCTGACCACAAGGGTCCACACGACAGCGACCCCACGCGTCCTATGGCAGCACTGTCAGGTTTCCTGGCCAGCGGGCTGGCGAGTGTAGGGAGAAGTGGGATTAGTTGGGCTGGGCGTGGCTTTAGGCCCAAACGGTGGTTTTCTTTTATTTTTTTATTATTTTATTTTTTATTTTCTCATTGCAAATTCCTATTTCAAATTCTCAAATTTGAGTTTGGAGTTCTCTATTCAAATTAGTATGCGCAACACAAAACCCCAGCATGGTGGTAAAAATGTTTTATTTTATTTTAATATATAATTAACCACATGCTCCAGAATATAATTCACATACACCTATCTTATTTTAATAGGACACTCTTTTGGAATTCTAAAATTCGCAATTCCTTTCCTATCTCCATGGATTATTTTAATACAAATATTTTAAATATTACTTTAATTATATAGTTATAAAGGAAAAATAGTTTTAAAGTCTTTCTTCTATTTGTTGCTCTAAGTTTTAGTTGAAAGTTTTGGATCTAAAATTTGAATACCAATCCCTTATTGCTATTTATTATCCCCAAAACGTTTTTACACAAATTTATGTATTTATTTATTATCATACCAATTTTAGGGCTTTACAGAGATCGCGCATGCTCGGCCAACGGAATACCCATCCTAATCTTCAACCTCCTTGCTGAGATACTCGTAGCCTTCCCCTATATATGCACTAGTCGAAGCGTTGCCTGGCTCCATCTTCAGCCGACCAAGATTGCCGTCAAACTTTGTGTGTCAGCTTATGCCACCGGTGGCCGTCTCTGCGTGGGTGTCGGCTAGGCTTCGGGGAGCCTGTGGGTCTCGTTGGGGCCATGGGAGCTCGCGCGGAGATTGCCTAACTTCAGGGCCATTCGGTGAACCCGCCATTGCTCGCCGGTGCCAATCACCTGTAACACCATGAATTTGGGGGTATAAAATTTCTTTCTTATTATCATCCAAATTCAGGTGTTACTCTTCTCTCTCTCTCTTCCTTTTGAGTAGACTTAGCTTAATTAGGGAGGGAATTAATTATTTATTTTTGCTAAAACATTATGAGTCATGAAATGTTGCATCATGCTGAGCTTAAATATTCTTTGAATTGTTGCACATCTTTGAATTAGTTTGAATTTGAAACTTGGTTTGAATTTGAATTGAAAACCCTAGAGAAAAAGAAATAGAAAAGCAATTAGAAATTCCAGGACAATAGAAAAACCCAAAGCAGCCCAAACCGGCCCATCAAGCCCAGCGGAGCCGCGTGCGCGCGCGCCCGTGCCGCCTGACAGGTGGGCTCCACGTGTCAGCGGCGTTTCCCCTCAGCCTGCGCCTTCTCCCCCTCTCCCTCTGCCTAGTGGGGCCACTCTGCCGGCGCCCGTTGCCCTCGCCCTTGCGCTCCTCTCCCTCTCTGCCTCGTGGGCCCGCCTCGTCAGCGCGCTGAACCGTCTCCCCCCACGCCCATTGCCCCTCGCTGCGTCATGGGACCCCCCCTGTTAGCTCCTCCTTCCCCGTGTCCCGCCGTGGACCAGCACGCGCGCACTCGCACACGCACGCCGAGATCCCCGGCCACGTCGCTGGCCCACGCACCCCAGCTCCTTTTTGAGCACCACTCGCACCCGCACTCGCTCCCTCATCCCATTTTGGACAGCCTCGCTCTCTGCCCTTGCCGCTCGCCTTCACCAGAGACCCGCGCCCGCCGTGCCGGTCACTTAGCTCGCCAGAAGCCACGCCAAGCGACCTTGAGCTTCTCCCCAAGGTGAGACACCCGTTGCCATGCTCAGTTTCCCCAATTATTCCTTGTCGTCAGCCAATTTCGGCTTCGCCGGAGTTTGGCCGTGGCGGTCCACCGCGCCTGCTCGGTGATTGGCCGAATTGGTCTGGTCCAGTGCCCCCACGTCAGTCCCTGGTGTTCCCTCGCTCTGCTAAAGCTAGTCCAGGCCCTAGCACGCCTTAGACCCCCTCCCCGTGGCCAGAATTCCTCACTGGAACAACCCCGACCCGCTCGAAGTTCTCCCTTCACCATTCCCCCCTCTCTGACCCCAGTCTCATAGTCAAATCCCCACCAGTGAGTTCACCACGTATTCCTCTTTGTTTCTAGCCAACCCCGGCGACCTCGAAACCACCGTAGCATGCACCCACCCCAACTCGGGCGACCTCACCACTGCGAGGAGGAGCGGCGCCACCTACAGCCAATTAGCTCCCAGCTTTGATCTCCCCTGTCCGATCTCTATCGCACGGCCCAGATCACAGGATACCGCTTCGCGCACGCGCGCTGAAAGGGAAATAGGGTTTAAACCTTTTCCTAAATGATTTTGGTGGTTGAATACCCAACACAAATAATTGGACTAACTAGTTTGCTCTAGATTAAATATTATACAGGTGCCAAAGGTTCAACACAAACCAATAAAAAGATCAAGTTAGGGTTCAAAAATAAAGGAGCAAAAGAAACCGAAGAGAACCCCGGTCTGGCGCACCAGACTGTCCGGTGTGCCACCGGACAGTGTCCGGTGCACCAGGGACGATCAACTCCAACTCCTCACCTTCGGGTTTCTGAGGCCACGCTCCGCTATAATTCACCGGATTGTCTGGTGTGCCACCGGAATGTCTGGTGCACTAGCGGAGCAACGGCTAGGCAGCGCAATGGTCGACTTCAATGGTTGTCTGACAACGCATAGTGCGCGGACAGTTCGCGCAGAGTCAGAGCAGCCGCCAGAAGGCGCACCGGACAGTGAACAGTGCCTGTCTAGTGCAGCACTAGACTGTCCGGTGCCCCAAGAAGTCAAAGCTCCAACGATCGAAATTGTCAGAACCCTAACGGTTGGGTGACGTGGCTGGCGCACCAGACATTGTCCGGTGGCGCACCAAACTGTCCGGTGCGCCCATCGATAGCAGCCCTCCCCAACGGTTGAATTAGTGGTTGGGGCTATAAATACCCCCAACCACTTCCACTCCAACCATCCAAGCATTCACTACTCCTCATTCAATACAAGAGCAATATACAACACTCCAAGACACAAATCAAAGCCTCCTATCCAATCAAAGTCCACAATTCAACTCTAATATTTTAGGACTTGTGAGAAGATCGTATTGGGTTTATTTGTTGCTCTTGTTGCTTGGTTGGCTTTCTTCTTTCTCTCATTCTTACTCTCAAAGCCTTGTAAGTGAAGCAAGAGACACCAATTGTGTGGTGGTCCTTGCGGGGTCTAAGTGACCTGGGAAATCAAGGAAGAAAGCTCACTCGGTCTAATTGACAGTTTGAGAGAGGGAAAGGGTTGAAAGAGACCCGGTCTTTGTGACCACCTCAACGGGGACTAGGTTCTTTGGAACCGAACCTCGGTAAAACAAATCACCGTGTCATCCGCTCTATTTTCTTGGTTGATTTGTTTTCCCCTCTCTCCTGGACTTAACTTTTATTCTAACGCTAACCCCGACTTGTAGTGTGTTTAAAGTTGTAAATTTCAGTGTCTGCCTATCCACCCCCTCTAGGCGACTTTCAATTGGTATCAGAGGCAATACTTCATTAGAGTCTAACCACTCGAAGTGATGTCGGGAGATCACACCAAGAGGGAGATCGTGACCGGCGGTGACAAGTGCGCATGCTCGGGAAGAACTCATTCGAGGGAGTCCAGCCTCAAGCACAAGGAGGAATCCTCTTCCTCCATCAAGTCACAACGGAGAGGTGACAAGAAGAAGAAAATGAAGAAAGTGGTCTACTACAAGACCGACTCTTCGTCACCCTCCACCTCCGGCTCCAAATCGGCGTCCGTCACTTCTAAGCGCCATGAGCGCAAGAAGTATAGTAAGATGCCCCTCCGCTATCCTCACATTTCCAAACACACTCCATTACTTTCCGTTCCTCTAGGCAAACCACCATTTTTTGATGGTGAGGACTATTGTATGTGGAGTGATAAAATGGGGCATCACCTAACCTCACTCCACAAAAGCATATGGGATATTGTTGAGTATGGAGCGCAGGTACCAAAGGTAGGGGACAAGGACTACGATTCGAACGAGGCTGACCAAATTTGGCACTTTAACTCCCAAGCCACAACAATACTCCTCGCCTCCTTGTGTCAAGAGGAGTATAATAAGGTGCAAGGGTTAAAGACGGCCAAAGAAATTTGGGACGTCCTCAAGACGGCGCACAAAGGAGATGAGGTGACCAAGATCACCAAGAGAGAGACGATCGAGGGGGAGCTCGGTCGATTCATCCTCAACCAAGGAGAGGAGCCACAAGCCATGCACAACCGGCTCAAGACCTTGGTGAATCAAGTGCGCAACCTCAGGAGCACCAAGTGGGATGACCATGAAATGGTCAAGGTTATTCTAAGATCACTCGTTTTTTGTAATCCTATGCACGTTCAATTAATATGTGGTGATCCTAGATATAATCTAATGTCTATCGAGGAAGTAATAGAAAAGTTTGTGAGCTTTGAGTTGATGATCAAAGGCTCCAAACATATCGTCAACTTGGAGCAAGGCGGCACCTCCACTCCTGAGGTGCAACCTGTCGCATTCAAGGCGACAGAGGAAGAAAAGAGGGAATCTACACCAAGTAGGATCCCCATCGACGCCTCCAAGCTTGACAACGAGGAAATGGCGCTCATCATCAAGAGCTTCCGCCAAATCCTCAAGCAAAGGAGGGGGGAAAGATTACAAACCCCGCTCCAAGAGGGTGTGCTATAAATGTGGTAAGCCCGGTCATTTCATTGCTAAATGTCCCATGTCAAGTGATAGTGACAGGGGCGACGACAAGAAGGGAAAGAGAAAGGAAAAGAAAAGGTACTACAAGAAGAAGGGCGGCGATGCCCACGTATGTCGGGAATGGGACTCCGACATGAGCTCCGCCGACACCTCCTCAGACAAGGATACCACAAACATCACCGTCAACAAGGGACTTCTCTTCCCCAACGTTGGCCACAAGTGCCTCATGGCAAAGGACGGCAAGAAAAAGAAGGTACAAGCTAGAACCACCCCCAAGTATACTACATCTAGTGATGAGGGTAGTTCTAGTGATGATGAAGATAACTTGCTTAGTCTTTTTGCCAACCTTAACATGCAACAAAAGGAAAAATTAAATGAATTAATAGGTTCTATTCATGAGAAGGATGAACTCTTGGATAGCCAAGAGGAATTCCTTATTAAGGAAAATAAGAAGCATGTTAAGACAAAGAATGCCTATGCTCAGGAAGTAGAAAAATGTGAAAATTTGTCTAAAGAGCTTAGGGTTTGCCATGTATCAATTTCCAACCTTAGAAATGAGAACACTAATTTATTTGCTAAGGTTGAGAAGTTAAATGCTTGTGATGATTCAATTGTCAGTCTTAGAAATGAAAATGCTAGCTTAATTGCTAAGATTGATAAATTGAATGAATCAATTTTTAGCCTTAAATCTGAGAATGATAAGTTAATTTCTAAGACTAAAGATTTGAATGTTTGCAATGTTTCTATTTCCAATCTTAGAAATGAGAATGCTATTTTACATGCTAAGATTGATGAATTAAATGCTTGCAAACCCTCTACATCTACTGTTGAACATGTTGCTATTTGTACTAGATGTAGAGACATTAATGTTGATGCTATTCATGATCACGTTGCTTTAATTAAACTACAAAATGATCATATAGCTCAACTTACTGCTAAAATTAATGAGCATGAGATAGAGAATGAAAAATTTAAATTTGCTAGAGGTATGCTCTATAATGGGAGACGCCCTGGCATTAAGGATGTCATTGGCTTCCAACAGGGAAGCAATGTCAAGCTTAATGCCCCTAAGAAATTGTCTAGCTTTGTTAAGGGCAAGGCTCCCATGGCTTAGGATAACGAGGGTTACATTTTATATCCTGCTGGTTATCCTGAGCACAAGATTAGGAGAATTAATGCTAGGAAGTCTCATTCTATTTCCCATCATGCTTTTATGTACAAGAATGAGGCATCTAGTTCTAGGAATTCTACCCATGTTAAAATGCCTAAAAAGAAAACTCGTACTGCATCAAATGAACCTAATGTTTCATTTAAAACTTTTGATGCAACTTATGTGCTCACTAACAAATCAGGCAAAGTAGTTGCCAAATATGTTGGGGGCAACACAAGGGCTCCAAGACTTGTGTTTGGGTACCCAAGGTGCTTGTTTCTAATGTGAAAGGACCCAAGACCATTTGGGTACCTAAGAACAATGCCTAAATTGTTTTGCAGGTTTATGCATCCGGGGGCTCAAGTTGGATAATTGATAGCAGGTGCACAAACCACATGACGGGGGAGAAAAGAATGTTCTCCTCCTATGAGAAAAATGATGTCCCCAACGAGCTATCACATTCGGGGATGGAAATCAAGGTTTGGTCAAAGCAGTTGGTAAAATTGCTATATCACCTGACCATTCTATTTCCAATGTTTTTCTTGTAGATTCTTTAGATTACAATTTGCTTTCTGTCTCTCAATTATGTAAAATGGGTTACAACTGTCTTTTTACGGATATAAGTGTTACTGTCTTTAGAAGAAGTGATGATTCAGTAGCATTTAAGGGAGTACTCGAGGGTCAGCTATACTTAGTTGATTTTAATAGAGCTAATACTCGATACTTGCTTAATTGCTAAGACTAATATTGGTTGGCTCTGGCATCGCCGACTAGCCCATGTTGGGATGAAGAATCTTCACAAGTTTCTTAAAGGATAACACATTTTGGGACTAACCAATGTTCATTTTGAGAAAGACAGGGTTTGTAGCGCATGTCAAGCAGGAAAGCAAGTTGGCACCCAGCATCCACACAAAAACATCATGACAATGGACAGGCCACTGGAGTTACTCCACATGGATTTATTCGGCCCGATAGCTTACATAAGCATCGGCGAGAGTAAGTATTGTCTTGTAATTGTGGATGATTATTCTCGCTTCACTTGGGTGTTCTTTTTGCAGGAAAAATCACAAACCCAAGAGACCTTAAAAGGATTCTTGAGACGGGCTCAAAATGAGTTTGGATTAAGGATCAAGAAAGAAAGAAGCGATAATGGGACGGAGTTCAAGAACTCACAAATAGAAGGCTTTCTTGAGGATGAGGGCATCAAGCATGAGTTCTCTTCTCCCTACACACCTCAATAAAATGGTGTAGTAGAAAGGAAGAATAGAACTCTACTAGACATGGCAAGGACCATGCTTGATGAGTACAAGACTCCGGACTAGTTTTGGGCTGAGGCGATTAACATCGCCTGCTACTCCATTAACCGGCTCTACCTTCACTGAATCCTCAAGAAGACATCATACGAACTCCTCACCGGTAAAAAACCCAATGTTTCATATTTTAGAATCTTTGGTAGCAAATGCTTTATTCTTATTAAAAGAGGTAGAAAATCTAAATTTGCTCCTAAGGTTGTAGAAGGCTTTTTACTTGGTTATGACTCAAACACAAGGGCATATAGAGTCTTCAACAAATCCACTGGATTAGTTGAGGTTTCTTGTGACACTGTGTTTGATGAGACTAATGGCTCCCAAATGGAGCAAGTTAATCTTGATGAGCTAGATGATGAAGAGGCTCCGTGCGTCGTGCTAAGGAACATGTCCATTGGGGATGTGTGTCCTAAGGAATCCGAAGAGCCCACTCAAGCACAAGATCAATTGTCATCTTCCGTGCAAGCATCTTCACCAACTCAAGATGACGATCAAGCTCAAGTCGATGCAAATGAAGATCAAGAGGATGAGCCACCTCAAGAGGAGGACAATGATCAAAGGGGAGATCAAGTCAATAAGGACAAGGAAGATGAGCAAGAAATTCAAGGTCAAAGACCGCCACACCCAAGAGTCCACCAAGCGATTCAAAGAGATCACCCCGTGAACTCCATCCTCGGCGATATTCATAAGGGGGTAACAACTCGATCTCGAGTCGCACATTTTTGTGAACATTACTCTTTTGTGTCTTCTATTGAGCCATACAGGGTGGAAGATGCATTAAGAGATTCGGATTGGGTGTTGGCAATGCATGAGGAGCTCAACAACTTCACGAGGAATGAGGTATGGCATTTAGTTCCACGTCCTAACCAAAATGTTGTAGGAACCAAGTGGGTATTCCACAACAAGCAAGATGAGCATGGTGTGGTAACAAGGAACAAAGCTCGACTTGTGGCCAAGGGATATTCACAAGTCGAAGGTTTGGATTTTGGTGAAACCTATGAACCCGTAGCTAGGCTTGAGTCAATTCGTATATTACTTGCCTATGCTACTCACCATGGCTTTAAGCTTTACCAAATGGACGTGAAAAGTGCCTTCCTCAATGGACCAATCAAGGAAGAGGTCTATGTTGAGCAACCTCCCGCTTTGAAGATAGTAAGTACCCTAACCATGTGTATAAACTCTCTAAGGCGCTTTATGGGCTCAAACAAGCCCCAAGAGCATGGTATGAATGCCTAAGAGATTTCCTTATCACTAATGGCTTCAAAGTCGGTAAAGTCGATCCTATACTCTTTACTAAAACTATTGCAAAAGATTTGTTTGTATGCCAAATTTATGTTGATGATATCATATTTGGGTCTACTAACAAATCTATTTGTTAAGAGTTTAGTAGGATCATGACACAGAAATTCGAGATGTCTATGATGGGGGAGTTGAAGTATTTCCTAGGATTTCAAGTCAAGCAACTCCAAGCGGGCACCTTCATCAGCCAAACAAAGTACATTCAAGACATTCTTACCAAGTTTGGAATGAAGGATTCCAAGCCCATCAAGACACCCATGGGAACAAATGGGCATCTCGACCTCGACATGGGAGGTAAATCCGTAGATCAAAAGGTATACCGTCGATGATAGGATATTTACTATATTTATGTGCATCTCGACTTGATATTATGCTTTTTGTATGTATGTGTGCAAGGTTCCAAGCCAATCCTAAGGAAGTTCACCTTAGGGCCGTGAAAAGAATCATGAGATATTTAGTTTATACACCTAAGTTTGGACTTTGGTACCCCAAGGGATCCACCTTTGATATAATAGGATATTCCGATTCTGATTGGTCAGGGTGTAAAATTGATAGGAAGAGCACATCAGGGACTTGTCAGTTTTTGGGAAGATCCCTGGTGTCTTGGGCTTCAAAGAAACAAAACTCAGTAGCTCTTTCTACCGCCGAAGACGATTATATTGCCGCAGGTCATTGTTGTGCGTAATTACTTTGGATGAGGCAAACCCTCAGGGACTATGGATACAAATTGAGCAAAGTCCCTCTCCTATGTGATAATGAGAGTGTAATCCGCATGGCGGATAATCCCGTTGAACACAGCCGCACTAAGCACATAGACATTCGGTATCACTTTTTGAGGGTTCACCAGCAAAGGGGGGATATCGAGGTTGCTTATGTTAGCACCAAAGAACAACTAGCCGATATCTTTACCAAACCACTAGATGAGAAAACCTTTACCAAACTTAGGAATGAGCTAAACATTCTTGATTCTAGGAATTTTGATTGAAACATTGCACACATAGCTCATATATATATACCTTTGATCATATCTCGTTCTATGTCTATGACTAATGTGTTTTCAAGTGTATTCCTATGCTAAGTTGTAGATTGAAAGGGAAATGGAGTCTTCGGTGAAGACAAGGCTTCCACTCCACTCTATTGGTATCATTTATCCTTCACTGTCACTCTGCACCACTCTCCAAATTGGTATAATCTTCACTCATATTTACTTATACCAATGGGAGAGAAAGTAGGAGGCTCTCAAACGTCTTCGTTTTTGGTGATTAATGCCAAAGGGGAGAAATATTAAGCCAAAGCAAAAGGACCACACCACCACCTTTCGCAAATTTTTAATTGTCATATTTCAAAATTGGTATGTTTTTCAATTGGTTAGGATTTTTCAAATTAATATTTGATCTTCTTTCAATTGGTATTTACAAAAATTGGTAAAACCTCTTGAACACTAAAGAGGAGAATTTAATCCAGGGGGAGTCTTGTTTAAGTCAAAGGAAAAGCATTTGAAACAGGGGGAGAAAATTTCAAATCTTGAAAATGCTTTTTGCAATCTTATTCCTATACCTTTGACTATTTGCAAAAAGACTTTGAAAAGATTTTTCCAAAAGAATTTGCAAAAACAAAACAAGTGGTGCAAGAGTGGTCCAAAATGTTAAATAAAAGAAAGCAACCATGCATATCTAATGAAACTATAAAATTGGTTTAATTCCAAGCAACCTTTGCACTTACCTTATGCAAACTAGTTCAATTCTGCACTTATATATTTGCTTTGTTTTGTGTTGGCATCAATCACCAAAAAGGGGGAGATTGAAAGGGAAATAGGGTTTAAACCTTTTCCTAAATGATTTTGGTGGTTGAATGCCCAACACAAATAATTGGACTAACTAGTTTGCTCTAGATTAAATATTATACAGGTGCCAAAGGTTCAACACAAACCAATAAAAAGATCAAGTTAGGGTTCAAAAAGAAAGGAGCAAAGCAAAATCGAAGAGAACACCAGTCTGGCGCACCACCGGACAGTGTCCGCTGCACCAGGGGCGATCGACTCCAACTCCTCACCTTCGGGTTTCTGAGGCCGCGCTCCGCTATCATTCACTGGACTGTCCGATGCACCAGCGGAGCAACGGCTAGGTAGCGTAACGGTTGGCTCCAACGGTCGTCTAACAATGCATGCGCGGACAGTTCACACAAAGTCAGAGCAGCCACCAGAAGGCGCACCGGACAATGAACAGTGTCTGTCCGGTGCGGCACCGGACTGTCCGGTGCCCCAAGAAGTTAAAGCTCCAACGGTCGAAACTGTCAGAACCCTAACGGTTGGGTGACGTGGCTGGCGCACCAGACACTGTCCAATGGCGCACCGGACTATCCGGTGCACCCATCGACAGTAGCCCTTCCCAACGGTTGAATTGGTGGTTGGGGCTATAAATACCCCCAACCACCTCCACTCCAACCATCCAAGCATTCCCTACTCCTCTTTCAATACAAGAGCAATACACAACACTCCAAGACACAAATCAAAGCCTCCAATCCAATCAAAGTCCACAATTCAACTCTAGTATTTTAGGACTTGTGAGAAGATCGTATTGTGTTTCTTTGTTGCTCTTGTTGCTTGGTTGGCTTTCTTCTTTCTCTCATTCTTACTCTCAAAGCCTTGTAAGCAAAGCAAGAGACACCAATTGTGTGGTGGTCCTTGCGGGGTCTAAGTGACCCGGTAAATCAAGGAAGAAAGCGCACTCGGTCTAAGTGACCGTTTGAGAGAGGGAAAGGGTTGAAAGAGACCTGGTCTTTGTGACCACCTCAACGGGGACTAGGTTCTTTGGAACCGAACCTCGGTAAAACAAATCACCATGTCATCCGCTCTATTTTCTTGGTTGATTTGTTTCCCCTCTCTCCCGGACTTAACTTTTATTCTAACGCTAACCTCGGCTTGTAGTGTGTTTAAAGTTGTAAATTTTAGTTTCCGCCTATCCACCCCCTCTAGGCGACTTTCACGCGCCCTGCGCCCGGATCCACTTGTCGGTCACCTGTGCCCCTGGCACCGGGCCCTGCCGGTCAGTCCGCCCTCCCCGCCTCAGTTGCTGACCACCCTGGCCCACTGGTCAGTGCGCGCTCGCCTGCGGATCTAATCTCGACCGTTGATTTTAGATCTAACGGTTGAGTAGACCCCGTACCCCTTTGCACGGTAATTTTGTTAAAAAGAACCCCGGTTTGTTGGGAATCAACCCACCGTCCCTGGTTTTCACGCGCAAGCCCCTGTAATCTTACAGATTGAACCCTAGGCTTTTAAATAGTTACAGAATTAGACCTATTTTCATATTTTAAACTCCCAAACATATGAACTCCAAATTTAGTGATTCAAATTGCAAAATGTTCATAGGAACATTCTCTGTTGAAATAAATTAGTTCCATTCACAATCTGCACACCCAATTTTTATGTCTAACTATGAATTAGTATATGTATTGATCTATTCACTTAATAAAATAAATAAAAAGAGAAACCCTAGTGGTAAATAGATGTTTAATATTGGGAAGATAATAACATGTGATGTATGAATTTATCTCTAGTGTAACTCTTATGTCTCATTAAAAGAAATAGAATTAGATTATGTGATCAAGGACAACACTTAAAGGATAATCAACTACTTAATGAGATTAGTCTACCCTATAAGTTAAACTCCCTTTTGAGTTTATACTTTTCTTTTTGAGATGTGTTCCCATGTTTGTACATGATTGATGTGTTGTTTATTTGTCATTTACCAAATGTATTGAATGCATGATCGTTTTATTTAGACAACGAGTAGTCCATGGTTCCGGAGTGTGTTGTTGAAGATCTTCCTGAGCAACAACCTGGTGAAGGCAAGTGTCCTCTGACCCATTATGTCCCATTCATTTTTAATTCACTGACCCGCATTACATTATTAAACCCTAAGGATTGACTAGTCTGTATTTACCTGATCCTTGTTTACCTTTTTGGGTTATCATGGTTAGCTTTATGCTATTGCTTTAACTTAATCAATGAACATAATGTGATTATTTATGATACGATGATGTTATTCCGATGATGATATTGTGATACTCTAGGGGACTCATGCCATTTTTGTGACACTCCAGTGTCACCTAGGGTTTCTTCTCAGTACTAACTCAAGTGCCATCATTCATGTGAACCAAATTGGGCAAGAGGCACCAATCAACTTAAGAATAAAAGATCTACTAAGTTTACATCTAAAGAATCATGCCTAAAACAAATGAGGTTTTCAAAAAAAAGAAAGTGTTGAAACCCTAGACCAACCCTATTTAAGCCACTTAAGTAGAAAGAGAGAAAAGGGGTAAAAAGACCATGAAAAACATGGAATCATGGCTTAGGCTAATTATTAAAATTGGAATACACTGATTAAGCTACAATAAAGATTATAAAAGTTTGGCCAAAATAGTTTGTTAAAAACCCAAAGCAAGCCACTCAAGTGGAGGTGTAATAGGGAAATCTGAAATTCAGATTTCTGAATTTTTAGCCTCTAAACCAAAACCGAGCGCGTTCACCTTAATCTCTATCTCAAAAGCCTAAGCTTCCATTGACAAAAATGTGCCTAACTAACCCCTCTACCTCATACCTGAAGATGGCATTGGGACGCGTGCCTTGGACACGTCAAACCCGGGATCTTCTCTCGTTGTTCAGCAGTGAGACAAACCCAACTTCACTCCTCCATATCTCTTGATCCAGTCAGCGAAACCCATAAGCCTCCACACACAAACGACAAAGGAATGTCAGTGGAAGAGATCTCTCAACGGGATCATGGCCATAATCTTAAAGATTTGGAGCCAATCCATGCTTGAACATGACCTCTCTCTGCGCTGCCTCATGCTCCACGCCGTGCCCAGACGCCAGAGCGTGCATGGCGCTCGCCCGCGCATGCCTTGAGCGCTTGTCAGAGCCTCCCCTCGGCCGTGCTCGCCCGCGCCTTTAAAACAACCCCCGGGCGTGCCTCACCTCACTCCGCGCTCACCCTCGCTGGCCAAACACCCTCCCTTAGCTCCGGCGAGCTCTCCCCGCCTGAGCCTCGGCCATCGCGGCCAGCTCACTCCAGCCACGTCTAAGCCGCGCCTCACACTCCAGCCCGTGAAGCTTTCCATGCCCTCGGACCCGACAAAACTTCACCGGAGACCCAGGATCGCCTTTGTCAGACTTCGGTCACCCGCGGCCTCACGTAGATCGAGCAATCCGGTGAGCCATTCTCAAATTCCTCGCGCACACATCTTCCTTAACCTCTAGTGAAGCTCCCTGACCCATTCAATTGAACTGTACCGCCCTGGTTAGGCCAGATTCCTTGCCACCGACGAGCTCCCCCGCCTGCGCACGTGGACCAACCTACTCTGACCACCATCGTCGATGATCCGTACCTCGACGTGATCGCTAGAGACCCCCGGACCTCGCCCGACCCCTCACCGGAGCAACCTCACCGCCGGTAAGCCCCTCCGCTCTTTTCCTCCGCCTCGGTCACTGTTCTATTAGGGGAAGGACTACTGGTTCGAGTTAGCAAAACCCTAGGGGGTTTTCTGCAGAGTCATAGACTCAGATGAATAGTGAACCGAGGACCTGTCTGTAATACAATTAAAACCTTTCGCCAAGGACACCAGTGCAAAACCATTTTTCCTTTATCCATTTCTGATTATTCTTTTTAAATTCAGAAGAGAACTTAGGAAATTTATATCTTGAGAAATATTTAGCCAAATCTAGTCAAACCAATTTTACTGGATTCAGAATATTATGAACTGTCACATAAAAATAGTGAACCCTATGCTTTCTGTTTTAAATTTTAGAGTTTGTAATTAATTAAGGAAACTGATCAAACCTTATTAAAATAAAGAAAATTAGTTATGCTTCTGTGCTGAACTAAAGAAAATTTGTAGAAGTGTAAACCCCACTTAGACACTGTTTAAAAATAGTAAGCACCCCAGTATTAAAGATTTAGACAAGGTTACTTTTTAAAATCCATAATTGCCCAAAACTTAGGAAAATGAGAAAGGCACTGGAAAGTAATGAACAGTGGATGCATATATTTTTTCTAGTCCACTTAAGTAATAAAGAACCTAGGAAAAATAAAGGGAACCCTAGTCCAGAACAAATTCAAGGTCAAATGTTTTATTGGGCACTAATAAAACTAGAAAGGCCATTATTAAAAATATAAGAACAATTTCAAAATTGGTAAGAAAAATTCAGTAGACTTCTAACTACTAGGACACCACTCCAAAAATGATAAATACCCCAGCCCATCATTTTAAGTGGGTTGAACAAATAAAACTTGATATTGAGCTATATTTCAATTAAATCATAAGCAAGCCAAAAAGTGTGCAACAGTGGGCAAATACATTATTACCAGATTGTTAATGGAATAGACCACCAGAGAAAAATGCAAAACCTATTCAAAACTAAAAGTAATACCCATTGCCCCTACTTCATGAGAAAGGCCATTTACTTCAAGAAATTCCTACCACCCTTTCCCTTAAGCAAAAAGTCACCAAATCCTAGAATGATTTCTCTTGCACAAATAAGAAGATAGGAAAAATTTGAAATCTGTTGTTTGATATTTTATAGTGGTAGTAGAAAGTACCCCTTTGGCTAGAAACTGTAGAAAATCATAGCAAAATAACTAATAAGTATTAGTGGCTGAAAACTTGCACAAGGTCATGTTATAGCATCTAAATGCCAGCAAAAATAAGCCTTAGAGAATAACCCACTGTTAAAAGGGAGTTGTAGTTCAAAACACCCCCTCTGCCCTAATATTTGATAAATTTATACAGAGAGAACCCCTCACTTTTTAAGCCCCAAATTTTGAGACAGAGAATTATACACCAGTGAGAAGCCACTGTAATGTTTGCAGAATTTTTGGAAATTTATTAAACTATCTTGTAGTTCAAACCCACCTTAAAAGCATAAAAGAAATAGAGGAGAGAGAAATTAGAAAGATTAATAAGTACTACCCCAACATGGCAGCTAAGAATATTGTTAAAAATATCCATAAGATATGAAGAAGAAAATCAGTAGAACACTAAAAATGGGTTAACCATTTAGTAATCAACTTGACCCTAAGTTGCTAAGTGTACCACAAAAATCTCTAGTAGTAAGAATAAGCTCTACCTTATTAGATTAATCATTCCCCATCAAATCTTAATTGTTAAATTACATACCATGCCATGCATATATCTTACTCATTGCATTCATTAGATTGCAATCTCACTGACGGAGAGTACGTGCTCATCCCTGAGCAAGGAGCTGTCCATGGGGAAGACCAGGAGCAAGCTCCCGAGACTGCCATCGAGGATCTCCCCGCAGCCCCAGCAATTGAAGGCAAGCCCTGGTTTTATGCATAACCATTTATATACGCTACTTTACTACACTTAATGTTTGTAGGCCTATAATGTGCACTTAAGGTAGGAGTTGCTTGAAACTCTTAGTTGCATGAATTTAGGATTCCTTTTTGAGATGGATACTAGTGTGATAGGTCGAGTAGCTGCTTTGCCAAATCAGGATCTCGGTAGAAGTCGAGTGATTTTTCTAGCACTCACGTGAGGTCAGGAATTGAATGTATTCATCTTGATAACGAGATCTATGATGGTCTATGGACTTGGATCCATGGAGGATGCCTTGTCCATGAGACGGGAAAAGGAATTAAGGATTAACGTGTGGATACCTGAGTCATGCGTTTGAACGTACTAAACACATGTCGGGAAATATGGTAACCGGTAAACCTAATACCTGAGTGAAGCCGAGCATGGACTTTACCCCTCACGCGACCTGAGACTGGGTCTCCCATGCTAGCTATGGTGGGTACAAGTGCGGCCACTGCACGGCGGTAGCCGGGGTCAGTGGAGCATTGTATGCCAAGGCGGTGAGGCCTGGCCGTGAATGGGGAATCGATGGGGACGGTTGATGTGTGTGGGGATGGAGTACCCCTACATATTGTGTGTTTAGGTTTACCTTGCAAGGTTTTAAAACTCGATTCGAATCATCTGCTTCTCACAGCTAATGAGACTGCTTGACCCCTTGTACTACATTGAGTAAGAAGTGAAATGAGGCTTTACATATTTTCAAAAAACCATGAATACCAATTTTCAAAAAAAAAATTAAAACTTGCTTAGAAACTAGTGTGAATCGTCAGGACTAGACCGCTAGACCTAGGACGAAAGGCCTTAGGAATATTGGGAAAATTGGTGGCTAATTAAGTAGGCCCTGTGGGCTAGTATTTGGATTCTCAAAGGATGCCCAAAAAAAGCACCCTTATGATTCGGAGAGGAGACACTATTTTCAGCATGCATGCATTATATAACAAAATGGGTTAAAAAATTAAAGAAGTAAAAGTTTGATCTAACCCGCTTCATTTTAAACCACCTAGGCTCTTTTATTTTCTTCTTCCACCATAATCTTTACATCTGATACCCTTCTGCAGATGACTTCACCTACCCCCGCCAGTGGAGGAGACACTCGTTTCAGCTCTGATTTCCTTTCTCACGATGGCTTTCCTTCCATCTTGTGGGAAGTGCTTAACTCCGCCGATTACCCTACGCCTCCTTTGTACACGGTGCAGCTGTACGAGGAGCATCGGGTACCATGTTGCCGAGTCTGGCTAACTCTGGAGGCTCATCCCCTTCAACCGGGTTGGCGTTCTCTTGACTCTGAGACGATTGGATTCAGGACGGACGACACCACTAAAGCGGCAGCTATGAAGACCTTGACGACTTTTTGTGGCTACCATCCCCTGGAGATGGTGATGCACCCCATGGGACTCTTCCCTGCTGAGAAGAAGAATGACCCCATGTGGTGCAACCACGTGAGCCATGTTAAGGACGTGTGGGCGATGTACCCTCACTTGGCTAGGAGGGTCACTGTTCAGTGCATTAGTGCACTGTACCGCCTTCAGGCCCTGCAGAGCGACGCTATGGCACATCTTGCTAACCTCGCTCAAACCACCAAGCTCACCCTCGACAGCCGGGAGGACATCGTGGTCGACTTGTCCTCCGAGTTGGTGGAGAAGGACCTATAGGTGGAGAGGCTGAGCCAGCGCATCACCACCTTGGAGCAGCAGGTGGAGATCCGAGACAACACCATCAATGTCTTAGAAAACCAGCTCCATGATGTGCAGCGAGAACTTGAAGAAGCTAATGACCACCTGGACATGCATCACTTGGAGATGGAGGCCAATGAGGCTAGAAGCGAGGGAGAAGAGGCTCCTTAGGAGTTAGGACGAGCCCCTGGTGCCAATGTGACTACCTCCGCGATGCCCCCGTCGCCTGTATCCAGTGTCGTTTCCACTACTCAGGGTTGATAAGTCGTTTTGACGCTTTAGGAGGATAGAAACCAATGCGAGCTTAGTAATGTCAGATTCTGGACTAGGCTTACGGGTACTTTCCCCTAATTGATGTAACCCTTGATAACTTTTGAGATCTGTGGGATGTTTGTAACCATGTTATCCTCGTTCGAACTTAATATTATGATTATGACAATTTCCTTCCATATGAGATAATAGCATGTTGTTCGAAATTGTGAATTGGGATAACAATGGCGATAATCTCTATTTTCAGATGGCAGCTAGGCAGCGTCGCGGGCATAATGAGCAAGTTCCCCCGCCGCCTCCCCCAGCTCCCACGATGCAGGAGCTGATGGCCCAGTAGAACGAAATTTTGCGACAGCTTTTGCAGCGCCAGCCCCAACCTCAGCAGTATGGTGGAGGCCAGCCGTAGCGACCTCCAGCAGCGGCAACCTACCAGGAGTTCCTGAGTACGCAGCCACCCTTGTTCACCAAGGCAGAAGATCCATTGGACGCTGACGTATGGTTACGCATCATGGAGTCCAACTTTCCCCTCCTCATGGGAGACTGCCCTGATGACACCAAGGCTTGCTTCGCCGCGCAGCAGCTTCGCAGACCTACTCAGACTTGGTGGGACCATTTCCGCGCTATGCTACCTGCTGATCATGAAGTTTCTTGGGAGGAATTCAAGACTGCTTTCAGAGGGCACCACATCCTAGCTGGAATTCTTGATTGCAAGCTGAATGAATTTTTGGCACTCAATCAAGGAACCCGCACGGTATTGCAGTATGCTCAGGCCTTCAACGATCTGTGCCAGTACACAGGTTATCATGCTAATTCCGATGAGAAGAAGAGAGACCGCTTCCGCAGGGGTCTCAACACCAAGCTGCGTGAGCATCTCAACACTGTCCAGGCTGATAGCTTCAACGAGTTGGTCAACCTAGCCATCTCCTAGGAGGATTGTATTGTAGTTCACCGGGCAGAGAAGAAGAGAAAGGCACCAATGGCAGCACCCTCCGCTCAGACCCAGAGGTTCAGGATTGTTTCCCATAATCAGAGCAGGGGATTTCAATAGTAGGCAGGCAGATGGGTGATCAGGCCACCTCAGCAGCAGCAGCCAGCACCCACTCATTTTCCAGCTCCCGCTCCAAGGAACAATCAGCCTCCGCAGCAGCAGTTCCGCCAGGGAAATGGGAACAAGTGCTTCACTTGTGGAAATGTGGGCCTCTATGCCAAAAATTGCCCAAGAAATCAGCAGAGGCAGATGCTAGCACCAAATCAAGACAAGAGAAGAAAGCAGAAGGTGCAAGTCAGGCAAGGGAAGCTCAACTTCACTACTTTGGAGGAGTTACCTGAGGGAGCCCTCATCATGACTGGTATCTTTTCAGTTTATAATCAACCTGCATCAATTCTGTTTGATTCTGTTGCATCTCATAGTTTCATTAGCCAAAAATTCAGTGCTAAATGTCAATTGCCTTTCTATCATGCAAAAGGGTCATTCATGATAGCCACACCTGGGGGTAAAATTGCAACTAACCAATTAAACCAAAGTGTGCCTATTCAACTGGGAAGCCACATTATCAAAACCACCCTCCTTGTTTTGGGTTTGGAGAATGTGGATATTATTCTGGGAGCCAATTGGATGACTAGAAACCAAGTAGTGCTTGATGTAGCCAGCTGCATCGTTGAAATCAATTCCCCAATCTGTGGGAGTTTCACCTTATTTCTGCCAAGTCAAGGTTCTACTCAGTCATGTGCTTTTGCTATGATGGAGTTACCCCTGAAGAAGATTCTAGTGGTCTGTGAGTATGCAGATGTTTTTCCTGATGAATTACCAGGAATGCCCCCAGACCGAGATATCAAATTCGCCATCGTGTAGCAACCGGGAACGACACCTATTTCCAAGAGGCCTTACCAGATGCCACCCACTGAGTTGGCAGAATTGAAGAAGCAATTGCAAGAATTGCTAGACAAAGGTTTTATCTACCCAAGTACTTCGCCTTGGGATGTCCAGCCTTGTTTGTGAAGAAGAAAGATGAAAGCTTGAGGTTATGCATAGATTACCGCCCACTTAATGTGATGACTATCAAGAACAAGTATCCTTTGCCTCGTATTGATGTTCTTTACGATCAATTGGTCGGAGCCAAAGTGTTTTCCAAGATAGACCTTCGCTCCGGCTATCAACAGATCAAGATACGAGCAAGTGATATTCCAAAGACTGCCTCCTCGACCAGATATGGGCTATATGAATTCTTGATGATGTCATTTGGGCTGACTAATGCACCAGCATACTTCATGTATCTGATGAATTCTATTTTCATTCCTTAATTGGACAAGTTCGTAGTGGTTTTCATTGATGATATCTTGGTATACTCAAAGAACGAAGAAGAACATGCCGGACATTTGCATGTAGTGTTTCAACGTCTGCGAGAGCACCGTCTTTATGCCAAATTGTCAAAATGTGATTTTTTGCTAAAAGAGATCAAATTCTTAGGTCACACTATCTCTCAGGCAGGTATAGCTGTTGAGCCTGATAAGGTGCAAGAGGTGATGAACTGGAAGCCACCAACGACTGTCCGTCAGATTCGAAGTTTTCTGCGATTAGCTATTTATTATCGAAGACTCATTCTGGATTTCTCTCGAATTGCGAAGCCCATAACTAAATTGTTGAAGAAAGAAGCCAAGTTTGTTTGGGGTCAGAAGTGCGAAGATGCCTTCCATACATTGAGGCAACATCTGACCGCAGCACCGGTGTTAGCGCAACCCGACAACAGCAAGCCATTTGATGTGTACTGTGATGCCTCTGGCACTGGACTGGGTTGTGTCTTGATGGAAGACAACCGAGTCATTGCTTACGCATCAAGGGCACTCAGACCTCATGAGCAAAATTATCCCATTCATGACCTGGAGTTAGCAGCCGTGGTCCATGCATTGAAAATGTGGAGACACAATTTGATGGGAACCCACTTCAACATCTTCACAGATCATAAGAGCCTTAAGTACATCTTTACTCGGGCTGATCTCAACATGAGGTAGAGAAGATGGCTAGAGCTGATCAAGGACTATGACCTGGAGGTACATTATCACCCAGGGAAGGCCAATGTGGTGGCAGATGCCTTGAGTCGGAAATTGCAATGCAACTGTGTTATGATGGATTCTCGCATCAACACCCTGTGTGATGAGTTGAGCAAAATGAAGATCGAAATGATTCCTTCTGGTGCTTTGTCTCATATTTCCGTTGAGCCAACTTTGCACACTAGTAGAAAAAGGCTCAAAGCCTACAGTGCGATACATTTTTTACAGGCGGATTCAGTTATCAACCGTCTGTGCTATTTTTAGTGGCGGTTTCTTAAGAAAACCGCCACTAGAAATCGTATTTCCAGAGGCGGTTCCTTATGAAAACCGCCAGTAGAAATCCATGATTTCTAGTGGCAGTTTTCTTAAGGAACCGCCTGTAAAAATCGATTTCTAGTGGCAGTTTTCTTAAGGAACCGCCACTAGAAATCATTTTAATCCTTAATTTTTCGAGTTTTTCAAACGACCTCGTATGATGAAACCACCAAAATAAAAGTTGTAAATCTCTGAAAGTTATAAAACTTTATAGTTGATAACTTTTTTATTTGAAATCATTTCGGCTCTCAAAAATTGTATCTAAATTTGTCAAATTTAAAATTTAAATTTTGTAAACGACCTTGGATGAAAAAAGTGTCAAAATGAAAGTTGTAGAACTTCAAAAATTATTCAACTTTGTAGTTGACAACTTTTTTATTTGAATTCGTTTACGGTCTCAAACAAGCAATTTACACTCATTTGGTTGTTATATGTGGGCAACAAAACTATAAACTAGACACAAAGTATGTCATAGGTGGAGTGGTAGAGGAGGGTATGCGTGAGGGTGAGGTTAGGGGTTCGATTTCTAGCAACCACGTAGTGCACGAAAAATGCCATGACTTGCGACTTCGACGGAGACAGACATGGGATGGGTGGGTCGAGCCTCCCCCTAATAAAAATAAATTTTTTGCTATTTTTAAAATCTGTTTCTTGTTTCCTGGAAACGATTTTCACTGGCGGTTTTATTACGCCGACCGCCAGTGAAAATCGATTTTCACTGGCGGTCCTCAGTTATCCGCCTGTGAAAATGATGATTTCTACTGGCCCCTAGCACTGGCGGTTACGAAAAACGCCACTATAAATAGGTTTACGACCGCCACTATAGAGCCTCTCTGTACTAGTGGCAAGACCAGATCACCATGGCCCAACTCAGCGACAAGGGAGTGCAAATCATTAAGGAGAACCTCCATCAGAAGACCGAGAAGTATAAATGTTTCCACCAAGATGGAAAGGGTATATTGTGGTTCGAAAGCAGATTGGTGGTTCCTAAAAATAAAGATCTCAAAAAGAAAATCTAGGATGAGGCCGATCTCTCCAAATTCTCCATGCATCCAGGGAGCACCAAAATGTACCATGATCTGAATCCCTTGTATTGGTGGACCAGAATGAAGAGGGAGATAGCCCAATATGTATTAGAATGTGACACCTGTCAGAGGATAAAGGCAAGCCACTTGAAATCAGCTGGAGCTTTGCAACCCCTATCTATACCTTCGTAGAAATGGGATGACATCAGCATGGAATTCATTCTGGGTCAGCCCAACACCTCTCGTCATCATGATTCAGTTTGGGTCATTGTGGACCGACTGACGAAAGTGGCACATTTGCTCCCAGTGCATACCACTGATAAGGCTTAGAAATATGCAGAGTTGTACATTGACCGAATCGTGTGTTTGCATGGATTGCCCCGGACCATTGTTTCTGACCGAGGAGCCCAATTTATTGCCAGATTTTGGGAACAACTGCAAGAGTCTTTGGGAACTAAGCTAATCAGAAGTTTAGCTTACCACCCGCAGACTGAATGGTTAGACCGAGAGGGTAAATCAAATTCTTGAAGATATGCTGAGGGCTTGTGCGATCGATTGTGGCAAGAACTGGGATAAGCACCTCTCCTTGGCAGAGTTTGCTTATAACAACATTTATCAATCTAGCCTAAAGATGGCACCCTTCGAAGCCCTATGTGGAAGAAGGTGTCGAACACCCCTCAATTAGTCTCAGCCTGGAGAAAGAGAAGTTTTTGGACCTGACTTAATGACTGAAGCCGAAAGGAAGGTCAAACTAATCAGGAAGAATCTAGAAGCTGCTCAGGCTAGGCAGAAGAGTTACCATGATAAGAGAAGGAAACCTCTCCAGTTCGAGGTGGGAGATTTCATATATTTGAAGGTATCACCCACCAAGGGAGTGCATAGGTTTGGGATCAAAAACAAGCTAGCCCCTCGTTACATTGGACCTTATGAGATCATAGAAGCATGTGGACCCGTGGCATATAAGTTGAAGTTGCCTCCAAAAATGTCTGCCATCCACAATGTATTCCATGTATCCCAACTAAAGAAGTGTGTTCGATTGTCGACTGAGATCATAGCAGAACCAGAATTGGAGATAGAGTCAGATCTATCGTACCAATAGTACCCTTCCAAGGTTCTGGATTGCAAGGAAAGATCAACTCGGGCTAAATCGATCAAAATGTATAAGATCCAATGGAGTAATCACTCGGAAGAAGAGGCTACTTGGGAGACTGAGGAATTTCTGCGTTCCAACTTCCCCGATTGTCTACCTAAGGAAATTGGTACTTAATTATGCCCAACCTCTTCCCCTGCCCTTTGAATCAAAACATAAGAAAAATGATCCTAAAATAGAATGAGTTAATTCTAAGACTAAAGTTAAATGGACTTCCTTCTGAAGTTGCAAAGAGAATGACATTCGAAGAGCAGTTTGCCTTAACAAATAAATCACCCACTTCAAGCAAGCCTTAACCCTCACTTCACCCCGGGAGGACTCCGACCCGAATCTCGGGATGAGATTCCTTTAAGGGGGGAAGGCTGTGACACCCCAGTGTCACCTAGGGTTTCTTCTCAGTACTAACTCAAGTGCCATCATTCATGTGAACCAAATTGGGCAAGAGGCACCAATCAACTTAAGAATAAAAGATCTACTAAGTTTACATCTAAAGAATCATGCCTAAAACAAATGAGGTTTTCAAAAAAAAGAAAGTGTTGAAACCCAAGACCAACCCTATTTAAGCCACTTAAATAGAAAGAGAGAAAAGGGGTAAAAAGACCATGAAAAACATGGAATCATGGCTCAGGCCAATTATTAAAATTGGAAAACACTAATTAAGCTACAATAAAGATTATAAAAGTTTGGCCAAAATAGTTTGTTAAAAACCCCAAGCAAGCCACTGAAGTGGAGGTGTAATAGGGAAATCTAAAATCCAGATATCTGAATTTTCAGCCTCTAAACCAAAACCGAGCACGTTCACCTTAATCTCTATCTCAAAACCATAAGCTCCCATTGACAAAATTGTGCCTAACTAACCCCTCTACCTTATACCTGAAGATAGCATTGGGACGCGTGCCCTGGACACGTCAAACCTGGGATCTTCTCTCGTTGTTCAACAGTGAGACAAACCCAACTTCACCCCTCCATATCTCTTGATCCAGTCAGCAAAACCCATAAGCCTCCACACACAAACGACAAAGGAATGTCAGGGGAAGAGATCTCTCAACGAGATCATGGCCATAATCTCAAAGATTTGGAGCCAATCCATGCTTGAACATGACCACTCTCTGCATTGCCTCGTGCTCGACGCCATGCCCAGACGCCAGAGCGCGCACTAGCGCTCACCCGCGTAAGCCCCGAGCACTTGTCAGAGCCTCCCCTCAGCCGTGCTCGCCCGTGCCTTTAAAACCATCCCCGGGCATGGCTCACCTCACTCAGCGCTCACCCTCGCTGGCCAAACACCCTCCCTTAGCTCCGGCGAGCTCTCCCCGCCCGCCATCACTGCCCGAGCCTCGGCCACCGCGGCCAGTTCACTCCAGCCACGTCCAAGCCACGCCTGTCACTTGGTTAGCTTCGCCAGTGGCCTGTGAAGCTTTCCAAGCCCTCGAACCCGACAGAACTTCACCGGAGACCCAGGATCACCTTTGCCGGACTTCGGTCACCCGCAGCCTCTCGTAGACCGAGCAATCTGGTGAGCCATTCTCAAATTCCTCACGCACACATCTTCCTTAACCTCTGGTGAAGCTCCCTGACCCATTCGATTGAACTGTACCACCCTGGTTAGGCTGGATTCCTCGCCGCCGACGAGCTCCCCCGCCTGCGCACGTGGACTGACCTACTCCAACAACCATCATCAACGATCCGTACCTCGACGTGATCGCTAGAGACCCCCGGACCTCGCCCGACCCCTCACCGGAGCAACCTCGTCGCAAGTAAGCCCCTCCGCCCTTTTCCTCCGCCCGGTCACTGTTCCATTTGGGGAAGGACTGCGGGTTCGATTTAGCAAAACCCTAGGGGGTTTTCTGCAAAGTCATAGACTCAGATGAATAGTGAACCGAGGACCTATCTGTAATACATTTAAAACCTTTCGCCAAGGACCCTAGTGCAAAACCATTTTTCCTTTATCCATTTCTGATTATTCTTTTTAAATTTAGTAGAGAACTTAGGAAATTTATATCTTGACAAATATTTAGCCAAATCTAGTCAAACCAATTTTACTGGATTCAGAGTATTATGAACTGTCACATAAAAATAGTGAACCCTGTGCTTTCTGTTTTAAATTTTAGAGTTTGGAATTAATTAAGGAAACTGACCAAACCTTATTAAAATAAAGAAAATTAGTTATGCTTCTGTGCTGAACTTAAAAAAATTTGTAGAAGTGTAAACCCCACTTAGACACTGTTTAAAAATAGTAAGCACCACAATATTAAAGATTTTGACAAGGTTACTTATTAAAAGCCATAATTGCCCAAAACTTAGGAAAATGAGAAAGGCACAGGAAAATAATGAACAATGGATGCAAATATTTTTCCTAGTCCACTTAAGTAATAAAGAACCTAGGAAAAATAAAGGGAACCCTAGTCCAGAACAAATTCAAGGTGAAATGTTTTATTGGGCACTAATAAATCTAGAAAGGCCATTATTAAAAATATAAGAACAATTTCAAAATTGGTAAGAAAAATTCAGTAGACTTCTAACTACTAGGACACCACTCCTAAAATGATAAATACCCCAGCTCATCATTTTAAGTGGGTTGAACAAATAAAACTTGATATTGAGCCATATTTCAATTAAATCATAAGCAAGCCAAAAAGTGTGCAACTGTGGGCAAATACATTTTTACCAGATTGTTAATGGAATAGACCACCAGAGAAAAATGCAAAACCTATTCAAAACTACAAAGTAATACCCATTGCCCCTACTTCATGAGAAAGACTATTTACTTCAAGAAATTTCTAGCACCCTTTGCCTTAAACAAAAAGTCACCAAATCCTAGAATGATTGCTCCTGCACAAAGAAGAAGATAGGAAAAATTTGAAATCTATTGTTTGATATTTTTCAAGTAGAGTGGTAGTAGAAAGTACCCCTTTGGTTGAAACTTCGGTGTTTGAGGCGCTTGGCCTCGTTGACATCACCTGGATGATAATATCCTTGCAAGAATATGGTTATAGGGGCCCTCCAGTCTTCAGCCATGATGAGATTGACAACGCGAAGGCCCTCGACATTGGTGGTTATTTGCAGGCCCTCTGGGTTGCGGACGGCTGGTGTGCCAATGACGTGGTAGAACACGTTAGAGGGCAGGGCTTCGCCTCTAGCTGCTGCTTTGGCCAACGCATCGGCTTCTTCGTTTCTAGAGCAGTCCACATGCTACAAGGTGAAACTCTTGAACTGTTTCTCAAGACTGCGGACGACCGAAAGATACTGCAGAAGTGCGGGGTCTTTTGCTGAATAGTCTTTTTCGATCTGGCCAGCGATGACTTTCGAGTCTGTCTTGATTATGCAGGTGGCCACCCTGAGTGCTTTCAGCTTGCGAAGACCCAGGATAACGGCTTCGTATTCTACTGTGTTGTTCGTGCACCTGTCGGATTTCAGAGCGAAGCTGAGGCGTGCTGTGTATCTGTGCTTGACGCTGGTGGGTGATGTGATAATTGCAGCTACGCCTGCCCCCGCATGGCACCATGCGCCGTCACAGTGGATGGTCCACACCCTCTCTGAGAGCTCTTCTTGTTGTCGTGCCGGCCCTGTCCAGTCGACGATGAAATCTGCGAGGACTTGCGACTTGATTGCTGTCCGGGGCTCGAAGGTGATGTGGTATTCGGAGAGTTCGGCTGCCCATTTGGCGATGCGGACGGACACCTCCGGCTTTCTGAATAACTCACCGAGTCCCCTGTCTGTGGTGACCCGCACCTTGAACGCGTCGAAGTAGTGGCGCAACTTGCGCGATGCCATGACGACTGCGTAGGCAATTTTTTCCAACTCCGTCAAGTTGCACTTGGAAGTCGTGAGGACTTCGGAGACGTAATAAACTGGACACTGCCGAGTTGTGCCCTCTCTGACCTGCTCTTGGACCAACGTTGCGCTGACTACATGCGGCGAAGCTGCGACATAGAGCAACAGAGGTAGCGAGGGGTCGGGGCTTGTAAGGGTTGCCAGCTCTTACAGGTGCTGTTTGAGTGATGCGAAGGCTACCGCTTGCTCTGGTCCCCATGCAAAGTCTTTTGCGCCGCGTAGTGTCCTGAGGAAGGGTAGGCTTCGCTCTACGGACATGGAAATGAATCTGTTGAGCGCGGCCAACCTACCTGTCAAGCGCTGGACATCTCTGGTTGACTGCGGAGGCGTCATGTTGATGATAGCCTGGATCTTGGTTGGGTTGGCCTCGATCCCGCGGTGCAACACCAGGTAGCCTAGTATCTTCCCCTGGCGAACTCTGAAGACACATTTTTCGGGGTTTAGGCGAAGTCTTGCTTCCTGCATGTTTGCGAACGTTTCAGCGAGGTCGGCTAGGTGATCCTCTTTGTTTTTTCTGGCGACAACGATGTCGTCCACATACTTTAAAATGATCCGGCCTACTTGGCTCTCGAGCACCGTCTTGGTGAGGCAGGAGAAGGTGGACCCAGCGTTCTTTAGTCCCTCCGGCATCCTGACAAAGCAATAAGTGCCGAAGGGCATGATAAAACTGGTACTGGCCTTTTCTTCCTCCTTCATATATATTTGGTGATCGCCAGAGAAGCAGTCGAGGAGTGACATGACTTCGCATCCGGCTGCGCTATCGATGATTTTGTCGATACGAGGCAGCGGGAAATTGTCCTTGGGGTAGGCCTTGTTGAGGCTGGTGAAATCGATGCACATTCGCCACTTGCCGCTCTTCTTTTGCACCATGACTACGTTGGATAGCCACGTAGGGTAGGCGACTGGTTCGATGAAATTGGCCTCGAGCAGGCGGTGTACCTCGGATTTGGCCGCTTCTGTTTTTTCATCAGACATTTTGCGTAGCCTATGCTTCTTCGGCCGCACCGAGGGGTCGATGCCCAGACTATGTTCGATGATAGTGCGACTGACTCCGACCAAGTTGAGGGCGGACCAGGCGAAGACGTCCTTGTTCTTAGAGAGACAGGAGATGAGTCTCTCTTCGTCTTGCGAAGTTAGGTCTTCGCTTATGATGATCGTTTGCTTGGGCATTGCCTGGTCAAGGGGAACTGTCTTCGTGCCGTCATTGCTCTGCAGCTGTGCCTTTTCATGATCGTTGGCAGTTAAGGGGGGTAGCCTCGGGGGCTTCGCGCTGCGTCGTAAGACAATGTACGTTCCGCTGACCTGGAACGAAGTCTCTTTCAATGTTGCGCGCAGTCTGCTGGTTGCCGTAAACTGAGATCACGCCTTGCGGACGCAGGATTTTCATGCACAGGTAAAGTCCGTGAATGGCCGCTTCAAACTTGTTGATGGAGCCCCGACCCATTATGGCGTTGTACGGGTATACCATGTCGACGATGTCGAAGGTGACCTGCTCGCTTCGTGCATTAGGTGCTACACCGAAGGACAAGGGTAGCTCTATCTTGCCCACGAGAAAGGTGCCCTTGCCGCCGAAGCCATAAAGGGGATTGTCCGAAGGCTTAAGTAGACTGTGGCTGATGCCCATGCGGTCGAAGGCGTGGAGGAAAATGATGTCCGCCTTGCTGCCGTTGTCAACCAAGACTTTGTGCAGGTCCTAGCCTGCTACACTACAGTTGATTACCATGGCATCACAGTGGGGTGTGCTGCGCAGGTCGACATCTCTGGCGTCAAAGGTTAGCGGCACATGCGACCACTTCGTTTGCACAACTGGGCCGGTGATGGCGACGTGGTTAATACTTCGGTAGTGGTCCCTCTTTTGTCACTATGTGTTGAAGTCGACGCTGGACCCTCTGGTTATCATGTGAATGACTCCGCGATACGGCTGATCAGCGAAGTCTTCCTATTTTGGTGCTTGGGGGTGATTTTGGTGGTGGATGTTTTGATGCAGAGGCGGGGGTGGGGGTGGGGGTGGTAGGACTTGTACCTCTTGGTGGTGTTGGTATGCGTGGTTGGGTAGATGCTAGGCGGGGCCGTGGTTGTATGGTTGTGTGTGGTGGTGTTGGTATGTGTGCGCGACAACTCTTGGGTTGTGCCCGAGCCATCCTGTCCCTGGTGGCCTTAGTTTCCGGGCAATCTTTGGTGGGGTGCGCGCAGTCTTCGCCGTGAAATAGGCAGTAAAATCTGCGGGGCTGCTGTGCCCGTCCCCTCCTCGACCGCGCATGCCATTGCCGCGGCCTTGGGGGGGATAATCTTGACGGCGTGGGGCCTCGCCGGCGGGGGGCTGACTGGCGATGTTATGCACCTGCTGCTGATTGCGACTGTCCCGACCGGAGTCTAACTGCGAAGGTCTTGTCCACGTTCGGCTGGACTGTGGAGGGTCCTTGGGTTTCCTCTGGGACTCGACCTTGCGATGGTGGAGCTCTTCGGATCTGGCATATTTTTCGAACAGCTGATAGAGCTCTTGGAGGTTCTTGGGTGGGTCCCTGATGCAGTGACTGTAAAGGACGCCAGCCCGAAGGCCACTGATGGCATAGTGAATGGCAATCTGGTCATGGACCGAAGGCAGTTGTGACTTGAGAGTCAGGAACTTGCGGTAATACTCCCGCAGGGTTTCTTTCTCCAGCTGCTTGCAGAGTGACAGTTCGGCCAAGGCGTCGGTGTCTGGGCGGTACCCCTAGAAATTGAGTAGAAATTTGTCCCGGAGACTTCTCCAGGAGTCGATGGACAACGGGGGCAACCTGGTGTACTAGGTTAGGGCCGGGCCCTCGAGGGCGATGATGAAAGACTTGGCCATCGTGGCGTCGTCCCCTCCGGATGATGCAACGGCTACTTGATAGCTCATGATGTACTGTGCTGGGTCAGTGCTGCCGTTGTACTTGGGGTAGGTCCCTGCCCTGAAGTTGGCGGGCCATGGTGACACCTGTAGTTGTGGCGCCAAGGGGCTCCGCTCGTCAAGGTAGTTGATGCCTTGGAAAGCTGCGGCGTGCGGGATGAAGGGTCCCCGCTGAGGAACGAACAGGTCTCCGACTGGCGCGCGCTGCTGGAGGGGCGGGCTGTGCTGCAGATCATGTTGGCCTTCGTGCTGCATTAGCGCAATCTCCTGCTGAAGCTCTTGAGCTCTCTACTCCTCATCTCGGATCATTTGGCACACCTTAGCCTGCACAGAGACTCGTTGTCGCTGGGCCTCGCGGATTTCTTTCTGCTTCTGGAGGTTGCGGTTCTTGAGGCACAGGGCCCATAGCTATAGCTGTTCTTCTGCAGAGACACTGAGGACCTCGCCATCCTCTGTTGCGTCCTCGACCTCTGGTGCGGCGAAGCCTAGGGGTGGCACTTGTGGCTGCCCTTCGGAGCTGCAGGTGCGGAGGGTGCCTTCTAGAGTGTGTTGGCCGTTGCGTTGTCTCTTACTGTGTGCTTCGCCTTCGCCAGCTCCTTGGTGGGTGTTGTCGGCCATGGCCTTGCCCTTTTTCTTGGCTAGCAGGGCTGCCTTCGCTGCTTCGTCGACGGATGGGGCTGCCTTCGAGTTAGCTCGTTTGGGTGCCATCGCGGGTGGTTTGCTCGTAGCACGAACGGTGGGCGCCAATGTTCGAACTTGCGCTCCGGGTGCAAGTTGATCCAACGGGGGAGTGAGAAAGATGAAAACACGGTTTTAACTCGAGACAGTAATTGCTCTATTCATCCCTCCCCTCAAGGGCACTGTACAGGGGTATTTATAGGCGCCTAAGTGCCCAACGTCTCGATGTAAAGATGCATGTGCCCTCAGGCACCTGGGCTATCCCCGGAATATTCCCATAAAGGAGGGTTACAGACTGTCATTACAGAAAAGCCATTACAAATTGAGCCCGTAACACACGACTGCCGCGTAGGGCCTGCTATGATGGGCCGAATCCCACGTGGGCCTCCAGGACGTGGGACGAGGCGACGGCGTCGTAGGCCTTCGTCTCGTAGTGTAGAGGACGAAGGGTGGACCCCGCCGGTCTATCGTCACATAGTGTAGAGGACGAGGGGTGGACCCCGTCGATCGTTTTGCCTCCGTTGGTGCAGCGAGATGGACGAAGGTTAGAGCGAAGGGTGGCGTCTTCGCCTTCGCCCCAACATTTACTCTGTACAAAATTATCAAGTTGTAGGGCAGAGGGGGTGCTTTGAACTACAACTCTCTTCTAACAGTGAATTAATTCCTAAAGGTTATTTTTGTTGGCATTTAAGTGTCATGATATGACTTTGTACCAAGTTTTAGCCATTAATACTCATTGGTCATTTTTCTGTGATTTTCTAAAGTTCTTGGCCATAGGGGTGCTTTCTACTATCACTATACTTGAAAAATGTCAAACAACAGATTTACAATTTTTCTTATCTTCTTCTTTGTGCAAGAGCAATCTTTTGAAATTTGGCAACTTTTTGCTTAGGGGAGAGGGTGGTAGAAATTCTTGGATCATTTGGTCTTTTTTATGGGGTAGGGGGTAATGTGTTTTACCTTACCTTTTTAAATAGGTTTCATATTTTTCTCTAGTGTTCTACTTCATCAATAGTTGGGTAAAAATTTATTTGCCTACTGTTGCACAAATTTAGGCTTCCTCATGATTTAATTAGAACATGGGCAAAAATCAAGTTTTAATTGTTCACCCCACTTATTGTGATGGGTTGGGGTGTCTATTGTTTTTGTAGTGGTGTCCTAGTAGTTAGGAGTCTACTAAATTTTCTTTATCCATTTTACAGGGGTCCTTGTATTTTTTGTCATGGTTTTTCCTTGATTTCTTAGTGCCTAGTAAATATTTAACCTTGAACTAGCTCTGGACTAGGGTTCTCTATATTTTTCCTATGTTCTTTAACACTTAAGTATACTAGGAAAAATATGGTCCTTCTCTGTTTATTATTTTTCATTGCCTTTCTTAATCTTATAAGTTTTGGACAGATATGGTTTTTAATAAACAATCTTGAGTTATTTTTGTACACTGGGGTGCTTAGTATTTTTAAACAGTGCATATGTTGGGTATGTACCTCCACAAATTTTCTTAAGCCTAGCACAGAAGTATTTCTATTTTTCTCTGTATTTATAAGATTTGGGCAGTTTCCTTATTTAATTCAAAACTCTAAAAATTAGTACAGAAAATATGGGGTTCAGTAATTTTGTCTGATGGTTCATAATATTTGGAATCCAGCAAAATTGGTTTGACAAATTTTTGTTGAATAATACTGAAGTTATGAATTTCCTAAGTTCTCTGCTCATTTAAAAAGAATAACAGAAATGGTTAAAGGGAAAATAACTTTGCATCGGGGTCCTGGCGTGTACTTCCTATTTTCCTTACAGACTAGTCATCGGGTCACTATTCAAATGTGTCTCTAACAAATAAGAAAACCCCCCTGGGGTTTCACTAAACCTAACCCGAGGTCCTTCCTCTATTTAAACAGTACCCGCGGTGGAGGAAAAGGGCGGAGGGGCTTACCGGCGGCGAGATTGCTCCGGCATGGTGGTTGAGGATGTAGGGGAGGTCGTGGCGGTCACGTCCATGTGCAGGTCGACGTCGAGAGGTGGTCGAAGTCGGCCGGTCCACGTGCGCAGGCGGGGGAGTTCGTCGGCGGCGAGGGCTCCGGCATAACCACGGCGAGATAGTCCAATTGGTTGGCTCGAGAGGCTTGACCAGGTGTCATAGAGGCGGTACACGGAAGGAATTAGAAAAAGGCACAGAGACATACCCGGTCCACGTTCGCCAGTGAGCGGAAGAAGTCCGGTGAGGGGGATTCGGGGTCTCCGGTGAAGCTCTGCCGGTTCTGAGGGCTTGGGGAGCTTCACGGGTCTCTAGCAAAGCTAGCTGAGGTACGGGATCGAGTGGAGATGGGCTGGAGTGGCCTGGCCACGACGACCAAGTGCTCTGGTGGCTTGGCGGGCGGCGCAGAGCTCGTCGGAGCTACGGACAGGGTCAGGACAGTGGGGGCAGGCGTGGAGCGAAGTGTGGCACGTCCGGGGTGGTCTTTAAGGGCACGGGCGAGCTCGGCCGAGGGCTGCTCTGACATGCGCTCGGGGCGAGTGCGGGGGAGCGCTAGTGCACGCTCTGGCGCCTGGGCACGGCGTCGAGCACGAGGCAACGTAGAGAGTGGTCATGTTCAAGCGCTCATTGGCTCCAAATCTTCATGATTATGGCCATGATCCCTTTGAGAGATCTCTTCACCGGACCTTCCTTTGTCGTTTGTGTGTGGTGGTTTAAAGATTTTGTTGAATGGAGCCAAAGATATGGGGTGATCAAATCGGGTTTGTCTCACTGCGTGAATCCGAGCTAAAACCCTTGACTTGACGTGTCTAGGGCACAAATCTCGATGCCATCTTCATACACGTTGCAAAGGGGTTAATTTAGCACAACTTTGTCAATGGGGGCTTAAGGTTTTGAGTTAGGGATTAAGGTGAACGCGCTGAGTTCTAGGTGAAGGCTCAAATTCAGAAATCTGAATTTTTAGATTTCCCTAGAGAGCTTCCACTTGCATGGGTTTTTGGGGATTTTAAACAATTATTTTTGCCAAACTTTTCTAGTAGTTATTGTAGCTTAATTAGTGTATTTCAACTTTTATAATTGACCTAAGCCATGATTCCAAGTTTTTCATGATCTTTTTACCATTTTCCCCTTTTCATTGAAATTACCTAATTAAGGTTATTCTAGGGTTTGGACATTTTCCCCACTTTGAGAGCATGATATAATTAAGGCATGATTCTTAAGATAAAAAGACTTAGTTGAGTTTTTGCACCTAAGTTTTTGGTGTCTTTTGCTCAATTTGATCCACATGAGATAATGACCTTGATGTTGGTACTGAGAAGAAACCCTAGGTAACACATGGGTGTTACAAGTTGGTCCCAACATTTGTCGATGACTGCTTGTGCTACGAAAAAACAAACCCACGATGGCCCCCAAGAAAGCGACAACAAGGGCTAGCACATCTCTGGATGACGCTGCGAAGGTGGCCCCCAATGATAAGAAAGGCAAGGCAGTCGTCGCTGATGATGCCCCTCATGCTGCACCCAAAAACAATGACAGAGCAATAAACAACAAGCATCCCCAAACCGAAGACCCACCCAGTCCCGAAGGAACTATTCACACGTGTAGTTCTAAATACCTCCCTCGAGACGTCCCACTGGGTGTTACCCCTAGAGGCCGATGACACCATGAAAGAAGGCGAAGTCCTAGCCATATCAGCCGAAGACCAACTCAAATTACGAGCACTTCACATAAAAACAATCACCTAAAAAAAGGGAGATACTCGCAGCCAAGAGGCACCAAACCAAATTGCAGGCTAGAGTAAGACAAATGATCTTGGATGAGGAGCAAAAAGCCGGAGAGCTAGAGCAAGAATACTCTAAAATGCAGCATGAAGACCCCCACCACCAGTAGCCGGCCGACGCGACCAACCAAAACTTTCGCCATTTCCACATGACAGCCTTCGCACCAGCTGCCTTCCAAGGGCTGACTACCTTGACGAGCGAATCCCTCTCGCACCGTAGCTCTAGGCCTCCCCTTGGCCACAAAATTACAGAGCGGGCACTTACCCAAAGTACAACGGCAGCATGGATCCAACCCAGTACATCATGATCTATCAGGTCATAGTTGCATCATCTGGGGTGATGAAGCCACCATGGCCAATTCATTCATTATAGGCCTTGAGGGCCCAACTCGCACATGGTATTCAAGATTACACCATTATCAATTGATTCCTAGAAGACACTCTGTGACAAATTCCTGCTAAAGTTTCAAGGCTATAGACCCAAAACAGATGCACTAGCAGAACTCTCACTTTCTAGGCAGCAAGAAAACGAAATTAAACACAACTATTACAAAAAGTTCCTGCTATTAAAATAACAGCTACCCTTGGTCGATGACTAGATAGCCATCCACTATGCAATCAGTGGCCTTGGGGCAGGCGTCCTATACAGTCACTACATAAGGGACCCTCTTTCCAACATCTAGGAGTTGTATCAGCTTTTCGAAAAATATGCCCAGTTAGAAGAGCTCCACCATAGAAAAGTCGTGTCACTGTAGAAGCCAAAAAAGACTCCGCTGACTAGTAGAGCATGGACCAGGCCTCTGTGGCAAGACCTAGCCCATCAAGGGTGCGGTCAACTACAAGTCCACAACATTGCAAACTAGCAGGAACCAGGAGAGGTTCACTCTCGATGTTAAAACTACCCTTCGCAACAAGGTCGCAATGGTAACGCGACAAGAGGCAGAGGCAGAGGCCGAGGCCCTCAGTAGCCAAGAAGATTTTATAGCGTTTTCCATGGCGAAGACTCAGAACAACCAACTAGAGATTGTCCAGAGACTAGGGCAATTAAGGGCCAAATGGCCAGAGCCGCTCCAACAGACAACCAAAAAGCCATCGCTAATACATACCAACCACATCAATACCACCACTACCACTACCACTACCAAAACGAACACCTGTATTACCCCCAGCACCAACAAAACCACAATCCAGCTTTCTCCCAGCAACCGCGCCTTCAACACCAAGAGAGATTAGCCCTACCACCCCTCCACCACAGCATGTGAACCAACACCACCAACCACTCCCCCACCACCTAAGCAAGAAGAGTTCATCGATCCACCCTTTAGAGGAGTAATTCACATGATCATCGGAGGATCTAGTTTCAAGTTTGAAACCAAGCGATAGAAGAAAGGCCACTATCGAAGACTAAACCATGTAGCCCCCATCGGACTCATGGTCCAAATGAAGTGCTCCCATGTGTCGCTTACCTTTGACACAAGAGACATCGACCTCCATAGTGTGCCTGATGAAGACACACTAGTGATAAATTGTAGAGTCGTAGGGTGACACCTGCACAAAGTACTCATCGATAATGATAGCCATGCCGATATCATTTTCTTGCATGCCTTCGAGTGTATGGCCATATACCACAGCCTGCTCAAGCCAGCAGGCAACCCCCTCTATGGCTTCAGAGGAAAAGGGACCTTTGCACTTGACAAAATAGAACTACCGTTATCGCTCGGCGCAATGCCAAATGCAAGAAGCGAGCAAATCACCTTCGACACAGTTGATATGGTTTACCCATACAATGCTATCACGGGATGACGATCCATCAACAAACTCAAAGCAGCTATACATGGACTATACCTATGTATGAAGATCCCAGGCCCTAGGGAGTGAACACCATATACGGAGACTAGCAGGTTTGCAGAAACATAGAGAGAAACTTCGTCCCTAGCCAGCGCAACATACACTGCCTCACAACTAAGAACGAAGACTTCAGTAGCCCTCGGCCGGTGAAATAAAGAGTCAGTGCCTAGTTACAGAGTAACAAAGGGGTTAAAAAGTCATCATAGAGGCAGCAACCCCCAATCAAGCAGTCTTGATTAGCGAAGACCTCATCGAAGCAGAAGAAGAAAGGCCCCTGTCCTGCTTGAACCACAACAAAGATGTATTCTCACGGTCTGCCCTGGACCTTCTCGGCGTCAGTCGCACCATTATTGAGCATAACCTGAGCATTGGCTCCGCAATACGCCCCAAGAAACAGAAATTGTGCAAAATACCTGATGAGAAGACAGAAGTAGTGAAGGCATAAGTCCACCACCTACTGGAGGCAAAGTTCATTGAGCCAATTGATTACCCCACTTGGATCACTAATGTTGTAATGGTCCAGAAGAAAAATGGAAAATGGAGAATGTGCATAGACTTCACCAGTCTTAACAAAGCGTGCCTAAAAGACAACTTCCCCTACTAAGAATTGATAAGATTGTCGACTCAGCGGTAGAATGCGAAGTGATGTCTCTGCTTGACTACTTCTTGGGCTACCACCAAATTAAGATGAAGGAAGAAGACAAGGCAAAAACAAGATTTATCACACCCTTCAGCACATAATGCTTCACCCATATGCCTAAATGCCTAAAAAATGCTGGCTCCACGCTTTCAAGATTGACCAAGAGCATCTTAGAGAAACAAATGGGCCGCAATATTTTCACATGCGTTGATGACATAATCGTCGCAAGCAAAAAAAATAAGATCATATGTCAGACCACATGAAAACGTTTGCCAACATGCATGAAGCCAGACTTCACCAATACCCTGAAAATGCATATTCGGTGTCCGGCTGTGACACCCTAGTGTCACTTAGGGTTCTTCCTTGAGCTAACCCCAACCCATGATCACATGCAATCTTAATAAAAGGGTGAACATTGAAAATAAGAACAAAGAATTATGTTGAAGTCTACTTAAACCCTCCTTAAGGTTTTCATAAATTCTAAAGAAGGAAAAACTCTTAAACCCTAATTAACCCTAAGTGAACCTTTTAAGCATAAAGGGAAATGGGAAAAATCCTTGGGAGCAAAATACAATTTTGAAGAAAACCAAATTACAAAGTTTTAGTTCACTGATTAACTAACAAAGCATAGTAAGGAAGTTTTGCCTTTTGAACTTTTTAAAATCCCCAAAACAGCCCCTGAATTAATGCACTTGGGAAAAATTCAGAAATTCAGAAATCTGAATTTCAGCCCCCTCCCAAAGATCAATCTCGTTCTTTGTTTTTCAGAACTCAAATCAAACAAGTCCAAACATCAAAGTTGTGCCAAATTCCCTTGAACACGCCCTGGAAAAGTTTGAATTCAACCAATTTCATTTGACTCAGTTTTGGCGCAGTTTTACCTCGGGACTCACCTTGTGACACTGCCACCTTTGTGACACGACAACTCTCTGTACACTGCCCCAAACCGCTCGACTTCCACACACAAACGACAAAGCTCTGTCGGGGGAGCAAATCTTGTGTAGTGATCATGCCCAAATTCGCGAAGATCTTCAACCTATAGGCGCTTGAACTTGGGCAGAAGCAAAAGGCCACGTGTTCGATCGCTTGCCTGACCGGCCGAGCGCGGACTGGTCGTGGCCACGCGCGCCTCTGTCGGTCCTCGCCTATAAATGCGTCCAAGGGGCCTTAGCCGTTGGCACCGCACACTCCGAGCCTCGCCCGAGCCTAAGATCGCCGGAGTTCGCCGTGAAAAGCGAGCACCGCCACCCGCCATCCCTGCCCAGGCTCGGCCAACGTGGCCACCCCCTTTCTATTGAACTCCAGCCTCGCCCTAGCCCCTGGATCGCTTCCCAGTGACGCCGTGAAGCTTCTCCAAGCTTGAGCCGAGGCATTGCCTCACTGGAGAAGTGATTTCACCCTTGCCGAACTTCGGTCTTCCGCCGCCGCACATGGACCGAGCTAACCAGTGAGTCTTCGTGTAATTCCTTGCACCCACATCTTCTCTGGCATCCCGTGAAGCTCTCTGGCCCGTTCAATTGAACTATCGCACCGTGAGTAGGCCGGATTCCTCGCCGCCGACGAGCATCTCTGCCTGCGCACGTGGACCAGCCGACTCCGACCATCCCCGACGGCGACCCGCACATCGCTGTGATCCCCGAGACCTCGACCACCTCACCAGAGCAATCTCGCCGCCGATAAGCCCCTCCACCCTTTCTTCCGCCGCTGTTACTATTTAAGTTAGGAGAAGGACCTCGGGTTAGGATTAGAAGAACCCGGGGGGTTTTCTGCAATGTCAGTGTCTCATGTGAATAGTAGCCCAGGGACTAAACCGTGAGAAAAACTTGAAACACCCGCCAGGGACCCCAATGCAAAGTAGTTTTCCATTTAATCAATTCTGTTAATCTTTTTAAATAACCAGAGAACTTAGAAAATCCATAACTTGATGAATTCTTAATCAATAGTTGTCAAACTAATTTTGCTAAATCCTAAGTATTATGAACTATCATTTAAAAATAATAAACCTTATGCTTTCTGTTCTAATTTTTAGAGTTTAAAATTAAAAACAGAAACTGACGAAACCTTGTTTAATTAAGGAAAATTAGTTTTTCTTCTGTGCTGAACCTAAGAAAATTTGTAGGTATTCAAACCTCTTTTAGACACTGTTTAAAAATAGTAGGAACCCCAGTATTGAAAAATATAGTGTAGATGTCCATTTCAAGTTGTTTTGCCAAAACTTAGGAAAAATCAGAATGGCATTAGAAATTAATGAACAGTGAGTGAAATTATTTTTCCTAGTTTGCTTAAGTAACAGAGAACCTAGAAAAAAATAAAGAGACCTTTAGTCCAGATCAGTTCAAAAATAAAATGTTTTATTTAGCATTATTCCAACTGAAAATCAATTGTTAGAATTACAAAACCAGACCCAAAATTGATAATAAAAATCCAGTGGACTTATAACCACCAGAACCCTACTGCAAAATAATGAACCCCTCAGCCCATCATTATAAGTAAGGCAAACAAATATAATATGGTAATGAGGCATTTTCCAAATAAATCATGAATAACCCATAATAATGCAATAATGGGCAACCAAAATTCTGCTAAGTCAATGATGAGATAAGCCACCAGGGAAAAATGCAAACCCATTGAAAAGATGTAAAATAATACCTATTGCTAACATTGTATCAGAAAGGCCATTTAATCCAATTAATGCATACCACCCCTACCCTTAAGCAAAAAGATGCCAAACTTTAGAATGATTGCTCTTGCACAAAATAGAAGCTAAGAAAAATCAGAAATCTGTTGTTTGATATTTTTCAAATATAGTGGTAGTAGAAAGCACCTCTTGGGCTAGAAACTTGAGAAAACCCTAGTAAAATAATTAATAGGTAATAATGACTAGAAATTTGTGTCAAGCCATGTTATAGCACCTAAAAGCCCGCAAAAATAAATTTTAGAGAATTACCTACTGTTATGTAATAGTTGTAGTTCAAAGCACCCCTTCTGCCCTAAAATTTGGTAATTTTGTCCAGAGAAAACTATTCACTTTCTGATCCCCAAATTTTGAGACAGAGAATTATACACCAGTAACAAGCCATTGTAATTTTTACTGGATTTTTGGAATTTTATTAAAACAACTTGTAGTTCAAAACCACTCCAAAAACTTAAGGAGAATAAAGAAAAAGAAAGAAGAAATAAACCTCACTCCAATGAGTCCAACTTGAATTCTTGTCAAAACTCACTAAGGCTTAAAAGGAATTCAGTGAAACCCCAAAATAAAACCTACCACTTATTTTAGCTAAGTTTGATCCAATTTACCAAGTATACCACCCAGAAGTCTTACATAATTAAGGTTTAACCCTGTCTAACTCAAGTAGATCATACACCGTCAAAAATTGTAATTTCTAAAGCACATATCATATCATGCATATATCTTACGCACTGCATTCATTAGATTGTAATCTTGCCGACGGAGAGTACGTGCTCATCCCCGAGCAAGGATCTGTCCAAGAGGAGGACCAGGAGCAAGCTTCCGAGGCTGCTATCGAGGATCTCCCCGCAGCCCCAACAATTGAAGGCAAGCCCCGGTTTATATGCATAACCGTATTATTATATGCTACTTTACTACACTTAATGCTTGTAGGATTTTAATGTGCACTTAAGTGTAGGAGTTGCTTGAAACCTCTAGTTGCATGAACTTAGGATTCCTTTTTGAGATGAATACTAGTATGCTAGGTCGAGTAGCTGCTTTGCTAATCAGGATCTCGGTAGAAGTCGAGTGATTTTTCTAGCACTCGCGCGAGGTCAGGAATTGATTGTATTCATCTTGATAACGGGATCTATGTTAGTCTATGGACTTGGATCCAGGGAGGATGCCTTGACCATGAGACGGGAAAAAGAATTAAGGATTAATGTGTGGATACCTGAGTCAAGCTTTTGAACGTACTAAGCACATGCCGGGAAAAATGGTAACCGGTAAACCTAATACCTGAGTGAAGCTAGGCGCGGACTTTATCCCTCATGCGACCTGAGACTGGCTCTCCCATGCTAGCTATGGTGGGTACAAGTGCAGTCACTGCACGGCGGCAGCCGGGGTCAGTGGAGCATTGTATGCCAAGGCGGTGAGGCCTAGACGCGAACGGGGAATCGATGGGGACGGTTGTCATGTGTGGGGTCGGAGTACCCTAACATGCCGTGTGTTTAGGTTTACCTTGCAAGGTTAAAACTCGATTCGAATCGTCTGCTTCTCGCAGCTAATGAGACTGCTTGACCCCTTGTACTGCATCGAGTAAGAAGTGAAATGAGGTTACATGAGACAATTTGTTGATTGAACTAAATGCTTGTCACCATGGATGCTTAGAAGGAGCAAACCTAGCTAAGATAATGATGCTAGAATTTGAAAAGTTAAAATTTTGATTTTAGAAACAGCTAGAGCTTTTGGCAAACCAAACCCCTCAACCAAACAGCTGCATAGTTTAGAGGTAGAGGAGTAGACTCCTCACACCGAGTAAGTCTAGTTGAGTATTAGCATACTCAGCCTTGCTTGTGGCATAATTTTTGTAGGTACCATTCAGGAAATGGTTGATGGTGTGACTTGGCCTACCACCCTGCCACCGGGATAGACGGTCGAGTGGGATGTTGCCCCGGTAGGAGAGGAGCATGAGGAGTAGTGGGCTAGGCCTTGCCCATTTCCTCGATACCGACGACATCGTTTATCCGCTGCACTTTATTTCATGAACTCTTATTTGCTACTTGAAAAACTCCGATCTATGTAATAATTCAGTACTTAATTCGAGGTTTCCTGTTTTATTGTATTTCTTCTGTGACTCACCTTCAAGTGAGACTGTGGAATTTGATCCTGGTTAAGTGGCTCTATCAGACTAGATCTGAGGGACTGACGGGTTATTCCGATTTAAGTGTGTCGCGACCCCGGAGGCGTGACTTAGGCACTTAAGCTGGAATAATTCGGGTGGTTCCGCCACAGCTGGTATCAGAGCAAATTCCACCACAGAGAACGACAATAAACCATGAATACCAATTTTCAAAATCTAAAACTTGCCTAGAAACTGCTACGGATCGTCAGGACTAGATCGCTAGACCTAGGACGAAAGGCCTTAGGCATAGAGGGAGAAATAGGTGGCTAATTAATTAGGCACCATGGGCCAGTACTTATATTTTTAAGGATGCCCTAAGAGCACCCTATTGTTGGAGAGGCGACGTTACTTTCAGCATGCATGCATTATAAACACAAAGAGGAATTAAAAACTTAAGCTAACCCACCTTCTTTAAAACCATCCGGGCTCTCTTTTTCTTTTTCTTCCACCATAATCTTTACCTTTGGTTCCCTTCCGCAGATGAATTCACCCACCCCCGCCAGTGGAGGAGACACTCGTTTCAGTTCTGACTTCCTTTCTCGTGATGGCTTTCCTTCCATCTTGTGGGAAGTGCTTAACTCTGCCGGTTACCCTACGCCCCCCTTTGTACACGGTGCAGTTGTATGAGGAGCATCGGGTACCTCGTTGTCGGGTCTGGCTGACTTTGGAGGCTCATCCCCTTCAGCCGGGTTGGCGTTCTCTTGATTCCGAGACGATTGGACTCAGGACGGACGACACAGTTGAAGCAGCAGCCATGAAGACTCTGACGACTTTTTGTGGCTACCATCCCCTGGAGATGGTGATGCACCCCTTGGGACTCTTCCCTGCTGAGAAGATTGATGATCCCATGTGGTGTAACCGCGTGAGCCATGTGAAGGATGTGTGCGCGATATATCCTGACTTGGTTGGGAGGGTCACCGTTCAGTGCAAGAGTGCGCTGTACCGCCTTCAGGCCCTTCAGAGCGACGCTATGGCACTCCTTGCTAACATCGCTCAAATCGCCAAGCTCACTCTCGACAGTCGAGAAGATTTTGTGGTCGATCTATTCACCGAGTTGGTAGAGAAGGATCTGCAGGTGGAAAGGCTGAGCTAGCGCATTACCACCTTGGAGCAGCAGGTGGAAATCCGAGACAACACCATTGATGTCTTGGAGAACCAGCTTCACGATGTGCAGAGGGAACTCGAAGAAGCGAATGACCACCTGGACATGCACCACTTGGAGATGGAGGCCAATGAAGCCGGAAGCGAGGGAGAAGAGGCTCCCGAGGAGCTAGGACCAGCCCCTGGTGCTAATGGGACTACCTCCGTGATGCCTCCTTCACCCGTATCCAGTGTCGCTTCCACCGCTCAGGGTTGATTAGTCACTTCGGCACTTTTAGGCGGATAGAAACCTATGCGAGCTTAGTTAATATCAGATTTTGGACTAGGCTTACGGGTACTTTCCCCTGATTGATGTAACCCTGTGAACTTTTAAAATCTGTGGGATGTTTGTCACCATGTCATCTTCATTTCGAACCTAATATTATGATTATGGCATTTTTCCTTCCATATGAGATGATATCTTGTCGTTCGAAACTGTGAGATGGGATAACAATGGCGACAATCTCTGTTTTCAGATGGCAGCTAGGCAGCGTCGCGGGCATAACGAGCAGGTTCCCCTGCCACCTCCTCCAGCTCCCACAGTGCAGGAGCTGATGGCCCAGCAGAATGAGATTCTGCGACAGCTCTTGCCGCGCCAGCCCCACCCTCAGCAGCATGGTGGAGGCCAGCATCAGCGACCTCCGGCAATGGCAACTTACCAGGAGTTTCTGAGCACGCAGCCACCCTTGTTCACCAAGGCAGAGGATCCGTTGGACGTCGACGTATGGCTTCGCATCATCGAGTCCAAGTTTCCCCTCCTCACGGGAGACTGCCCTGATGCTACCAAGACTCGCTTCGCCGTGCAGCAGCTTCGCGGATCTGCTCGGACTTGGTGGGACCACTTCCGTGCTATGGTCCCCGCTGATCGTGAAGTATCTTGGGAGGAATTCAAGACTGCTTCCAGAGGACACCACATCCCAGCTGGCATTCTTGATCGGAAGCTGAATGAATTTCTGGCCCTTAATCAAGGAACCCGCACGGTACTGCAGTATGCGCAAGCCTTCAACGACTTATGCCAGTATGCAGGGTACCATGCTGATTCTGATGAAAAGAAGAGAGACCACTTCCGCAGGGGTCTTAATACCAAGCTGAGGGAATGACTCAACACTGTTCGGGCTGATAGCTTCAATGAGTTGGTCAACATGGCCATCTCCCAGGAGGACTGCATTGTAGCTCACCGGGCAGAGAAGAAGAGAAAGACACCAATGGTAGCACCATCAGCTCAGGCCCAGAGGTTCCGGATTGTTTCTCAAAATTAGAGCAGGGGTTTCCAGCAGCAGGCAGGCAGATGGGTGATCAGGCCACCTCAGCAGCAGCAGCCGGCACCCAACCGCTTTCCAGCTCCCGCTCCAAGGAACAATCAGCCTCCGCAGCAGTAGCAGTTCCGCCAGGGCAATGGGAACAAGTGTTTCACATGTGGCAATGTGGGCCACTATGCCAAGAATTGTCCCAGGAACCAGCAGAAGCAGATGCCAGCACCAAATCAAGACAAGGGAAGAAAGCAGAAGGTACAAGTCAGGCAAGGGAAGCTCAACTTCACTACTCTGGAGGAAGTACCTGAGGGAGCTCCTATCATGACCGGTATCTTTTCAGTTTATAATCAACCTACTTTAATTCTGTTTGATTCTGGTGCATCTCATAGTTTCATTAGCCAGAAGTTCAGTGCTAAATGTGAACTGCCATTCTCTCACTCAAAAGGGTCATTCATGATAGTCACACCTGGGGGCAAAATTTCAACTAATCAATTAAACCAAAGTGTGCCTATTCAACTAGGGAGCCACATTGTCAAAACCACTCTTCTTGTGTTGGGATTGGAAATGTGGACATTATTCTGGGAGCTAATTGGATGACCTTGCACCAAGTTGTGCTTGATGTAGCCAGCCGTACCGTGGAAGTAAATTCTCCGTTCTGTGGGGACTTCACCTTAATTCTGCCGAGTCAAGGTTCTACTCAGTCATGTGCTTTCTCTATGACGGAGTTACCTCTGAAGAAGATCCCAGTGGTCTGTGAGTATGCAGATGTCTTTCCTGATGAATTGCCAGGGATGCCACCGGACCGGGCTATTGAATTTGCCATCGAGTTGCAACCGGGAATGGCCCCAATTTCCAAAAGGCCCTACCGAATGCCACCCGCTGAGTTGGCAGAATTGAAGAAGCAATTGCAAGAGTTGCTGGATAAGGGATTTATTCGCCCAAGTACTTCGCCTTGGGAATGTCCAGCACTGTTTGTGAAGAAGAAGGATGAAAGCTTGAGGCTGTGTATAGATTACCACCCTCTTAATGCGGTAACTATCAAGAACAAGTATCCTTTGCCTCGTATTGATGTTCTTTTTGACCAGTTGGTCGGGGCCAAGGTGTTTTCCAAGATCGACCTTCGCTCTGGCTACCATCAGATCAAGATACGAGCAAGCGATATTCCGAAGATGGCATTCTCAACCAGATATGGGCTATATGAATATATGGTGATGTCATTCGGACTGACAAATGCACCAGCATATTTCATGTATCTGATGAATTCTGTTTTCATGCCTAAATTGGACAAATTCGTAGTGGTTTTCATCGATGATATCTTGGTGTACTCAAGGAACGAAGAAGAACATGTCGGGCATTTGCATGTAGTGCTTCAACGTCTGCGAGAGCACCACCTTTATGCCAAGTTGTCCAAGTGTGATTTTTGGCTAAAGGAAATCAAATTCTTGGGTCACACTATCTCCCAGGCAGGAATAGCTGTTGATCCTGATAAAGTGCAAGAGGTGATGAACTGGAAGCCACCCACGACTGTCCGTCAAATTCGAAGTTTTCTGGGATTAGCTGGTTATTACCAAAGATTTATTCTGGATTTCTCTCGAATTGCGAAGCCTATAACTGAGTTGCTGAAGAAAGAAGCCAAGTTTGTCTAGAGTCAGAAGTGCGAAGATGCCTTCCATGCATTAAGGCAGCATCTGACCACAGCCCCAGTATTAGCGCAACCCGATAGCAGCAAGCCTTTTGATGTATATTGCGATGCCTCTGGCACTGGACTAGGTTGTGTCTTGATGCAAGACAACCAAGTCATCGCTTATGCCTCAAGAGCACTCAGGCCTCATGAGCAAAATTATCCCACTCATGACCTCGAGTTGGCAGCAGTGGTTCATGCATTAAAAATGTGGAGGCACTATTTAATGGGAACCCACTGCAACATCTTCACTGATCATAAGAGCCTTAAGTACATCTTTACTCAGGCTGATCTCAACATGAGGCAGAGAAGATGGCTAGAGCTGATCAAGGATTATGACCTGGAGGTACACTATCACCCAGGAAAGGCCAATGTGGTAGCAGATGCCTTGAGTCGGAAGTTGCAATGCAATTGTATTCTGATGGATTCTTGCATTAACACCTTGTGTGATGAGTTGAGCAAGATGCGAATAGAAGTGATTCCTTCTGGTTCTTTGTCTCACATTTCTGTTGAGCCAGCTTTGCAAGACTAGATCATCATGGCCCAGCTCAGTGACAAGGGAGTGCAGATTATCAAGAAGAATCTCCATCAGAAGATTGAGAAGTATAGCTGTTTCTGCCAAGATGAAAAGGGTGTGTTATGGTTCAAAAGCAGATTGGTGATTCCTAAAAACCAGGACCTCAAGAGGAAAATCTTGGATGAGGCTCATCTCTCCAAATTCTCTATGCATCCGGGAAGCACCAAAATGTACCATGATCTGAAGCCCTTGTATTGGTGGACCAGAATGAAGAGGGAGATAGCCCAGTATGTATTGGAATGTGACACCTGTCAGAGGATAAAGGCAAGCCACTTGAAATCAGCTGGAGCTTTGCAACCCCTATCTATACCTTCGTGGAAATGGGATGACATCAGCATGGATTTCATTGTGGGTCTGCCCAACACCTCTCATCATCATGATTCGATTTGGGTTATTGTGGATCGGTTGACGAAAGTGGCACATTTTCTTCCTGTGCACACCACTGATAAGGCTCAGAAGTATGCAGAATTGTATATTGACCGGATCGTGTGTTTGCACGGATTACCTCGGACCACTGTTTCCAACCGAGGAGCCCAATTTGTTGCCAGATTTTGGGAACAACTGCAGGAGTCTTTGGGAACTAAGCTAATCAGAAGTTCAGCTTACCACCCACAGACTGATGGTCAGACGGAAAGGGTAAACCAAATCCTGTAGAATATGCTGAGAGCTTGTGCAATCGATTGTGGCAAGAACTGGGATAAGCACCTCTCCTTGGCAGAGTTTGCTTATAACAACAGTTATCAATCCAGCCTAAGGATGGCACCTTTCAAAGCTCTCTATGGAAGAAGGTGCAGGACACCACTCAATTGGTCTCAACCTGGAGAAAGAGGAGTTTTTGGACCTGACATAGTGACTGAAGCCGAAAGGAAGGTCAAACTAATCAGGAAGAATCTAGAAGCTGCTTAGGCCAGGCAGAAGAGTTACCATGATAGAAGAAGGAAACCTCTCCAGTTCGAGGTGGGAAGTTTTGTGTACCTCGAGGTATCACCCACCAAGGGAGTGCAGAGGTTTGGGATCAAAGGCAAGCTAGCCCCTCGATACATTGGACCTTATGAGATCATAGAAGCATGTGGACCCGTGGCATATAAGCTGAAGTTACCTTCAAAAATGTCTGCCATTCACAGTGTGTTCCATGTATCTCAGTTGAAGAAGTGTGTTCGATTGCCGACTGAGATCTTAGCAGAGCCAGAATTGGAGATAGAGTCGGATCTATCGTACCAAGAGTACCCCTCCAAGATTCTGGATTGCAAGGAAAGATCAACTCGTGCTAAATCGATCAAGATGTACAAGGTCCAGTGGAGTAATCAGTTGGAGGAAGAAGCTACTTGGGAAACCGAGGAATTCTTGAGATCCAACTTCCCCGATTACCTACCTAAGGAAGCCGGTATGTAATCACACCCCCAACCCCTCCCCCTGCCTTTCGAATCTAATTCTCAGAAATATGATCATAAATCAGAATGAAGTAAGCATGAAACAAAACTTAAAAAGGACTTCCTTCTGAAGTTGCAAAGAGAATGACATTCGAAGAGCAGTTTGCTCTAATAATAACAATAAAGCACCCACTTCCTATAAGTCTCACTCTTCGCTTCACCCCGGGAGGACTCTGGCCCGAATCTCGGGACGAGATTCCTTTAAGGGGGGAAGGCTGTGACACCCCAGTGTCACTTAGGGTTCTTCCTTGAGCTAACCCCAACCCATGATCACATGCAATCTTAATAAAAGGGTGAACATTGAAAATAAGAACAAAGAATTATGTTGAAGTCTACTTAAACCCACCTTAAGGTTTTCATAAATTCTAAAGAAGGAAAAAATCTTAAACCCTAATTAACCCTAAGTGAACCTTTTAAGCATAAAGGGTAAATGGGAAAAATCCTTGGGAGAAAAATACAATTTTGAAGAAAACCAAATTATAAAGTTTTAGTTCACTGATTAACTAACAAAGCATAGTAAGGAAGTTTTGCCTTTTGAACTTTTTAAAATCCCCAAAACAGCCCCTGAATTAATGCACTTGGAAAAAATTCAAAATTTCAGAAATCTGAATTTCAGCCCCCTCCCAAAGATCAATCTCGTTCTCTGTTTTTCAGAACTCAAATCAAACAAGTCCAAACATCAAAGTTGTGCCAAATTCCCTTGAACATGCCCTGGAAAAGTTTGAACTCAAACCAATTTCATTTGACTCAGTTTTGGCGCAGTTTTACCTCAGGACTCACCTTGTGACACTGCCACCTTTGTGACACGACAACTCTCTGTACACTGCCCCAAACCGCTCGACTTCCACACACAAACGACAAAGCTCTGTCGGGGGAGCAAATCTTGTGCAGTGATCATGCCCAAATTCGCGAAGATCTTCAACCTATAGGCGCTTGAACTCGGGCAGAAGCAAAAGGCCACGTGTTCGATCGCTTGCCTGAACGGCCGAGCGCGGACTGGCCGCGGCAGCGCGCGCCCCGCGCGTGGTCGCCCCGCCCTGCGCGCCTCTGCCGTGCCCTCGCCTATAAATGCGTCCAAGAGGCCTTAGCCGTTGGCACCGCACACCCCGAGCCTCGCCCGAGCCTAAGATCGCCGGAGTTCGCCGTGAAAAGCGAGCACCGCCACCCGCCATCCCTGCCCAGGCTCGGCCATCGTGGCCACCCCCTTTCTGTTGAACTCCAGCCTTGCCCTAGCCCCTGGATTGCTTCCTAGTGACGCCGTGAAGCTTCTCCAAGCTTGAGCCGAGGCATTGCCTCACCGGAGAAGTGATTTCACCCTCGCCGGACTTCGGTCTTCTGCCGCCGCGCGTGAACCGAGCTAACCAGTGAGTCTTCGTCTAATTCCTTGCACCCACATCTTCTCTGGCATCCCGTGAAGCTCTCTGGCCCGTTCAATTGAACTATCGCGCCGTGAGTAGGCCGGATTCCTCGCCGCCGACGAGCATCTCCGCCTGCGCACGTGGACCGGCTGACTCCGACCATCCCCGACGGCGACCCGCACATCGCTATGATCCTCGAGACCTCCCCTACGTCCCCGACCACCTCACCGGAGCAACCTCGCCGCCGGTAAGCCCCTCCGCCCTTTCTTCCGCCACTGTTACTGTTTAAGTTAGGAGAAGGACCTCGGGTTAGGATTAGAAGAATCCGGGGGGTCTTCTGCAATGTCAGTGTCTCATGTGAATAGTAGCCCAGGCACTGAACCGTGAGAAAAACTTGAAACACCCGCCAGGGACCCCAGTGCAAAGTAGTTTTCCATTTAATCAATTCTGTTAATCTTTTTAAATAACCAGAGAACTTAGAAAATCCATAACTTGATGAATTCTTAATCAAAAGTTGTCAAACTAATTTTGCTAGATCCTAAGTATTATGAACTATCATTTAAAAATAATAAACCATATACTTTCTGTTCTAATTTTTAGAGTTTAAAAATAAAAACAGAAATAGACCAAACCTTGTTTAATTAAGGAAAATTAGTTTTTCTTCTGTGCTGAACCTAAGAAAATTTGTAGGTATTCAAACCTCTTTTAGACACTGTTTAAAAATAGTAGGAACCCTAGTATTGAAAATATAGTGTAGATGTCCATTTCAAGCTGTTTTGCCCAAAACTTAGGAAAAATCAGAAAGACATTAGAAATTAATGAACAGTGAGTGAAATTATTTTTCCTAGTTTGCTTAAGTAACAGAGAACCTAGAAAAAAATAAAGAGACCTTTAGTCCAGATCAGTTTAAAAATAAAATGTTTTATTTAGCATTATTCCAACTGAAAATCAATTGTTAGAATTACAAAACCAGACCCAAAATTGATAATAAAAATCAAGTGGACTTATAACCACCAGAACCCTACTGCAAAATAATGAACCCCTCAGCCCATCATTATAAGTAAGGCAAACAAATATAATATGATGATGAGGCATTTTCCAAATAAATCATGAATAACCCATAATAATGCAATAATGGGCAACCAAAATTCTGCTAAGTCAATGATGAGATAAGCCCCAGGGAAAAATGCAAACCCATTGAAAAGATGTAAAATAATACCTATTGCTAATATTGTATCAGAAAGGCCATTTAATCCAATTAATGCATACCACCCCTTCCCTTAAGCAAAAAGATGCCAAACTTCAGAATGATTGCTCTTGCACAAAATAGAAACTAAGAAAAATCAAAAATCTGTTATTTGATGTTTTTCAAATATAGTGGTAGTAGAAAGCACCTCTTGGCTAGAAACTTGAGAAAACCCTAGTAAAATAATTAATAGGTAATAATGACTAGAAATTTGTGTCAAGCCATGTTATAGCACCTAAAAGCCGACAAAAATAAATTTTAGAGAATTACCTACTGTTAAGTAATAGTTGTAGTTCAAAGCACCCCTTCTGCCCTAAAATTTGGTAATTTTGTCCAGAGAAAACTATTCACTTTCTGATCCCCAAATTTTGAGACAGAGAATTATACACCAGTAATAAGCCACTGTAATTTTTACAGGATTTTTGGAATTTTATTAAAACAACTTGTAGTTCAAACCCACTCCAAAAACTTAAGGAGAATAAAGAAAAAGAAAGAAGAAATAAACCTCACTCCAATGAGTCCAACTAGAATTCTTGTCAAAACTCAATAAGGCTTAAAAGGAATTCAGTGGAACCCCAAAAATAAAACCTACCACTTACCTTAGCTATGTTAGATCCAATTTACCAAGTATACCACCCAGAAGTCTTACATAAGTAAGGTTTAACCCCGTCTAACTCAGGTAGATCATACACCGTCAAAAATTGTAATTTCAAAAGCACATATCATATCATGCATATATCTTACGCACTGCATTCATTAGATTGTAATCTTGCCGAAGGAGAGTACGTGCTCATCCTCGAGCAAGGATCTGTCCAAGAGGAGGACCAGGAGCAAGCTTCCGAGGCTGCTATCGAGGATCTCCCCGCAGCCCCAGCAATTGAAGGCAAGCCCCGGTTTATATGCATAACCGTATTATTATATGCGACTTTAGTACACTTAATGCTTGTAGGATTGTAATGTGCACTTAAGTGTAGGAGTTGCTTGAAACCTCTAGTTGCATGAACTTAGGATTTCTTTTTGAGATGAATACTAGTATGCTAGGTCGAGTAGCTGCTTTGCTAATCAGGATCTCGGTAGAAGTCGAGTGATTTTTCTAGCACTCGCGCGAGGTCAGGAATTGATTGTATTCATCTTGATAACGGGATCTATGTTAGTCTATGGACTTGGATCCAGGGAGGATGCCTTGACCATGAGACGGGAAAAAGAATTAAGAATTAATGTGTGGATACCTGAGTCAAGCTTTTGAACGTACTAAGCACATGCCGGGAAAAATGGTAACCGATAAACCTAGTACCTGAGTGAAGTCGGGCGCGGACTTTATCCCTCATGCGACCTGAGACTGGGTCCCCATGCTAGCTATGGTGGGTACAAGTGCGGTCACTGCACGGCGGTAGCCGGGGTCAGTGGAGCATTGTATGCCAAGGCGGTGAGGCCTGGACGCGAACGGGGAATCGATGGGGACGGTTGTCATGTGTGGGGTTGGAGTACCCTGACATGCCGTGTGTTTAGGTTTACCTTGCAAGGTTAAAACTCAATTCGAGTCGTCTGCTTCTCGCAGCTAATGAGACTGCTTGACTCCTTGTACTGCATCGAGTAAGAAGTGAAATGAGGTTACATGAGACAATTTGTTGATTGAACTAAATGCTTGTCACCATGGATGCTTAGAAGGAGCAAACCTAGCTAAGATAATGATGCTAGAATTTGAAAAGTTAAAAATTTGATTTTAGAAACAGCTAGTGCTTTTGGCAAACCAAACCCCTCAGCCAAACAGCTGCATAGTCTAGAGGTAGAGGAGTAGACTCCTCACACCGGGTAAGTCTAGCTGAGTATTAGCATACTCAGCCTTGCTTGTGGCATAATTTTTGTAGGTACCATTCACGAAATGGTTGATGGTGTGACTTGGCCTACCACCCTGCCACCGGGATGGACGGTCGAGTGGGATGTTGCCCGGCAGGAGAGGAGCACGAGGAGTAGTGGGCTAGGCCTTGCCCATTTCCTCGATACCGACGACATCATTTATCCGCTGAACTTTATTTCATGAACTCTTATTTTCTATTTGAAAAACTCCGATCTATGTAATAATTCAGTACTTAATTCGAGGTTTCCTGTTTTATTGTATTTCTTCTGTGACTCACCTTCGAGTGAGACTGTGGAATTTGATCCTGGTTAAGTGGCTCTATCAGACTAGATCTGAGGGACTGACAGGTTATTCCGATTTAAGTGTGTCGCGACCCCGGAGGCGTGACTTAGGCACTTAAGCTAGAATAATTCGGGTGGTTTCGCCACACCGGCAAGGCAAAATACTGGGTTATGTAGTATCTCATAGAGGCATAGAAGTGAACCCAACCAAGATATAAGCTATATTGGACATGACACCACCAAAATCAGCACGAAATATCCAAAGGCTAATAGGAAGACTCGCCACGTTGAACAGATTCATCTCACGACGGGAGCGGAGTCTCCCCTTCCTCAAACGTTGTGTGGAGCAAAAGACTTCGTTTGAGGCCCAGAACAGGCTGCAACCTTTGAATCATTAAAGAAGTATTTATCTGAGCTAACAACATTGACCAGCTCAGACCCTGCTTCACCCGTCCTACTATACATTGCAGCCTCGCACAGCGCAGTCAGCGCAGCTCTGGTTCAGGAGAAACAGAAAGATGGCAAACCACAACAATACTCAGTCTATTTTGTCTCTGAGGTCGTCACCAATTCAATGTGCAACATGATAGAGCTAGAGAAGATAGCCTATGCATTCTTTATGGCTTCACGCAAACTTAGACACTACTTCGAGGCATATAAGATAAGAGTCCCATAGACCGATGCCTTAATGATCTATTCAGGAATCCCAAGGCATCCATCAGAATAGCCAAGTGGGCAGCCAAACTCTCTAACTACAGTATCACCTTTGAACCAAGAACCACAATCAAATCATAGGTCCTCATCAACTTCATAGTCGACTGAATAGGGTCTTCAACCTTCAACCACCATAATACAGAGGCAATTTGGACTATCCACTGTGATGGCGCATGGTGCCATGTGGGGTAGGCGCTGCAATAGTGTTCATGACACCATTTGGGGCCAAGTACAGATACGTCACTCGCCTAACCTTTGCACTCGAGTTATATAAATGCACAAACAATATAGTAGAGTATGAAGTTGTCATCCTAGGACTCTGCAAACTTAGAGCCCTCGGGGTAACAACCTGCATAGTCCAAAGTAATTCCAAGATTATTGCTGGACAAATTAAGAAAGATTGCACGGCTAGGGAGCCTGTCCTCATGCAATACATATCAGCCGTGCAGAGTCTGGAGAAATAGTTCAAGGGATTCACACTCCAACATATAGAAAGGAGCAAGAATGAAGAGGCCAACATGTTATAAAAGGCAGTGTGGCAGAACCGCCAAAATTATTCCAGCTTATGTGCCCAAGTCATGCCTTAGAGGCAGCAACACACTTAAATCGGAATAACCCGTCAGTCCCTCAGATCTAGTCTGATAAAGCCACTTCCCTGAGATCAAATACCACTAGCTCACTCGAAAGTGAGTCACTGAGAAGATACAATAAAGCAGAAAACCTCAAATTAAAGTACTGGAGTTATTACATAAATCAGAGTTTTTAAATAAACTGAAACAAGTTCAGAAATTAAAATGCAACGGATCGTCGATAACGTCGAAGGCTGAGAAGTAGGGCAAGGCATAGCGACTACTCCTCCTGCTCCTCTCCTGCTGGAGCAGCATCCCACTCGACTGTCCAACCCGGTGGCAGGGTGGAAGGCCAAGTCACACCATCAACCATATCCTGAAGCGTACCTGCAAAAATTGTGCCACAAGCAAGGCTGAGTATACTAATACTCAGCTAGACTTACCTGGTGTGAGGAGTCTACTCCTCTACTCCTCTACCTCTAGACCATGTAGTTATTTAGCTGAGGGGTTTGGTTTGCCAAAAGCACTAGCTAAGTCTAAAATCAATTTTAGCTTTTCCAATTCTAACATCATTAATTTAGCTAGGTTTGCTCCTTTCTAAGCATACATGGTAACAATCATTTAGCACAATCAACATGTTATCTCAAGTAAAACATCATTACACTTCTTACTCAATGCAGTACAAGGGGTCAAGCAGTCTCATTAGCTATGATAAGTAGACGATTCGAATCGAGTTTTTAAACCTTGCAAGGTAAACCAAAACACACGACATGTAGGGGCACTCCGTCCCCACACATGTCAATAGTCCCCATCGATTCCCTGTTCGCGGCCAGGGCTCACTGCCTTGGCATACAATGCTCCACTCACCCTGGCTACCGCCGTGTAGTGACCGCACTTGTACCCACCATAGCTAGCATGGGAGACCCAGTCTCAGGACAAGTAAGGAGGAAGGTCCGCGCCCGGCTTCACTCAGTACTTGGTTTATCGGTTACCATATTTCCCGACATTAATCCCCCACTTGTGTTTAGTACGTTCAAACGCTTGACTCAGGTATCCACACATTAATCCTGTTGGGGGCCTTCGGCTCCCGAAGGTCCTCAAAAACATAGTTCGACAATGTTTTCCGAGTGTAATATGTGAACAGGCACCTTCGGAGTCAGGTCGCGGATATACAAGGGCAGGGTTAAGACGAAGCTTGACTGGAATGAAAAACGATCATGACGAAGGATAAGACTATCACAAAGCTATGTGCAGAAAAGCTTCGGCGTAACGACAGAAAAGAGGAACCGACTTAAAGATGAAAAGCCAAATTGGACCTTGAAGAATTACTATAGAGTTATTGATAAATGTAAGGGGTATCAATGTAATTTTACAAGGGCTGCGTCCCATGCCTATAAATAGGTGAACAGTACTCCCATACTGTTCACGTTGACTTGGCATACGCTTTTTTGCATCACGACTATACCTTTACTTTCCGTCTATCTGAAGGTACATTTGTAATTTGTTTTTATGAATTTGGTAATAAAAATAAGTTGATGATAATACTCGTATCATTACTCGTGTTTTATATATGTGTGCTTCTTTTTACCATCTATCAATCATACGAAGGTCTTTTCTTTTGTAACCTTCGTCCAAGATTCATTATATCCGAAGGGACATAATGTTTTTAAGGACGAAGGAGTTTAACATTTAACACTTTTTATGTTGCCTTGTTCTTAATTCTTAGCATTTGAGAACAAGTCCCCAACATTGGCGCCCACCTCCGGTGAACTCACGTCCATTTTTTGAGTTTTGAACACCTTCGGCAAGCGTCACCTTCGTCATGCCGCCTAAAAAAGCTTCAGCGACAGGGGCTGCAACTCTGCAGTCGCTGGACCCCAATCAAGATGTCGTTTCTCTTAGGGAGGCCCAGAGCCAGAAGAGGAAGGTCACCAGTCCAACGCCTCCAGAGGATGACTTGGACCAAGAAATCCAAAATTTGGAGATGATCAATCAACAGGTCCAACGGAAGAAGGAGAAGATGGCTCGCCTAGCAGATCCTCAAAGGCAGATAGACGAAGCTTCTGAAGAGCTTCGACATCTTGCTCAAGATGACCAGAATCAAAGGCCATCGCGCAGAGAGCTTCATCAAGAGGGCTTCTACAACGAGGGCGACTGGTATGAAGATTTCCATCACGGAAATTTTGCTTTTGATGATACTTCTCCCCTGTCAACAGAACTGCAGGCTACTCCTTGGCCACAATCTTACAAGCCACCCCAGCTTCCTATGTATGACGGTCATTCAGATCCGAAACAATTCCTGATGAGCTATGAGGCAACCATATCTTCGTATGGTGGCAACACAGCGGTCATGGTAAAGTCTTTCGTCATGGCTGTCAGGAGTGTGGCACAAACCTGGTACTCCTCTCTTAGGCCAGGGACAATCACCTCATGGCAAAAGCTGAAGGATATGTTGATAACCAGCTTCCAAGGGTTTCAGACGAAGCCAGTCACTGCTCAAGCTTTATTCCAGTGCACCCAGGACCACGAAGAATACCTTCAGGCATATGTCCGAAGGTTCCTACGTCTGAGGGCACAGGCACCAACAGTGCCCAATGAAATTGTCATTGAGGCCATGATCAAGGGGCTTCGGCCAGGACCTTCAGCTTAGTACTTTGCCAGGAAGCCTCCTCAAACTTTGGAGAAGCTGCCCCAGAAGATGGACGAGTATATTCGAGCCGACAATGATTTTCGCCAAAGAAGGGAGGAAGCTTTCAGGTTCTCTGAAATGACCAGGGGCTTCGGAGGAAGATTCTATCCGAGGCACATTAGGTCAATTCACAATTCTACTCAAAATGATGACAAAGGGAGTCAACAGCAAAGGCCACAGTGCTCCTCGCAAGCTTCGGGGCAACAGCAAAGCTCTTTCCGGCCGCCAGCGCCAAGGGGTAGAGGCGCCAGGGGCTTCGGGGGAAGATTTGGAGATCAACCAAGAAAAATTTACTGCCTATTCTGTGGTGAAGGCAAGGGCCATACCACCAGGATGTGCCATATTACTATCCAGAAGCAAAAGGAGCTAGCAGAAGCTGCAGCGCAACAGAGCTAGCCGAAGCAGGTTATGCATACTGCTTCGTACCATTCGCCTTACATTCCAGAATATGTAGGCAATCACCCTGCAGCCTCTGTTGCTTCGGCAAGCCAACCCCAAGCTTCCTGGCAACAGCTTCCACCGCCACCACTAATACAACGAGCTCCGCAGCCAGAAGGGAGCCAGCACTCTCATCCCCAGAGGGACTTCAGAGAGGAGTCCGAAGCTTGCACAGTCAATAGCACTGTGCCAGAGTCGAAGCACATTTACTGACAAAATATCCTACCTCCACAGCAGCTTTTTGCACTTTCACGTTCAGTTTTACTTTCTTCGTAGTAAAGAACAATTATGGGAAGTTTTAGTGTCTTTTATCATTTTTCAAATTCTTGTAACAGTTTAGCTTATTATCATAATGAAAATATATCTCCTCCATTGGCTTGAGTTGCCGAAGCACAAGAATTTATGGAGGCACGGAGAACCTTCGGATTATCGAAAACTTGTCCTAAGGAACGAGCTGTAACTTTTTCGAAGTAATAAAAAGTCGTTCCGAAGGGAGCGCAGTGTAAGTTTTCTGCTCGAAAGTCGTTCCAAAGGGAATGCAGAGCTTACAGCGAAAAATAAACGCTGATTCCGCTGAAAGTAAAAGGCGAAGAAGCTCCTAAGGGAGGCTTACAGCGAAAAATAAACGCTGATTCCGCTGAAAGTAAAAGGCGAAGAAGCTCCTAAGGGAGGCTTACAGCGAAAAATAAACGCTGATTCCGCTGAAAGTAAAAGGCGAAGAAGCTCCTAAGGGAGGCTTACAGCGAAAAGTCAGCGCTGAGATAAATAGATTGTGTGCTCTATTGCAGGGATATTTGTATTTTCAGCATAAATGTCATTTTGCATAACATAACATCATTACATCATTTTGCATAACATAAGCATCATCCATCATTTCGCATGTAGAACAGGAAGGGGACACAGCATTGATCTTCGAAGAATGTTTTGAAAAAGAGAAAATCGTGCTAAGGCACAAGATAAATTGAGAAGAAGTGTAGCTTCATTTGAGAGGCAACATAAGACTTTTTTATGGATTCAAAGAATGTTTTCACGAAGTTTGGAGACTCTTCATCAAAGAAGTATGGCAATTCTTGTGATACATAAAAGATTTTCTTTACGAAGCATGAAAAGAAGGGAAGGTGTTTTTTCGCCGAAGGCTCAAAAAGCGGTATGTATGAAAAAATTTCATGCATCGTAAAGAATTGAACCATAAATAGATTATATATTACATTCAAAGTTACAAAGTTTTACACATGTCATGTTCCAAGTATTTTTACAATAGCATTTAATCTTCCCTAAGAACTACTTCTGCAGCTTCGTTTAGTAGCTGATTGACAACTTCGTCCATGATGGCTTCGGCCATTTGTCTAATTTCGTCGTCCCCCTTCGGGGGAGGGTCCGCAGATGCCTCAGCGGGTTCTGAGGGACGAGAGGACACGGCTATATTACTATTACAAACTACGAATAAAGTTCAAAATAAAAATTACAACAAAATAAAAATCACTAATTAATACCTATTTGCCCTTCGGGCCCTGTGCTTTTTTCAGCAGCTCTCGCTACCTCCCTAGCATCATGAATGCCTTTTTCGCTTCTCTGAATGATCTCTTGAGCCATTTCTTGGCCGCCATTGTCCCAAATGTCAGTGAAAAATTTTCCACCGACCTGGCTTGCTTTGGCTGAAGGGTCTTTGATATCTTCAGAAGATAAAGTAGCTTCAGATTGTGCCAAAGATTTCACATGCTCGCACCCTTTCTTCTCTAAAATAGTAACAATTCCCCTGGCGCCCGAAAAAGCACAAATGTCCCCGTGACTATTCAAGATTTCGTCGAAGGCATCAGCTTCGTGACTAATCCATTCAATCGGGCCTTCTGGATTTCCCCTTGTGAAATTTTCTTCACTAGAGAACGCGCCAACCCTGGCGAAGCTGGATTTTATTTTCTTAACACACTCTATGGATTTATCATAGCACCTCTTCTTCGAAGCACGAAGCTCTTTAACATTTACTTCCAAATGATTTGCCCATTGATCACTTAATTCTCGTTTTGTTTCTTCAAGAATGTGTTCTTCTTTAGCTCGGGCTAGTTGTTTCCGAAGATCTTTGATTTCGCGCTTCTGAGCTTCGGCTTGAGTTTTAGAGTTAGCTTCGTCTTCCTTCATTTTTTCCACCAACATAAGCAGAATTTTGTCCTTCTCCAAGGCTTCGTTTCTTAGCCTAATGACCTCTGTTCGAAGGTTGTTAAGAGCAATGGTGCAACTCTCATCTTCGGCATTCTTTTGTGCCCTTAAGGCATTGCTGAGTATTAAGCCCTATTCAAAAGAATGAATGAGTTAACATAAGAACAAAAGACTAATTCAAAATTCATAAACTTCAAAATTCACAATTTTTGTACCTTCAGACTATTGTATGCCAGGCTATCCGCAAGATCATCCTTCGTCATGGCGCAAAGGCCAGCTTCGAGTTTCGGGAACCCCATGCTTCTAGCCATCTCCCGGCAGACAGATAATTCTTTATTGTTTGGGAGACAGTATAGGAAGTCATCTTCGTTTGTTCCATTGAACACTACGGCCCCCCCTCGGATACTTCAGTTCTCGGGCATAGTGATTGGCTTCAAAAATCTCTTCTTCGGATAGTTTCTTCCCCGAAGCATGTCGCACAATATAATCACGTATTTTGGAAGATGCTTCGGGGGTGGCAGTGTCGATTTCCTCAATCAAAATCGGCTCTGTTGTTTTTGTTTTTTCAGCTTCTAAACTTGCCTCTGACATTTTTTTGGCTTCCAAAGGTTGTATCTTGGTGGGCTCTGAAGGCCCAGCTTCAGTTTCAAATTGTTGCTTCGAAGTTTCAGCAACAAAGCCTTCAGTAGACACTTCAGAAGTTTCAACGGTTTTCTTTGGAGTTATGCTTGAAGATTTAATTGTCTCCAAAACATCCAGCACATTAACCATCCTTTTTCTTTTCGAGGTCGCTGCTGGCCCCTTTTGGCTTTTAGCTGCCTCAACTTTTGATGAAGGACTTAAAATGTCTAATGTTTTTCCTTCTTCAGTTCTCGGTTCTTCCATTTTCTCTATTGCTCGTGCTTCGGCCATTTCTTCGGATTTTGGCGCTAGAGTTGGTTCTCTGGCTTCGCTGGCCGAAGAAGCCCCACCAATAAACTCAGGCACTGTGGCCAGCTCAATACAGCGTGGAGGGTGGGTGAGCACTTTTACCTTCTTCCTCTTCGGGGCTGGTTCCCTAGGAGCAGCCGAAGCAGTTTCCTTTGCAGGAGAAGTATTTTTCCTTTTTTGGCCTCGCATTGGATAATAGTAGTCGGGGTAGATAAACCCAATTGCATCAAATACTCGGTTGAATCTCTTCTTCTTTCGGCCTCCGAAAGCCGCTGACAATGCAGTATTTTCGGCCTTTGAGTATGCCCCAAGCAATTCATCACTTACATTCTCAATGCTTTTTAGCCAATCATCATCTGGTTCAACGAACTTATCTCCATACTTGAATGTATATTTCAGCCTGATTAGCCCACCCTCATCAGCTTCTTTAACGGTCTCCTTCGGCATTTCCAGTTATCTGCAAGTGGCCACACTCTGAAGGCAATGTGCTCTTGCATTAAGTCCCTGGTCCTAATAAAAGAGCAGACTACGCCGAAGGCTCTCTGACATTCTTCAGTTGCTTCGTCCATTTCTACCTTTGGTTTCTGGAGTCCGAAGCGCTGCCAGATAGGGCGCATGATGATATCTTTAATATCTTCTGGAACCTCTAAATCATTCTTCACATAGAACCATTCCTTCATCCATTCCCTGGGCCATCTCTTCCGAAAAGTTGGCACGGGACAGCTTGACCCAGAGCGGGCACCGAAGCTATAACAACCAAAATTATTATGATATTGCTCCTTACCCCAGGGCTTCGTCTCATATACTAGCTCGTGTATATTGCAAAAGCTTTTTGCACTTGGCTCCAGGCCCTGGCTCCTCACGGCCCAGACGAAGACTCCCAATCTTATCACTGCTTCAGGGGTAAGTTGATGAAGGTAAACCTGATATATTTTCAGAACTTCTACCACAAATCTGCTTAGAGGGAATCGTAGCCCAGCTTTAAAAAAGCTTCGGAAGATCACGACTTCATTATCTTCGGGAGTCGGCGTAGTTTACTCTCCATCATCTGCCCTCACAATGGATATATCTCGGAAATATCTCCCCCTCATATTTTCAAGGTGACTCTGCTTTATAGTTGATTTTCCGAAATTTGAGTGACTAGGCCGCCACGGGCGATCTTCGGAATCCTCCCCACCACTATCCACATCATAACTATCACTGTCGCCAGTATCTTCAGATAAACCCTCCAAAGTCTCCCTGATAATCTTCTCCGTATTGGTCTTCGACATTGATTCAAGAAAACCCAGGTGCATTTCCTCAGAAAGACTTAGCTTCGAAGCACCAGCAACTTTCTTATCCTCAGACATCTTCGCGAATGCTGGCAAACCAGACCTGAAACCGAAGCTTAAAAATTTAAAACCGAGCAAATGCTGTCGCGTGCAGGCTGAAATGCTGGGTGAGTAAAAAGCAGATGGCAAAAGAGCGTGCCAAATAAACTCGTGGTGAGCTCGTATTTATACACCCAGTGTGTCGAAAACTGGAGGGCCCCGCTTGTCAATGACTGTTGCTATTATAGCAAAAGGAAGGTGTTTTTTCGGACCTTCGGCATAAAGCCTTCGTCCATTTCGCAATATGAATTTATCATTACAGTAAATTAATATTGCGAGGGGCTACTGTTGGGGGCCTTCGGCTCCCGAAGGTCCTCAAAAACATAGTTTGACAATGTTTTCCGAGTGTAATATGTGAATAGGCACCTTCGGAGTCAGGTCGCGGATATACAAGGGCAGGGTTAAGACGAAGCTTGACTGGAATGAAAAACGATCATGACGAAGGATAAGACGATCACGAAGCTATGTGCAGAAAAGCTTCGGCGTAACGATAGAAAAGAGGAACCGACTTAAAGATGAAAAGCCAAATTGGACCTTGAAGAATTACTATAGAGTTATTGATAAATGTAAGGGGTATCAATGTAATTTTACAAGGGCTGCGTCCCGTGCCTATAAATAGGTGAACAGTACTCCCGTACTGTTCACGCTGACTTGGCATACGCTTTTTTGCATCACGACTATACCTTTACTTTCCGTCTTTCTGAAGGTACATTTGTAATTTGTTTTTATGAATTTGGTAATAAAAATAAGTTGATGATAATACTCGTATCATTACTCGTGTTTTATATATGTGTGCTTCTTTTTACCATCTATCAATCATACAAAGGTCTTTTCTTTTGTAACCTTCGTCCAAGATTCATTATATCCGAAGGGACATAATGTTTTTAAGGACGATGGAGTTTAACATTTAACACTTTTTATGTTGCCTTGTTCTTAATTCTTAGCATTTGAGAACAAGTCCCCAACAAATCCTTAATTCCTTTTCCATCTCATGGACAAGACATCCACCCTGGATCCAAGTCCATAGACCATCATAGATCTCGTTATTAAGATGAATACAATCAATTCCTGACCTCACGCGAGTGCTAGAAAAATCACTCGACTTCTACCGAGATCCTAATTAGCAAAGCAGCTACTCGACCTAGCATACTAGTAGCCATCTCAAAAAGGAATCCTGAGTTCATGTAACTAAGGGTTTCAAACAACTCCTACACTTAAGTGCACATTACAAGCCTACAAACATTAAGTGTAGTAAAGTAGCATATATAAACTAGTTATGCATAAAACCGGGGCTTGCCTTCAAATGCTGGGGCTGAGGGGAGATCTTCTATGACAGGCTCGATAGCTGGCTCCTGGTCTTCCTCGTGGACAGCTCCTTGCTCGGGAATGAGCACGTACTCTCTGTCAGCGTGGTTGCAGTCTAATAAATGCAATGAGTGAGATATATGTATGCCATGACATGCCATGTGGTAGTAATAGAAGTGATTAAATTGATAAAGTAAAGTTAAATCTTACTATGGATAGTCTAGGGGTATACTTAGCCAAATTAGAGTCAAGTTTGATTAAGTTAAATGGTCGGAATATTTTAGTGCCCCACTAATTTCCTTTTAGTGTCTTAGTGAATGTTTATTATGATTTTTGCTGAATTCATGGGGGTGAGATCCATTATCCTTACTAATTCTCTCTTCTTTTCCTTTTCTCTTCTGCTTTTAAGGTGGGCTTGAACTACAACATAGCTTTATAAATTTCCAAAAATCTTGTAAATATTATAGTAGCTTCTCACCGATTATAACTCTCTGTCTCAAAAATTGGGGCTTAAAAAGTTAACAGTTTGCTCTGTACAAAATTATCAATTTATAGGGCAGAGGGGGTGCTTTCATTTACAACTCTCCTCTAATAGTGGACTATTCCATAAAGCTTATTTTTGCTGGCATTTAGGTGTAATAATATGACTTTTTACTAAATGTTAGCCACTAACACCTATTGGTCATTTTAATGTGATTTTCTAAAGTTCTTGGCCAAAGAGGTGCTTTCTACTAACATTATACTTGAAAAATGTCAAACAACAGATTTATAATTTTTCCTATCTTCTTCTTTGTGCAAGAGCAATCATTCTAGGATTTGGCAACTTTTTGCTTGAGGAAAAATGGGGTAGAAATTCTTGGATTATATGGCCTTTTTCATGGGGTAGGAGGTAATGGGTGTTACCTTACATTTTTAAATAGGTTTCATATTTTTCTCTGGTGTTCTACTTCATCAATAGTTGGGTAAAAATTTATTTGCCTACTGTGGCACAATTTTAGGCTTCCTTATGATTTAATTAGAACAAGGGCCAAATCCATATTTTAATTGTTTAACTCACTTATTGTGAGGGTGTGACGGAACCTCCCAAGTCATTAGGCTCACCTATAGTTGTCCTTGTCCAACGGACCTTGGACAACCTTGTAGATGCACATAATCACTCGACAAGTTCGGTATCCGTATCCTTTTCCTTGCCCAAGAGCGTTTCACCCGTCATGCAGATATTACAACAAGACGGAGGAACGAATAAGTGGAAGCGAATTACAACAACTTAGTTTACATTCATCCAAAATATAGAGAGAGTATTATAGATATTACAAAACTAGGGGTATGATTGCATAAGTATTATTATTACAAACTTGGGAGGCAAAACCCCCTCCCGCATAAAAGTATATTGTTTTTCAAGTGGAGGCCAACATCCTCCCACAACCACTTGACTGTTGAGGTTCGTCCTTGGGCACCACCTTAGTGCAAAAACAACAAAAGTCTGCTGTTTCCTCACCTACAACAACATGGGTTCGAAAACCCAGAGTACGGAGTGTACTTTCGCAAGTCTTACCTGTCAAAATAAAAGACTCTCAAGGATATGCTGGCTTAAGGGAGTCAAGGTAAGGCTTAATCAAGAGTCAAGACTTTGTTTGCAAAAATGCTTACTAATAGTGGATCCTTAAAAATCTAGTTTTATTAGCAAGTTAAGTCATTACCTGTCACTAGAGTTCTTTCTACCCTAGTTCAAGCACTTGACCTACACTAGCCATCCTTTTATCAACACCTTTCTGTTTACTGGAATGCTACGTGTAGGGCAGTGACCAAGTCTTCATGTCCGAGAAGTAACGGCGATTCAGATCGATTAATACCCAGCTGGGGATCTCCAATCACACGACATATGTAGCACTTAACCCTTGCATATGTCAACTCGCCATCGGGGTTCTTAAGACCAGACCGAGTTCACGCCAACCGAGAGCACAGAAACACCACCGTCCAGCCTCTTGCCATGAAGGGTACACGCTACTCTTGCCATCTCTCCACTCCCATTGCGTGTTGGCCTTTCTGGTATTAGTCTGCCCGAGGCAAAGCTTACCCATGATGAGGCATGTGACCAGTTAAAAGGTCCTCGATCAGCAAGCCTACATCGACACGGTCCTTAATCGACTAAGGCGGAGACACTACATCGAGACTCTCTTCTCATGCAAGTCACCCGCCTGGTCTCAGCTTTATCGTTTCAAACCCAAAGTTTGGTACCTGGCAGAGATACATCTTTTCCGATGTTGAACCCATCACGGCCATGATGGATCCACCATCAAGTTTTATTTTTGAAAACATCCCATCCACTATGAAGCATCACCTTTTTGGTTGAAAACAAAACATTTGCTTTTCTAAAGCAGAATTAAGCATCAGAAAACCTTTTAATAAAACAGGTAATCAGGGAATGGTAAACAGTTCCAAGGAAGGAAATGTAGCAATTGGTTTAACACACAATTCCTATCACCTAATGCATCATATAAGGTGATAAAGATTTAAAAACAGCAAGGAGGTGGCAAATGCACCAGGGCTTGCCTTGTGTTGTAGGAGAGTCGGGCTCTGCTCCACAAATATCAAAATAAAAGCAGTTCCCGACAGGTGGATTTTCTGTTGATGGAGTAGTCTCCTCTTCTTCAACAATCACTTCTTCTTCGTTTTCTATATATATATATATAACCATATATAACTATGAATGCTCATGTAATGCTTATGAAAAGGCAATAATAGAAGAGATACATCAAGTTGTATCTTGAATACAACTTTCCTTCTCGGTGCACTAGGGAACTAGGGTTTTCTTGAGCCAGTATCTCTTTTTCCTTAAGGCAATTATTACCTAGAAGGCTAGGGTTTTGGGTTTAGGGATCAAACACTGTTCAAATCATGTCAAACTTCAACCAAGGTTTGTATGTACCATATGTGACTCATCTAAAAGGTCTTGTGATTTTTGGAGTCACCAAGTATTTTCTAAAATTCCAAAGGTATAGGTTTAAGCTCTTTTAAATACTGAATAATTCCTTGTTTAGGCTAAAAATCCTAAAACAATTTTTATTAAATACTACAGAAATTTAGGAATCCAACAAAATTGGTCTCATATTTTTATCATTTTTCTATGATTTTCTATGGATTTCCTAAGTTTAGTAGAAAAAGAAAAAGAAAAAAGGTGAATAGTATTGGGCTGAAACTAGCCCAAGCCGGCCCACGCACAGGCGGAAGCGTGCCCGCGCATGCCCACGTTGCCATATTTACACAGGGGACCCTGGTGATTTGAAAAACCCGTAAAGAGTCCTGTGCACTATTCCTATGTGTCACTGACACTTTGCGCCGAGGCCCCTCACTTTCTATTCCTTCGTCGAATTGAAGCCCCAGACCGTGGACGGCGGAGTAGTGGCTCCGGCGAGCTTACCCTGGCCGGAAAATGCAATGGCTATGCTTCTTCTTTTCTTGACCCCTAATTCTAACCCCGGCGACAAGAATCCCTCAACTAATTGCACAGTTCTAGGTCGAGAATTCTCTGTCCACGGGGATGGCGCACACCGAGGACAATCCAGGTGTTCTCGGTGATCTAGCGTGGTCTAGTTCAATTGGTTGGACCACTAAGCATCTATAGCACACAGGGATGCTGAAACGAGAACAAGGAAGACATGAACAGACCTATAGAGAGCTAGCCACGGTGAGCTCACTCACGGCGGAGTTTTGACTAATTTGGGGAAATTCAAAATTGGAGCGCTCTGGTGGACGATCTGAGGCACGGGCTGGTGCGTTGGGTGCGTGACTACCTAGCGGAGCTCACAACATGCTCAATTTATAGGGCCCGAGGGCGGTGGCTCTTGAATTTGGAATGGCGCGCTGGCCGCCGGAGAGAGGGGAGAGCACTCGCGCAAGAGATGCGTTGCTTTCATCGTGCCAAGGTCACCGGCGATGAACGGGCACGCTTAAGACGAGTTAATGCGACGTGGTAGAGCACCTAGGCATGTGGCATCCGATCGGTAGGCGGCCAACTCTGGCGAGCTTATCTGGACCGGCCATAAGGCAAGGGGGGTGGTACGGTGGCCAGCCCGATGACCACGCCCAGGCTTATCCAGCGCCAAGATCTTTTCACCGCCGGCAATATCTGCACACCGAGCGCACGAATCGCAACGTCGGCGAGGATCATGACGCGAAGCTCAGCGGCGGCACGTTCACGACATCTAAAGATCTTTTGGTCACTGTACCATCAAGTTCATATTCAGTCTGCCTGACAGAGCAATTTGCAGGGCGATTTGCTCCAAAATTCATGTAGCAACCTAACCATATCTCTGCATCAAAGTTCTAGCTCTATAAACGAGCTACAAATCAACTATAGAGAACTGACTCATTTACTTACTCCTTCGAGCTCGAATCGAGTCCAAAGTTGAGTAGATCTCACTGTTAGTAAAAATTTAGACTCTAAGTTAACTGCCAGCCAGACTTTAAGTCTATTTATTTCCAATTTTTTATGACACCAAGGTTTAATCACTTACGAAAAGTTAGGCTCCTATAGTAGCTCTATAATTTTGATGTGTTGACCTAGGGCAAATTCTTTATGAATTGAGAGATGTAGAGCTCCAAAGTTGACACTATGCACTGAATTTCAGACTTAGGCATATATGGTTTATGTGGTGCTTTTTGCAAATAGGTCCAAATTCCATTATTCCACTTGTAAAACTTTCAATATGAAAAATAGTAGGTTTGAGGTGCTCTTTTTCTTTGATATTTGCACTTTGGTCCAAAAGTGCCTAAAATTTACAGTTACGCCCCTAGGGTTCCAGTTTAGGGTTTTTCCAGGGGTCTTTTCAGGGTTTTTAGCACTTTAGGATTTTAGTGTCACTAAAGTTCATTAAATATGATATCTTATGATCTTTTCTCATGTCTTTTGAGGTTTTCACATATTTTGGTCTTACTTATATCCATAAGCCTTAATTTTGGGTTAAGCATTTTACCCTAGGGTTAATCACACATCAAGTCACATCAGTACAACTTATTTGAAATTTTTACCTAGTGAATGCACTCTAGGTGTAACAAACACATGATATGCCAATGCTCATGATGTTATGCTCATGTTTTAGTGACAGTAACACCAGGGGTGTTACATCCTTCCCCCCGTAAAAGAATCTCGTCCCGAGATTTAAAGCCCTAGGGCAAGTAGTGGAAAAGGAAACACGTCATATTTTTATTTCCTTATTTCTTGTACAAAGCAGGGGGAGGTATGAATATATTCCATCTTTACAAACAATTTTACATATTTCACAAATTACATGAAGCTAAAAAGTCAGGGAAATTCTTTTCTAAGAAGTCTTGGGTTTCCCATGTAGCTTCATCTTCAGTATGTTGGTTCCATTGTATCTTGTAGAATCTAAGAGTTTTTCTTCGGGTGACCCTGTCCTTTTGATCTAGGACTCGAATGGGATGTTCTGAATATGTTAAGTCTGGTTCTAAGGTAACATCCATCACATCAATGGTTCGATCTAGAACCCGAAGACACTTCTTCAATTGGGATACATGGAACACATTGTGCACCACAGACAATGTTTCGGGTAGTTGGAGTCGGTATGCCATTGGCCCACATTGTTCAAGAATGGGGAACAGACCAATGTATCGGGGTGCAAGCTTTCCTTTTACACCGAAACGGGTCACACCCTTCATTGGTGATACTTTTAGGTACACATAATCTTGGACTTGAAAGTACAAGGGTCGACGTCGTTTGTCTGCATAACTCTTTTGTCGAGCTTGTGCCTTTTTTAAGTTATGTATGATTCGTTGAACCTTTTCTTCCATCTCTTTAACCATATCAGGCCTGAAAAACCACCTTTCTCCTAGTTCAGACCAATTCAATGGAGTACGACACCATCATCCATACAAAGCTTCAAATGGTACCATCTTAATACTTTCTTGATAACTATTGTTATACGAAAACTCTGCCAGTGGTAAACAGTCATCCCATTTCTGCGGAAATTCTAGAACACATGCCTGTAACATGTCTTCGAGTATTTGATTAACTCTCTCAGTCTGTCCACTCGTTTGAGGATGATAGGCTGAACTGTGGAGCAACTTGGTACCCAGAGCTTTGTGGAGTTCTTCCCAGAATTTGGATACAAATTGTGGTCCATGGTCCGACACTATGGTCTTTGGAATTCCATGCAAATTGATAATATGAGCAATATATAGTTCCGCATATGTGGCCACTCTGTACTTTACTTTGTTTGGAAGAAAGTGGGCGATCTTTGTAAGTCAATCAATTATAACCAGATAGAATCAAATCCTTTTGCTGTCCTAGGTAATCCCACAATGAAGTCCATGCTAATGTCCTCCCATTTACAAGTTGGGATGGACAAAGATTGCAGTGGACCAGCAGTCTTCATATGTATGGCTTTGACACGTCTACAGGTGTCACATCTTGCCACATAGCGTGCAATTTCGATCTTCATTTTTGTCCACCAATAATGTTGTTTTAAATCTTGATACATCTTAGTGCTTTCGGGATGAATGGAATATCGACTAAGATGAGCTTCATCCAATATTTGCTGGCAGACTTCATCATCCTTAGGCACAACTATGTGGTTATTAAACCATACTATGCCTTGATCATCCTTTCTGAAACAATTTGCTTTGTCGGCTTCTATTTTCTCATGAATATGTTTCATACCCTTATCTTTTCTTTGGGCATTAATAATCTTTTGCAGAAGAACTGACTTAAGCTTCAATTGGTTCAAGGTTCCATGTTGAATCATTTCCAGGTTTAACTTCTCCATTTCTTGACATAATGAGGTGTCCAGAGTCCTTACTATAAGACAATGGCAAGAAGCCTTGCGACTTAGTGCATTTGCCACCACGTTGGCCTTTCCTGGGTGATAGTGGATTTCTAATTCATAATCCTTAATCAGCTCAAGCCATCTTCTCTACCTCATGTTTAGTTCTGACTAGGTAAAAATATACTATAAACTTTTATGATCTATATATATATGGCAGATATTTCCCAGCAGATAATGACGCCATATTTTAAGGGCATGAACCACAGCAGCTAATTCCAAGTCATGAGTTGGATAATGTTCCTCATGCCGGCGCAACTGTCTTGAAGCATATGCTATAACTCGGCCCTCTTGCATTAAGACACATCCGAGACCACTGCCCGATGCGTCACAGTACACATCAAAAGGCTTTTCAATGTCCGGTTGAGCCAATACCAAAGCAGTGGTCAACAATACCTTCAGCTACTCGAAGGCTTCGTTGCACCTTGAGGACCAGTTGAATTTTATATCATTCTTCAACAGACTTGTGATTGGTTTCACAATCTTGGAGAAATCCGGGATAAACCTACGGTAATAGCCAGCCAGTCCAAGGAAACTTCAGACTTGATGTACAGTGGTTGGCGGTTTCCACTCTAGAATATCCTTGACCTTGCTGGGATCAACCGCAATCCCATTTGCAGACAATACATGTCCCAAAAATTGGATTTCCTCCAACCAAAACGTGCATTTGCTGTATTTAGCATATAATTGAAGTTCCCTTAAGCGCGTTAATACGATCCGTAAATGTTTAGCATGCTCCTCTTCATTCTTGGAATAAATCAAAATATCATCAATGAAGACCACCACAAATTTATCCAACTCGGGCATAAACACCGAGTTCATTAGATATGTGAAGTGGGCAGGAGCATTTGTCAATCCGAAGGACATAACCAAATATTCGAATAATCCATACCGCGTAGTAAATGCGGTCTTGGGTATATCTTCGGGTCGAATATGGATCTGATGATAGCCCGACCTGAGGTCAATTTTGGAAAATATCCGAGCTCCGGTATGTTGATCGAACAAGATATCGATCCGGGGAAGAGGGTACTTGTTCTTGATGGTGACCTCATTAAGGGTCTGTAGTCCACACACATTCGAAGTGTTTGATCCTTCTTCTTGACAAAAATTGTGGGACATCCCCAAGGTGATGAACTGGGCCGAATGAATCCCTTCTCAAGCAGGTCTTGTAATTGAGTCTTGAGTTCCGCCAATTCATTTGGTGGCATCCGGTACGATCTTCTGGAAATAGGAGCTGTACCGGGTTTTAGTTCAATCACAAACTCTACATCCCTTTCTGGAGGCAATCCAGACAAATATTCAGGAAAGACATTTGAGAATTCACATACTACCGGAATATCTTGGATTTCTTGCATGAAAACTTCATAGACCCGTCCAAATGGTTTGGCTGGGACAACTATAGGGATGGATAAGAGAACCTCTTCATGGCCATGGCTCAACTTGATAGTCCTTAAGTCAGTGTTGAGGATAGCTTTATGCTGGGCTAACCAATTCATGCCCAGAATTACATCTATATCTTGGCCTTTCAAAACAATCATGTTGGTGGGAAAATCCTGTTCAGCCAATGTTACTGGCACATGGAAGGCTACTTCCTTAGTAAATAATTGTCCCCTGGGCGAATGGATAATAAACCCTTCCCTTGATTCAGTGCAAGGAATGCAATGTTTTTCCACGAATTTCTTGCTTATGAATGTATGTGAAGCACCAAAATCAAAGAGAACTACTGCTGGGTGATTGGCCACAAGGAACGTACCCATCATTACTGGCTCTCCTTCCGGTGTAGTGGCCACTTGAGTGTAATAAATTCGCCCAGTCTTCTTGACATTTTTGCCCACTGAATTATTAGCCATGTTCCCTTTGCCTTGATTTGAGCTCCCAGAGTTCTGCTGATTGTTGGACTTATTCTGCCTTGGATATGGATAGTCTTTGATAAAATGACAATACTTTCCAAAGTCGAAGCAGCCAGTGGAGGAACTAGGGAGGGAGGGGAATGAGCAATAGGGGCACTCGACTGATTTGTAGAAGTGGGGGCAGTAGTAGGACGAATGAAAATAGGCTGTTTGAACAGATAGGAGGGTGGACGAGATGAAGAACGATTCTGATTAAATGGTCGGATTACCAACCTGGTTTGCTTCTCATGTCCCTGATTGGACCTATCACCTCCAAATCCCTTTGATTTTCCTTGGCCTGTATTCTTGGCTTCTACTGCCAGCGTTGTGCTGACAGCTCTGCTGTAAGTAAGGTCTAGGCAGGTGGCCATTTTTCGTTGGAGCTGGTCGTTGAGTCCTCTCATGAAGCAATTCTTCTTTTTTAGGTCAGTGTTTATTTGGTCAATCGCATATTGGGATAAATGATTAAATTTATTGAGATACTGCATCACAGTATCCCCTCCTTGTTTTAGTCGAATAAATTCCTCTTGTTTCATGTGAAGCACTCCTTCTGGAATATAGTGTTCACGGAATGCTAGCTTAAATTCATCCCAAGTGACCTGATGTTCGGCTGGTTGAACTGCCATAAAATTTCCACACCAGGTACTGGTAGGCCTCTCAGTTGTTGAGCAGCGAACAACGGCTTCTGTGTTTCTGTGCAACGGATTAATTCGAACTTCTGCTCCATTACCCTTATCCACTCATCAGCTTCAAGAGGGTCTTCAGCTTTAACAAAGAGTGGGGGACGCGTTTCAGAAAAGTCCAGATATGAGGTTTCACGCGGTCCCTGTGGAGGAGCCCTTCCACCATGCTACTGGAATTGATTACCCGCCATCTCGCGTAAAAAGCGAGTATTATCTGTAGTAGCATTGACCAAGGTAGCGATAGCCTCGGCCAGCGTTGGTGGTACAGGTGGCGGATTAGGAGTATCTTCCCGACCACAGGAAGTCCCCGCACTGTCATGCGCACGAGTCCTTGATGGCATCTGAGGCAAAGAAACATTTGGGAAAAATATAACATGTCGATACACACCATCATTTTACATTACCAAAACGTAATGATACAGACTCAAGTGTACAACATGACCTCATTACTTATTTTACATAGGCATAGTTTCTAAACTATACTAGTTTAGTCTTCGTCGTCCTTGGTTTCTTCATTTCCTGCCGTGGGAGACCGGTCGTCAGCCAGGTTCACAGAAGGAGGAGGCCTAAAAAGATCTAGTTCCCCATTAGTTCCTTCACCTACTGTCCCTGATGAACCGACTCCCATTGCAACAGGGTCGGCAGGCACATCTGGGTGTAGTCACGAATACAGTACATGTACTTCCTCATGTAATGTATTGCAGTACACCTGCAAGTTGTCGAGGGCCGCACTAAGTTTTGCCACCCGAGCACGAGCTTTGGCTTCACGGTCCCAAGCAACCGAACGTGAATTGATGGCCCAATCGACTGCCAAATCCTGTTCAGCAGGCTCGTCTTGCAGGCGTCTGACGTCAGCTGCCAACTCATTTATACGCTGACCGTCTTGTGCCCACACCCTATTTCGGTGGTGTAGCTCCGTCCGAAGCTGTCGCACTTGGGCTTCCAAGTCTCCGATTGGATCGTTGCTGCCGCTGCTGCTCCCTTCATGTCTTGGAGTCAACTGATGACGAGGCACGCCAATAGGTCCAGTGGACTTGCGCGCGGTTTTCCTTGTACACGACATATCTCCATAAGGGGGAAAATTTATTAGTATAATTTTTAAACATGATGCATGCATAATTACGGAATCAACCTTCGTTGATCCTACTTTCTACAATTTGCACTCTATTACCTAGTCTTACAAGATGAGAACTTCCAGAAAGTGGCAAGGTAAGAATGAAAGAAATTTTCTTTGATAAGTATTTGAAAATTCTTTTTGAAATGCCTCATAATATCTAAAGAGATGGGCTTCGCTCCGATACCAGCTATGACGGAACCTCCCAAGTCATTAGGCCCACCTACAGTTGTCCTTGTCCAACAGACCTTGGACAACCCTGTAGATGCACATAATCACTCGACAAATTCGGTATCTGTATCCTTTTCCTTGCCCAAGAGCGTTTCACCCGTCACGCAGATATTACAACACATCGCAGGAACGAATAAGCGGAAGCGAATTATTATAACTTAGTTTACATTCATCCAAAATATAGAGAGAGTATTATAGATATTACGAAACCAGGGGTATGAGTGCATAAGTATTATTATTACAAACTTGGGAGCCAAAAACCCCTCCCGCATAAAAGTATATTGTTTTTCAAGGGCAGGCCAACATCCTCCCACAACCACTTCACTGTTGAGGTTCGTCCTTAGGCACCACCTTAGTGCAAAAACAACAAAAGTCTGTTGTTTCTTCACCTACAACAACATGGGATAGAAAACCCTAAGTACGGAGTGTACTTTCGCAAGTCTTACCCGTCAAAATAAAAGACTCTCAAGGATATGCTGGCTTAAGGGAGTCAAGGTAAGGCTTAATCAAGAGTCAAGACTTTGTTTGAAAAAATGCTTACTAATAGTGGATCCTTAAAAATCCAGTTTTATTAGCATGTTAAGTTATTACCTCTCACTAGAGTTCTTTCTTCCCAAGTTCAAGCACTTGACCTACACTAGCCATCCTTTTATCAACCCCTTTCTGTTTACTGGAATGCTACGTGTAGGGCAGTGACCAAGTCTTCATATCCGAGAAGTAACAGCGATCTGAATCAATTAATACCCAGCTGGGGATCTCCAATCACACGACATATGTAGCACTTAACCCTTGCATAAGTCAACTCGCCACCAGGGTTCTTAAGACCAGATTGGGTTCACGCCAACCGAGAGCACAGATACACCACCGTCCAGCCTTTTGCCATAGAGGGTACACGCTACTCTCGCCATCTCTCCACTCCCATTGTGTGTTGGCCTTTCTGGTATTAGTATGCCCGAGGCAAAGCTTACCCATGATGAGGCATGTCACCAGTTAAAAGGTCCTCGATCAGCAAGCCTACATTGACACGGTCCTTAATCGACTCAGATAGAGACACTACACTGAGACTCTCTTCTCGTGCAAGTCACCCGCCCGGTCTCAGCTTTATCGTTTCAAACCCAAAGTTTGGTACCTGGCAAAGGTACATCTTTTCCAATGTTGTACCCATCACGGCCATGATGGATCCACCATCAAGTTTTATTTTTGATAACATCCCATCCACTGTGAAGCATCACCTTTTTGGTTTAAAACAAAACATTTGCTTTTCTAAAGCAGAACTAAGCACCAGAAAACCTTTTAATAAAACAGGTAATCAGGGAATGGTAAACAGTTCGAAGGAAAGAAATGCAGCAATTGGTTGAATGCGCAACTCCTATCACCTAATGCATCATATAAGGTGATAAAGATTTAAAAACAGCAAGGAGGTGGCAAATGCACCGGGGCTTAACTTGTGTTCTAGGAGAGTCGGGCTCTGCTCCACAAATATCAAAATAAAAGCAGTTCCCGGCAGGTGGATTTTCTGTTGATGGAGTGGTCTCCTCTTCTTCAACAGTCACTTCTTCTTCGTTTTCTATATATATAACCATATATAACTATGAATGCTCATGTAATGCTTATGAAAATGCAATAATAGAAGAGATACATCAAGTTGTATCTTGAATACAACTTTCCTTCATGGTGCACTAGGGAACTTGGGTTTTCTTGAGCCAGTATCTCTTTTTCCTTAAGGCAATTATTACCTAGAAGGTTAGGGTTTTGGGTTTGGGGATCAAACACTGTTCAAATCAGTTCAAACTTCAACCAAGGTTTCTAAGTACCATATTGGACTCATCTAAAAGGTCTTGTGATTTTTGGAGTCACCAAGTATTTTCTAAAATTCCAAAGGTATAGGTTTAAGCTCATTTAAATATTGAATAATTCCTTGTCTAGGCTAAAAATCCTAAAACTATTTTTATTAAATACTACATTAGGAATCCAACAAAATTGGTCTCATATTTTTATCATTTTTCTATGATTTTCTATGGATTTCCTAAGTTTAGCTGAAAAAGAAAAAGGAAAAAGGTGAATAGTATTGGGCTGAAACTAGCCAAAGTCGGCCCACGCACACGTGGAAGCATGCTCGCATTGCCAGATTTACACAGGAGACCCTGGTGATTTGAAAAACCCGTAAAGAGTCCTGTGCACTATTCCTATGTGTCACTAACACTTTTGTAATACTCACTTTGTAATATATAATAAAAGGGGAGAAAAGTCATTCTCCCATAATCTTTGTGTGTGTAGAATTTGCTTATCATCACATGTGGATACCATATTCAAACAACAAATAAATGATAAAAAGGATATACCACTAAATTATGCATCATGCCGGATTTTATTTTGTGCATTTTGTGGTAACATAAAATAATGTGAAAAGGAATATATTAAACTCCCAAATAGGAATTTAAGGTCTAAAGGAATTCTAGAATTTACAAAAGAGAAGAAAGAAAATATTATGTGGATAAAATAAGTGGATAAAAATATATTATTCTACACTAAAGTGTGAATTGGTATAATTTACTCAGGAGTGAAACTCATGAGAGGATTCAAATTCAAATTTGGGATTCAAAATAAAAAGGAGACATAATAGGAAAATAAAAAGATAAAAAGAAAAAGGAGAAAACCTAGTTTGGGCTGGCTTCACCTCATTTCTGTCCTTCCCACGGATTCGGCCCAAATGCCCTTATTCCCCGCGCCGGCCCAACTCTACGCACGCACACCCCCTTCCCTCACTGGCTGACGCGTGGGTCCCGGCGGCAGGCGCACTCTCTCACGCCCAGGCTTACCTCCCTCGCGACTCAGTCACCGACCCGTGGGCCATATGCGTCAGCGCTTCCTTCTCCACCGAATCCAACCAACCTCGCCGCGAGGACCGGAGTCGGGGCGCGATTCCGGGGTTGACTCCGCTACCGCTGGCGCCCCAAACCGAGCTCTCTGGCGGCCATAAAGCGGGACACCGAACCCTTGCCTCCTCTCCTTCCTACATCTCCCTCCCCTCGCCACCTCCTCGAGTCGACTGCGGAAGCCACAACACCAGGGCGGCTGAGCTCCTCGCCGCCATTGAAATCCAGACGCTGGTGCCAGCTGGGAGTCCTCTGGTGGCCGTGTGTTCCGCTGGAGCTCGCGCTTGCGGTGGTTGCACCCGTAGGCAAGACCGGGGAGGGGACGGCGTCTAATTTCTCGCCGTCGACCGCCCTGTACCACGATTCCGCCGTGCACTGCGGGCAAACAACTCCGAGCACTAATCACCGGTAAGGAGTGGTCATCCGTATTCGTCATGGTCCCTACTTGGTTTATCCTCAGCGTATTTAGGGAATCATGCGTTTTGGCCTGGTTCGTAGTCGCGCCGGCGAGATCCCGCCGTGTAGAGCAGCGCGCCGCCGCGATTGGGTGTGGATTGGGAAGACAACCGGCCCACCTTTGGATGGCCACTGGACGGCTGAGATTCATCTGGTGCTGTCGCTCAGCGGGGGACTCAATCATGACCGTCGATCTGAGTTCCTAGGCGTGGGATTCAATTCCGCGCTGGTGAGCTCACGGTCGTTGATGGGGGATCCAGCGGTGGGGATCGCGCACCGGTTCACTTGTGTCGTGATTTAATCCGGGCCGCATGTTTTTGATCTGACGGCAGTCGTAGCTTACAGATTCATACGCATCGGGATCTAATCTAAACCGCGGGATGAAGATCCAACGGCTCTGTGATCGCCATACCCCTTCACTCTGAGACTTTTGCATAAGAGCCCTCAGACTCTTTTTAAATGAACCCGCCGTCCATCGTAACAGCGCACTGAGTCTTAGGAATTCTTCTGGTTTTGCCCCTGCGATTTTCGATAAATGAGGCCCGATCCAGAGAACTTTAAAAATCAGAAATTAATATCAGAAATTAATTTTTAGTGCAAAAATAAATGTCAAAACTTGTTTAATTCATAATAAATGCATATGAACTCCAAATTAGTCCATTCCAGTTTCTAAATTTTCATAATAATATTGTCTACCCATTAGTGCCTCTGTTCTGACATGACAAACACATTAAAATTATGCTTTCACTTAATCTTATATCAAATACATAAAACCTTAGGAAATTCATAACTCCTCCGTTTTAACTCCGATTTGATCCGTTCAAGTTGCGTTAGTCTCGTAGCAACGTGTAGATCATTATTATGCAGTATATTATTATGTTTGGTGTGATGTTAATTTTGTATATACCATGTTTGCTTGTATTGCTACGTCTAGCGCGAGGACACGTGTCATTTGAGAAGCAAGTTGGTACCTGGAATCTCAAGTGCCAGGCAAGTTGTGCCCTTGATCACTTCTTTTACCTATTCATGTTCTTATTATTCATAATGATCTGCATAGGATAATTTTGATGGGACCCAATAGGATACCCTAGATTTGACTATCTTTATACCTTGCTTCACCACTGGTTTTACTACTAAAGTTTTGGGTAGTACATGCTATTGCTTTATGTGGATTTGGGTATAGAGATATTCATCACTTATTGTTATACTATCTATTGTTATCTGTTTTATTATTCCTTGTTCATGTTAAGATCATTATGTTAATGGGAACATGGAGCGACCACCCGGGAAAACAGTGCTACCACAAGGGTGGAATGGGACGCCCTTGGCTGATTAACTAGGAAAGCTAGGGGAGGGCTACCTTACCCGAAAGGGGCAAGGGCAGTAGGGGAGAGGTCAGTGCGGGGAGGTCCCTAGTTGATTTTGCTGCGATGGCTATCAGCTAGGAACCCTTTACTGGATCTTCCCATAAACTGTAGCGGGTAGTCTGAAGCTAGTGGAACTTTGTAAAGGCCTCGTAGTGTTACCCTGCCTCGCCTCCTCGGTAGAGGTGTATGGGATTGGCCATCTCTTGGCAGATGGGTAACATGACTTGTGGGTAAAGATGCGCAACCTCTGCAGAGTGTAAAACTGGTATACTAGCCGTGCTCACGGTCAAGAGCGGCTCGGACCCTCACATGATTAATTTATGGAACTTAAACTTAATCTGTCATTTCATTGCATTTGGGATTATTTTACTCTTACTGTTCTTTATTAATATTAAGGTTTGGTATTTACTTACACTTAGTAACTGCTAATAAAATTTTGACCAACTTATAAAAGCAATGCTCAGCTTAGCCTCTATTTCGTTGATCAGCCTTACACTACATGAACTCCCACCTTTGGTGAGTTCATGCCACATTATTCCCCACGACTTGTTGAGCTATGATCGTATGTGAGCTCACTCTTGCTGTCTCACACCCCCCCCCACAGGAGAAGAACAGGTGGTTTCAAGTGGAGTCAAGTATCGAGGAGTTTGACTTGATCCAGGTGGCGTTTCTCAGTCGACATTGGCGCCGACGATCCTTAGTTCGTTTTATGTTTACATTTCTATTTTGTAATAAGTCTTCCGCTATGTAATAATTACTCTGATGTTTTATGACATTTATCTCTATACACTCTGTTATTATATATGTTGTCTTCTTGGCGCATGTATGAGATGCACCCGGCTTTGTTCTTTAAAAGCGGGTGTTACAGAAGTGGTATCAGAGGAAATGTTGACTGTAGGACGAAACCTAGATAGAAATGGACAAAACCCTTACCTACTTACCTTACTCTGACTCATTCTATACTCATCTCATCTTGATCTATTCTCACCTTTTGCTATTCTACTCTGATCATTCTTACCTTTTCTACTCTAAGACAAGATGGATTTCACACCTTGGAATCCCCACCCCTATGACATTTTTAAGAGATAGGAAGCCTAAGACAAAAATTAAAACTATTTTCCCTATTAAAAATGTTGGTTGATTGTTCTGATGATCAATGTCTGATTTGCTTCTTTGATTGATTGAAATATTATAGACGGGCATCTTCGCATGTACCACCATAAGGTAATGAATTAGCTTTAGTAGGTGACACACTAATCTACTTAGCTAATAAGTCCCCCAAAGTAACATGATTGTAATTACTGCCTTGTCTACTGCTCCTTCTTACCTTATGTATCTAACTCAGATGGTCAATACCAGGAAAGGAAAGATTATCACGCAACAGCAAACAGAAATGAATCCTCCAAATCCCCCACCTGTTGAAACCGAGCAAGTGATCGCAACCCAAAGGCTGGTAATACAGCAATTGACAGACATGATGACCGAAATGCAAAGCCAGATAAGACAAGAACGCGAGGAAATACGTCAAGCCCGTCTGGAGATACAGCAAGAAATAAGGCAATCACGGTTGGAGAGACAACAACAAGAGCAACCATCATCTCCACCACCACCGGCTCCACCAAGCTACATAAACATATATGTAAATTACTACTATTTGTAGGATCTACATGTTCCTTTAGTTAGTATTCGGTATGATACCATTTTAGGAGGAATAAAAAGGTCTATTTGTCCCCATGAGTTGCTAATAAAATTATGCGTCATGCTGAGATTTTGGGTTTGTGCAAATGTGTTGGACAATATGAGAAAACCCATGAGAGTAATTACACCTAAAGGGCCTGTTGTGGTGAATCAAATGACACGTAGATTGACATTGGCCATTATGGGTAGAGAATTTGGAGTTACTGCTATAATATTGGAGCCAAGCAGTATAGAATGTCTGTAGAAGAGTTAAAAGAACTCAAGAAGCAATTAACGGAATTACAAGAGGATGGATACATTCGTCTGAATTCTTCACCTTGGAGAGCACCAGTTTTGTTTGTAAAGATGAAAGATGGATTGTAAGGGATGTGCGTGGATTAAAGGTCCCTTAATGATGTCGCTGTGAAGAACAAGTTTCTGTTACCCCGCGTTAAGGATTTATTTAATCGGATGAGAGGAACCAGGGTATTCTCGAAGATTGACCTCCGATCGGGATACCATCAGATGAAGATTGGACCATCAGATATTCCTAAGACGGCTTTTCTCGACTCGATATGGATTATATGAGTTCATCGTTATGTCGTTTGGATTAACTAATGCACCAGCTTATTTTATGGATTTGAGGCATAAGATGTTCTTAGAGTATTTGGACAGATTCGTCGTGGTGTTCATCGACGATATTCTTATCTATTCTAAGAATGAGAGTGACCATGAAGAACATCTAAGGTTGGTGCTACAGAAGCTTTAAGATAATCAACTCTACGCCAAGTACGGTAAATGCGAGTTTTGGATTGGCGAGGTGCCATTTCTTGGACATATCATTTTTAATGGAGGAATATTAGTGGATCCTGCTAAAGTCAAGGAGATAGTGGTGTGGAGCATACCCACTACAGTTATGGAGGTCCGAAGTTCTTGGGACTTGCAGGATGTTAATGGAGGTTTATCGAAGGATTTTCTAAGATTGCTAAGCCGATGACCTCGCTTTTAGTGAAGGAAAGAGAATTTAAGTGGGAACTAAGTGTCAAGTATATACGGATCATAAGAGTTTGAAGTATATATATTCACTCAAAAGGATCTCAACCTTAGGCAACGCCGTTGGTTGGAGCTTATTAAGGATTACGATTTGGAAATTCACTATCACCCGGGCAAGGCAAATTTGGTTACAGATGCCTTGAGTCGAAAGGAGCATGTTCATTCAGCTGTTGTTGCCCAGCTACCCGATGAGATTGTTGAGGATTTCAGGAGACTTAACCTGGGGATAGTTACTCACACTAAAGGAGTTATTATTGAGGTGGAAACTACTTTGGAGCAAGAGATCCGCAAAGGATAAATTGGTGATGCTAAGACACAAGAGATTAAGGATCTGATTACTGAAGATCGAGTTCCGGAATTTACGGAAGATGAGCAAGGTGCCGTATGGTTCAAGGACAGAGATGTGTTCTGGAGATTAAAAGCCTTCGTGAGACTATATCGAAGGAGGCCCATGACTTGGGTTATTCTATTCATCCTGGTAGTACCAAGATGTATCAGGATTGAAAGCAGAAGTGCTGGTGATATGGACTGGAGAGAGATATGGCTGCACATGTGGTTATGTGCGATGTGTGCCAAAGAGTTAAGACCGATCACCAGAGACCAGCTGTACTATTACACCCACCAAAGATGTCCAAGTGGAAGTAAGAAGAAGATTGATATGGATTTCGTTACTGGATTGCCTCGCACCCTCGAAAGGTTATGATTCTATATGGGTTATTGTGGATAGACTGACCAAAGTGGCTCATTTCATTCCGATCAAGACTACTTATAATGGATCACAATTGGCTAAGTTATACATGTCTCGGATTGAGTATCTACATGGTGTACCGAAGATCGTTTTGGATAGAGGATCACAGTTTACCTCAAGGTTTTAGAAAAGTTTTCATGAGAAAATGGATATGAAGTTGAATTTTAGTTTGGCCTACCATCCTCAGACTGATGGACAGACTGAAAGGACTAATCAAGTTTTGGAAGATATGTTAAGAGCATGTGCCCTTCAGCATGGAGGAAGTTGGGATAAGAGTCTGCCTTATGCTGAGTTCTCCTATAATAATAGTTACCAGGCCAGCCTAAAGATGTCACCTTTTGAAGCTCTATATGGCAGGAGATACATGACTCCTCTATATTGGAATCAGACTAGAGGAAGACAGTTCTTTGGACCCAAACTTATTCAAGAGGCAGAAGAACAAGTTTGTATAATTTGAGAGAACTTGAGGGTAGCTCAGACCAGGCAAAAGAGCTACGCTGATCATAGAAGGAGACCACTGGAATTTGAAGAGGGAGATTATGTGTATCTCAAGGTGTCACCACTTCGTGGAATGAGGAGATTTAAAGTTAAGGGCAAATTGTCCCCTCACCTTATTGGATCATTCTGAGTTTTTAGGCAAGATGGAGAGATGGCCTATCAACTCGAGCTACTCGATAATCTATCTGATGTGCATAATGTGTTCCATGTGTCTCAACTTAGGAAGTGTCTTCGTGTCCCTGAAGAATAGTTACCAATGGAAGAGCTAAGTGTTCAGGGTCATTTGACTTATACGGAGTATCCCGTCAAGATTCTTGATGCTTTGACTCGAGTTACAAGAAATAAAGTTATAAAGATGTGCAAAGTGCAATGGAGCCACCACGGTGAAGATGAAGCAACTTGGGTGTGAGAAGAAGAGCTTCGCATAGATTTCCCCATCTTTTCCCTCGTTCTTCCTAAATCTCGAGGACGAGATTATTTTTAAGGGGGATAGGATTTGTAATACTCACTTTGTAATATATAATAAAAGGGGAGAAAAGTCATTCTCCCATAATCTTTGTGTGTGTAGAATTTGCTTATCATCACATGTGGATACCATATTCAAACAACAAATAAATGATAAAAAGGATATACCACTAAATTATGCATCATGCCGGATTTTATTTTGTGCATTTTGTGGTAACATAAAATAATGTGAAAAGGAATATATTAAACTCCCAAATAGGAATTTAAGGTCTAAAGGAATTCTAGAATTTACAAAAGAGAAGAAAGAAAATATTATGTGGATAAAATAAGTGGATAAAAATATATTATTCTACACTAAAGTGTGAATTGGTATAATTTACTCAGGAGTGAAACTCATGAGAGGATTCAAATTCAAATTTGGGATTCAAAATAAAAAGGAGACATAATAGGAAAATAAAAAGATAAAAAGAAAAAGGAGAAAACCTAGTTTGGGCTGGCTTCACCTCATTTCTGTCCTTCCCACGGATTCGGCCCAAATGCCCTTATTCCCCGCGCCGGCCCAACTCTACGCACGCACACCCCCTTCCCTCACTGGCTGACGCGTGGGTCCCGGCGGCAGGCGCACTCTCTCACGCCCAGGCTTACCTCCCTCGCGACTCAGTCACCGACCCGTGGGCCATATGCGTCAGCGCTTCCTTCTCCACCGAATCCAACCAACCTCGCCGCGAGGACCGGAGTCGGGGCGCGATTCCGGGGTTGACTCCGCTACCGCTGGCGCCCCAAACCGAGCTCTCTGGCGGCCATAAAGCGGGACACCGAACCCTTGCCTCCTCTCCTTCCTACATCTCCCTCCCCTCGCCACCTCCTCGAGTCGACTGCGGAAGCCACAACACCAGGGCGGCTGAGCTCCTCGCCGCCATTGAAATCCAGACGCTGGTGCCAGCTGGGAGTCCTCTGGTGGCCGTGTGTTCCGCTGGAGCTCGCGCTTGCGGTGGTTGCACCCGTAGGCAAGACCGGGGAGGGGACGGCGTCTAATTTCTCGCCGTCGACCGCCCTGTACCACGATTCCGCCGTGCACTGCGGGCAAACAACTCCGAGCACTAATCACCGGTAAGGAGTGGTCATCCGTATTCGTCATGGTCCCTACTTGGTTTATCCTCAGCGTATTTAGGGAATCATGCGTTTTGGCCTGGTTCGTAGTCGCGCCGGCGAGATCCCGCCGTGTAGAGCAGCGCGCCGCCGCGATTGGGTGTGGATTGGGAAGACAACCGGCCCACCTTTGGATGGCCACTGGACGGCTGAGATTCATCTGGTGCTGTCGCTCAGCGGGGGACTCAATCATGACCGTCGATCTGAGTTCCTAGGCGTGGGATTCAATTCCGCGCTGGTGAGCTCACGGTCGTTGATGGGGGATCCAGCGGTGGGGATCGCGCACCGGTTCACTTGTGTCGTGATTTAATCCGGGCCGCATGTTTTTGATCTGACGGCAGTCGTAGCTTACAGATTCATACGCATCGGGATCTAATCTAAACCGCGGGATGAAGATCCAACGGCTCTGTGATCGCCATACCCCTTCACTCTGAGACTTTTGCATAAGAGCCCTCAGACTCTTTTTAAATGAACCCGCCGTCCATCGTAACAGCGCACTGAGTCTTAGGAATTCTTCTGGTTTTGCCCCTGCGATTTTCGATAAATGAGGCCCGATCCAGAGAACTTTAAAAATCAGAAATTAATATCAGAAATTAATTTTTAGTGCAAAAATAAATGTCAAAACTTGTTTAATTCATAATAAATGCATATGAACTCCAAATTAGTCCATTCCAGTTTCTAAATTTTCATAATAATATTGTCTACCCATTAGTGCCTCTGTTCTGACATGACAAACACATTAAAATTATTCTTTCACTTAATCTTATATCAAATACATAAAACCTTAGGAAATTCATAACTCCTCCGTTTTAACTCCGATTTGATCCGTTCAAGTTGCGTTAGTCTCGTAGCAACGTGTAGATCATTATTATGCAGTATATTATTATGTTTGGTGTGATGTTAATTTTGTATATACCATGTTTGCTTGTATTGCTACGTCTAGCGCGAGGACACGTGTCATTTGAGAAGCAAGTTGGTACCTGGAATCTCAAGTGCCAGGCAAGTTGTGCCCTTGATCACTTCTTTTACCTATTCATGTTCTTATTATTCATAATGATCTGCATAGGATAATTTTGATGGGACCCAATAGGATACCCTAGATTTGACTATCTTTATACCTTGCTTCACCACTGGTTTTACTACTAAAGTTTTGGGTAGTACATGCTATTGCTTTATGTGGATTTGGGTATAGAGATATTCATCACTTATTGTTATACTATCTATTGTTATCTGTTTTATTATTCCTTGTTCATGTTAAGATCATTATGTTAATGGGAACATGGAGCGACCACCCGGGAAAACAGTGCTACCACAAGGGTGGAATGGGACGCCCTTGGCTGATTAACTAGGAAAGCTAGGGGAGGGCTACCTTACCCGAAAGGGGCAAGGGCAGTAGGGGAGAGGTCAGTGCGGGGAGGTCCCTAGTTGATTTTGCTGCGATGGCTATCAGCTAGGAACCCTTTACTGGATCTTCCCATAAACTGTAGCGGGTAGTCTGAAGCTAGTGGAACTTTGTAAAGGCCTCGTAGTGTTACCCTGCCTCGCCTCCTCGGTAGAGGTGTATGGGATTGGCCATCTCTTGGCAGATGGGTAACATGACTTGTGGGTAAAGATGCGCAACCTCTGCAGAGTGTAAAACTGGTATACTAGCCGTGCTCACGGTCAAGAGCGGCTCGGACCCTCACATGATTAATTTATGGAACTTAAACTTAATCTGTCATTTCATTGCATTTGGGATTATTTTACTCTTACTGTTCTTTATTAATATTAAGGTTTGGTATTTACTTACACTTAGTAACTGCTAATAAAATTTTGACCAACTTATAAAAGCAATGCTCAGCTTAGCCTCTATTTCGTTGATCAGCCTTACACTACATGAACTCCCACCTTTGGTGAGTTCATGCCACATTATTCCCCACGACTTGTTGAGCTATGATCGTATGTGAGCTCACTCTTGCTGTCTCACACCCCCCCCCACAGGAGAAGAACAGGTGGTTTCAAGTGGAGTCAAGTATCGAGGAGTTTGACTTGATCCAGGTGGCGTTTCTCAGTCGACATTGGCGCCGACGATCCTTAGTTCGTTTTATGTTTACATTTCTATTTTGTAATAAGTCTTCCGCTATGTAATAATTACTCTGATGTTTTATGACATTTATCTCTATACACTCTGTTATTATATATGTTGTCTTCTTGGCGCATGTATGAGATGCACCCGGCTTTGTTCTTTAAAAGCGGGTGTTACAACTTTGCACCGAGGCCCCTCACTTTCTATTCCTTCGCGAATTGAAGCCCTCGACCATGGACGACGGAGTAGTGGCTCCAGCGAGCTTACCCTAGCCGGAAAACGCAATGGTTATGCTTCTTCTTTGCTTGACCCCTAATTCTAACCCCGGTGACAAGAATCCCTTAACTAATTGCACAGTTCTAGGTTGAGAACTCTCTGTCCATGGGGATGGCACACACCGAGGACAATCCACGGTGTTCCCGGTGATCTAGCGTGGTCTAGTTCAATTGGCCAGACCGCTAAGCATCTATAGCACACAGGGATGCTGAAACGAGAGCAAGGAAGACATGAACAGACCTGTAGAGAGCTAGGCAGTAAGCCACGGTGAGCTCACTCACGGTGGAGTTTTGACTGATTTGGGGGAACTTCAAAATTGGAGCGCTCTGGTGGACGATCTGAGGGACGGGCAGGTGCGTTGGGTGCGTTACTACCTAGCGGAGCTCACAGCATGCTCAATTTATTGGGCCCGAGGGCGGTGGCTCTAGAATTTGGAATGGCGCGCTAGCGGCCAGAGAGAGGGCAGAGCACTGACCCAAGAGATGCGTGGCTTTCACCGTGGCAAGGTCACCGGTGATGAACGGGCACGCTTAAGACGAGTTACTGCGACGTGGTAGAGCACCTAGGCACGTGGCATCCGATCGGCAGGCAGCCATGTCCAACGAGCTTACCTGGATCGGCCGTAAGGCAGGGGGTACGGCGGCCAGCCCGATGACCGCGCCCAGGCTTATCCAGCGCCTAGATCTTTTCACCGCTGGCAATATCTGCACACCGAGCACACGAATCACGACGTCAGCGAGGATCACGGCGCGGAGCTCACCGGCGGCACGTTCACGACATCTAAAGATCTTCTGGTCCCTGTACCATCGGGTTCATATTCAGTCTGCCTGACCGAGCAATTTGCAGGGCGATTTGCTCCAAAATTCATGTAGCAACATAACCATCTCTCTGCATCAAAGTTGTAGCTCTATAAACCAGCTACAAATCGACTATAGAGACCTAGCTCATTTACTTACTCTTTCAAGCTCGAATCGTGTCCAAAGTTGAGCATATCTCACTGTCACTAAAAATTCAGACTCTGAGTTAACTGCCAGCCAGACTTTGGGTCTATTTACACTAAGGTTTAATCACTTAAGAAAAGTTAGGCTCCTATAGTAGCTCTATAATTTTTATTTGTTGACCTAGGGCAAATTCTTTGAGAGATGTAGAGCTCCAAAGTTGACCGTGTACACTGAATTTCAGACTTAGGCATATATGGTTTATGTGGTGCTTTTTGCAAATAGGTCCAAATTCCATTATTCCACTTGTAAAACCTTCAATATGAAAATAGTAGTTTTGAGGTGCTCTTTTACTTTGATATTTGCACTTTGGTCCAAAAGTGCCTAAAATTTACAGTTACCCCCTCTAGGGTTCCAGTTTAGGATTTTTCCAGGGGTCTTTTCATGGTTTTTAGCACTTTAGGGTTTTAGTGTCACTAAAGTTCATTAAAGATGATATCTTATGATCTTTTCTCATGTCTTTTGAGGTTTTCACATATTTGGGCTTTACTTATATCCATAAGCTTTAATTTAGGGTTAAGCATTCTACCCTAGGGTTAATCACACATCAAGTCACATCAGTACAACTTATTTGAAATTTTTACCTAGTGAATTCACTCTAGGTGTAACAAACACATGATATGCCAATGCTCATGATGTTATGCTCAAGTTTTAGTGACAATAACACTAGGGGTGTTACAGAGTGGTTGGGTGTCTATTATTTTTGTAGTGGTGTTCTAGCAGTTAGGAGTCTACTGAATTTTCTTTACCCTTTTTATAGTGGCCCTTGTATTTTTAATCATGGATTTCCTTGATTTTTAACCTTGGACTAGCTCTAGACTAGGGTTCTCTGTATTTTTCCGATGTTCTTTATCACTTAAGTATACTAGGAAAAATATGTTTCTTCTCTGTTTATTATTTTCCACTGCTTTTCTTAATTTTCTAAGTTTTGGACAGATATGGTTTTTAATAGACAATCTTGAGTTATTTTTGTATACTGGGGTGCTTAGTATTTTTAAACAGTGCATATGTTGGGTATGTACCTCCACAAATTTTCTTAAGCCTAGTATAGGAATATTTCTATTTTTCTCTATATTAATAAGGTTTGGACAGTTTCCTTATTTAATTCAAAACTCTAAAAATTAATACAAAAAACATGGGGTTCAATATTTTTGTCTGATAGTTCATAATATTTTGAATCCAGCAAAATTGGTTTGACTAATTTTGGATAAGTATTTCTCAAGTTATGAATTTCCTAAGTTCTCTATTCATTAAAAAGGAATAATCAGAAATGGTTAAATGGAAACTGACTTTGCATCGGGGTCCCTGGCGTGTACTTTCTAAATTCCTTACAGACTAGTCCTCGGGTCACTATTCAAATGTGTCTCTGACAATACAGAAAACCCCCTAGGGTTTTACTAAACCTAACCCGAGGTCCTTCCCCCAATTAAACAATGTCCGCGGCAGAGGAAAGGGCGGAGGGGCTTACCAGTGGCGAGATTGCTCTAGTGAGGTGGTCGAGGACGTAGGGGAGGTCGCGGCGGTCACGTTGGTGTGCAGATCGTCGTAGGGGATGGTCGGAGTCGGCTGGTCCACGTGTGCAGGCGGGGGGAGCTCGTCGGCGGCGAGGAATCTAGCCTGCTCACGGCGAGATAGCTCAGTCCCTAAAACCTTCAGTAGTAAGACTAAGCTCTGTCTTGCTAACTTAGTTACTTCACCTTGCATCAAAGTTACTAAATTTGCATACCATAGCATACATGTATCTTATTCATTGCATTCATTAGATAGTAACCTCGCTGACAGAGAGTACGTGCTCATCCCTGAGTAAGGAGTTTCCCAAGAGGAAGTCCAGGAGCCAGCTCTAGTGCCTACCACTGAGGATCTCCCTGTAGCCCTAGCTTTTGAAGGCAAGCCTCGGTTTTATGCATAACCGTTTATATATGCTATTTTACTACAATTAATGTTTGTAGGTTTGTAATGTGCACATAAGTATAGGAGTTGCTTGAAACCCTAGTTGCATGAACTCAGGATTCCTTTTGAGATGGATACTAGTATGCTAGGTCGAGTAGCTGCTTTGCTAATTAGGGATCTCGGTAGAAGTCGAGTGATTTTTCTAGCACTCGCGCGAGGTCAGGAATTGATTGTATTCATCTTAATAACAGGATCTTTGATGGTCTATGGACATAGATCCATGGTGGATGCCTTGTCTATGAGACAGAAATGGAATTAAGGATTAATGTGCGGATACCTGAGTCAAGCGTTTGAAAGTACTAGACACATGTCGGGAAATATGGTAACCGGTAAGCCTAGTACCTGAGTGAAGCCGGGCGCAGACTTTATCCCTCACTTCTCCTGAGACGTGGTCTCCCATGCTAGCTATGGTGGGTGCAAGTGCAGCCACTGCACAGCGGCAGCCGGGGTCAGTGGGGCATTGCATGACAAGGCGGTGAGCCCTAGCCGCGAACGGGGAATCAATGTGGACGGCTAATGTGTGTGTGGGCGGAGTGCCCCTACATGTCGTGTGTTTAGGTTTACCTTGTAAGGTTAAAACTCGATTCGAATCGTCTTCTTCTCGAAGTTAATGAGACTACTTGACCCCTTGTACTGCATTGAGTAAAAAGTGAAATGAGGTTTCTTGAGATAACTTGTTGGTTGCACTAAATGATTGTTACTATAACACCCTGAATTTGGGGGTATAAAATTTCTTTCTAATGATCACCCAAATTCATATGTTACTCTTCTCTATCTCACTCTAGTTTCTCTCTCTCTATTTTTCTCTCTCTTTCTCTTTTTATTTGAGTTAGTTGTATTAGTGAGGGATTATTTAATTTCTTTTGCCCAAAACATATGAGTCATGGAATGTTGCATCATATTGAGCCTAAATATTCTTTGAATTGTTGCACATATTTGGTTTGGTTTGAATTTGAAACTTAAATTGAATTTGAATTGAAAACCCTAGAGAAAATAAATAGAAAAGGCAATAGAAATTCCAGGAAAATAGAAAAAACCATTTCAGCCCAGGCCGGCCCATTTAGTCCAGCCCGCGCGCGCGCCCACGCCCGCATGCCCTCTCTACCTGATAGGCAGGTCCCACCTGTCGGCACCAACCCGATCGCGCCTCTGTCCCTCTCTCTGTCACGTGGGCCAGACCTGTCGGCGCTAGTTCTCCCGCGCGCACCCGCTCCCCCTCTCTCTGTCCCGCCGTCCCCACCTATCAGCCGTCTCTAACCTCTCGCCCACGATCTCCCCATCGTGGACACGCCCACGACCGCGCGTTCTCCGGCCACATCCAAGCTCCCGTGCCCCTTTTGAGCCCTGCGTCCTGCTCGCCCACCTCCCCTCTCCCATTTGCACCCTCTACCCAGCTCCCTTGCTCTCTCTCTCTCTCTCTCTCTCTCTCTCTCTCTCTCTCGCTCTGCCCGCGCTAATCGAGAGCTCCGCCACCGCCTGCCGACGTCCACTGCCTGTTCCGTGGCCGCCGTTGCGCCCGTGCCCCGTCCAGTGGCACGGTGAGCTTCGCCTTGCCGTCAGCTATTCGGGACACCCTTCGGTGTGCCCTCTCCCTCCCTGCTGCACCTAGTCCATGCTCACCTGAGTGGTTCTTGCGCAGTGGGAGCCCCGCCGCCGTCGACCCAAGGCTCCACCGCACCCCCACCATTCTCCAAGCATCCCAGAGTTCGCACTCGAGGTGAGCAACCTTCCTATGCCCTTAATTCGCTAAGTACCGCACCAGAGCCGCGCAATTTCTCACCAGAGTTAGCTGCGCCATCGCGGAACCTTTTCCACCGTGGTCTGCGTTCTCTGGCACCCCCGTGTCGGTTCTGCGCCCACGGTCATGTTCATCGTGTCATGCTGAACGTGTCTGGCCCATTCCCTAAGCCACTAGAGCCTCACCGTGGCTCGTCTGCTCGTCTCTGGTGAAATCCCGCCACAGAACCGAGCGGCACCACCGCGCCCAAGTCCGCCCCCCTGCCGTTAGATCTCGGCCGTCCACTTGAGATCGGGCGGTTTAGACTCAACCCAAGCGGATCTAATCGTAGCCCTCCGATCTAGATCCAACCGTCTCTCCTCTCTCCCCCTCACCCGCGTCTCTGCCCTTGGGCCCGGCTGGTCAGCCCGCCCTGGCTCGCTGGCACCCTGGCCCCTCCTTTCCGCCAAGCCTGCGCGCCCGCGCCCGCCCGATCTAATCTAGGTCGTCGGTTTCTGATCCGATGGCTGAGGTTACCCCGTACCCCTTCGCGTGGTTGTTTTGCTTAAGAACCCCCCTAGTTTCAGGAAATCAACCCGTTGTCCTCTATTTTAGCACATAGGTCCCTGGATTGTTTTAGTTAGACCCTTGGACTTTTATTTAATCACAGATTTAGCCTTAATTTCATATTTCAAACTTCAAAACTTGTTTATTTCATATCTTTTTCATATGAGCTCCAAATTTAGTGGTTCAAATTGCAAAATGTTCACAATATTATTCTCTGTTCAAATAAAATATGACCAACTATAATCTGTATACTTTAATTTTTACACTTAGAATATAGAATTAAATTGTGTGTTGATTTATTTATTTCATGAAATAAATAAAAGGAGAATCCTAGGAGTAAAGTATAATTAATCTTGTGAGATTAGTGTTATGCAGTATAAGGATTCATTTTTGGTTTAACCTTTAGGCCTTAATGACATAAATAGAATTAGGTATGTAATTTTGGATAACACTTAAAGGATAATCAAATTCCTAAATAAGAATAGTTCCTCTAAGCAACAACCGGGTGAAGGCAAGTGTCCTCGGACCTATCATGTCCTACTTTACTTTATAATTCATTGTCCCGCATTACATTATTGAAACTTAAGGATTGACTAGTCTGTATTTACCTTACCCTTGTTTACCTTTTTGGGTTAATCATGGTTAGCTTATGCTATTGCTTTAACTTAATCAATGAACATGATGTTATCCCGATGGGGTTCTTATGATTCTTTAGGGGGGCTGAGGCTGTTTCCTGAGTACCTCTCCATAAGGACCTGTTTGGGGAGTGACAACCCGGGATAACAGTGCAACCATGAGGGTGGAATGGGACGCCCTTAGCTGATTAAATAGAGAAACCAGAGGAGTAGTTGGCTTCGCCGTAGGGCCGTCAAAGGGGTCCGGGCACAATACTTGCTCTACCAAGGCTGGTTGCAGAGGTTCTTTGATTTGGTTTTGTTAGTCACCCTTCCTCTGGGGAGATGTACCGTGTTTATCAAACTGGAGAAACCTAACGGGGGACTATAGCCTCTGGTAAATCTTTGTAAAGGCTACGTAGTGAGACCCTACTAGGTCACCTTGGTACTGATCAATGGGGAGGCTAGAACCCCAGGCAGAATGGGAATCACGGCTTGTGGGTAAAGTGTGCAACCTCTGCAGAATTTTAGAAATTGGTATATCAGTCGTGCTCATGGTTATGAGCAGCCTTGGGATCCCCTTCGATTAGAAGAACTTTGGTTACTTTTATGATGATGATTAGCAATGATGGTTATAAATCTGATCTCTGGTATTTCCTCTTAGAGGGAGTGCCTCTGGGTAATAACTGGGTTATTACTAAAATTTGGCTATACTTATAGTAATAAAACTGGACCAACTATAAGCAACTACTCAACCTTAACTTCACATACAGCTAGTCCACTTTAGCCAAAACGGGACATTTGCTGAGTACGTTGATGTGTACTCACCCTTGCTTTACAAACCACCCCACCCCGGGTTGTCCCCACTGTTCTCAGTGCTCAGGAGGTGAAGCTGGTAACATGGAGGACTTTGAGGAGTTCCAGGACTACGACGAGTTCTAGTTACTTTAGTGGCAAACCCCCAGTCGGCTGCCTGTGTAGGCTTATATTCTACGTTTCGTTACTCCGCACTTTGATGTTATTGTTAAACACTATGATTATGTAATAGACTCTGTGGATGTCTCAGACATCTTGATGTAACTAAGTACATTTCCGTTATTTAATTCAAGCATTCTGTGATGATGTCCAATTATGTAATCGTTGTGTACGTGAGTTCTGATCCTGGCACGTACATGGTTCGCATTCAGTTTACCTTCCAAAACCGGGTGTGACATAAGTGGTATCAAAGCCTTGTTGACTGTAGGACCGTTAACCTAGACTAGAATGGTCGACCTGAGGATTATAGACCCTTACTCTTACCTTGACCTTAGTGTCTTTTCAAAAGTTGGTTATCTTGATCAACTCTATGTTATTTACTTATCTCAAAAAGGTTTCGTCTCACTTTTCTTTCTGTTTACTTTCTGGTCTCATAGTTCTACTCTCACTCTTGTGCTTACGATGTCTTTTGTAGATGGCCCATATCAGGTGCACTGCACGTAAGTCTATGATCCCCTTTTTGTCTTCTCGACTGACGGAGCGTCCCCTGCGTCGCATGGTGTCAGGTCAGTCCAGTCACCTGGAGAGACTACATCGTCGCCTGCACGAGGAGCAGGAGCGCCGACGCCAGGAGCAGGAGCAGGAGCAGAAGGACTCTTCCGCCTCACCTCAGCGGGAGGTGGAGTCTGAGATGCCACCTTCCCCTGCACCTCAGCCAGAGATGCCCCCTGTACCACCTCAGGGCATCCCGGCTGCTGGAGGAGACCCTGACGGAGATGGAGACGACGACGACACTGGTGGCAGTTCGAGCCACGGCACGGAGCGCTCGGAGGAGCCAGAGCCGGAGGGATGGATCGCTAGACCCATCACTCGTGACGCTGCTCGTGGGTGTCACTTCCACGATGCTCTCGATACCCTGTTGTGTCGGGCCTTCGAACGACACACTTGGTCTATCGAGTACCGTTGTGTAGTCTACCATCATCGTCGTGGGCTATACCCGGACTAGTGGGAGGCTACTTGCTTGGTGCGCCGTCTGGACAATGATCTCCGGGGTGCAGAGGCCTTCTCAAAGCATTACTCTATCACTGAGAGAGACACTGCCAAGGCAGCCATGCAAGATGCAGCACGATGGGCACTTTCTCAGTATTGCTCGTTGTTCAGCGGGGTAGCTGACGGCCTTGACCTGAAGTACTACCCTCGTCGTTCGACCGGCAGTGCTGGAGGTGTGATTGCCTCGCCAGTTGGTGAGGGCAATCCCAGGCTGAACAGCATGGTCAACTTGGCCACCGTACTCTGATGAGGCTGAACAAGTGCCCAGGGATAAGCGGGCAGAGTTCATGAGGGGTCATCCCCCAATTTTTGCGCACTCTTATGATCCCATGGACGCGAAAGATTGGCTACGTATCGTGGAGCATGAGTTGTACACTGCTCAGTGCAACGATCGCGAGAAGGTGTTGTATGGTCCCCGACAGTTGAGGGGAGCAGCACAGTCTTGGTGGGAGTCTTACCTCGCCACCCATGCCAACCCTGAAGCCATTATTTGGGAGGAGTTCAGGGACAACTTCCGTTGCTACCATGTGCCCGAAGGACTGATGATAGTGAGGAAGGAGGAGTTTCTCGCCCTGAAGCAAGGTCCCATGTCCGTCAGTGAGTACAGGGATAAGTTTTTGTAGCTGTCATGTTATGCCCAGAAGACGTTAACACAGATGCTAAGAGGCAGTATCGCTTTCTGAGAGGATTGGTTGATCCCCTCCATTACCAGCTCATGAACCACACTTTCCCCACCTTCCAGCATTTGATAGACAGAGCAATCATGACAGAAAGGAAGCGTCGGGAGATGGAGGATAGAAAGCGCAAGATTGGTGGACCTCAGGCCGGGAGTAGCAGTCGTCCTCGCTACTCAGGCAACTCACCACAACAATTCAAGCAAGGTCACTAGCACCAGCGTCAGCGTCAGCACCAGCAGCAGTACCAGAGGCAGTTTCCTCAGCAGCAGCAGTACCGACAAAACACTCAGCCGGGAGGAAATCAGTACCAGCGTCAGAACAACTAGGCAGCTCGTCTTCCTGCCCAAGCAACCAACCAGAATGGCCAAGCAGCCCCAGCACAAGTAGGAGGTCGTGCATGCTTCTACTGTGGAGAACAAAATCACTAGGCGAAGAACTGTCGCAAGAAAGCAACCCAGCAACCGCTAGCAGTAAATGCCCCAGCAAGACAAGGAGCGCCACAGCAAGCACCAGGAGTCCGTGGTCAGGCCTACAATCGTGGAAAGGTGAACAACCTAGAGGCCGAAGCAATCTAGGATGCTCAGGACGTGGCAGTAGGTATGTTTCCAGTCGAATCCTACCCAGCAAAAGTACTATTTGATACTGGTGCCACGCATTCTTTTGTTTCTACATCTTGGGTATCTTCTATCGAGACAGTGACCCCACGGCAAATCCGCCAAGAACAAAGCTCCTTCAGAGGAAGAACTCCAACATTGACAAGGTGGAGGAGATCCAATTTCGAGACAACAGACATATGGTTACCTGCGAAGAGCAACTAGCTGTTAGGGTCGATGGGAGGAATGACCACCGCAGCAGAATTTTGGTTCTTCTGCTTGGGCGCCATCGCAATCTCTTCGGCGGATTGAACGGAAGCAAAATCAGAGGGAAACAGAGGAATGTTTTGAGGCAGAAAGGTGAAGTTAGGGCTCAGTACGCAGAGGCGTGCGGCGACGTGATATAAATGTGGTTTTCTCGGGTTGGGCACCGTTTCTAAAAAGTGCTAAGTCATCACTCGGGAAAAACAAGATTTCCTGGCATAACTCGGCAGTTACCTCTAAAGCGCCGACGTGGCCCATCATAACTCGGTTGTTACCTCTAAAGCGCCGACGTGGCCCATCATAACTTGGCTGTTACCTCTAAAACGCCGACAGGGCCCATCATAACTCGGCTGTTACCTCTAAAACACCAACATGGCCCAGCATAACTCGGCTGTTACCTCTAAAACGCCGACATAGCCCAGAGTAACTCTACTGTTGCCTCTAAGACGCCGACGTCGCCAAGCACCACTCGGCTGACGGCAAGCCGTACCTCGACGTGACCGCAGAGACCTCCCAAAGCCAACCCCACCCTTCACCGGACCTCCCTCGCCGCCGGTAAGCCGTGCCGCCCTTTTTCCTTTCGCGGGTACTGTTCAAAAGGGGGGAGGGACCTCGGGGAAGAAGGAATAGAAGTCGGGGGGGGGGGGATTTTTGAACTGTCAGAGACTCAAATGAATAGTGGCGCAAGGGTATAAGTTGAAGGATTGGTTTAAGAAAAGCCCAGAGTCCTCGGTGTAAACTGGTTTTCCAGAAAACCTTTTTAATATTTCTAATTTAAATATAAACAGAACTTGTAAAATACATAACTTCAGTTTTATTCAACCAAATTTGGTCAAACCAATTTTGTCTGACTCTACATAATGTGAACTACCTAGGAAAAATGCAAAACCCCCTTAATATTGCAAAAGAATTTAAAGTTTGGAATTAAATATTGATTTGGCCAAAAGCTAAATAATAGAGGAAAAATGGTTACACTTTTAGACTAAGGTTAAGAAAAATCAGGGAAGTACTTAGTCACTCCCTAATTTGTATAAAAATAGTAAACCCCTCAGTACACCAAATTAAGGTAGGTTTTAACAATTAAAATAATTTTTGCTCAAAGTTAAAGAAAAGAAAAAAGGTAGTAAAAAATAAGAACTAGGAAGCAACCATATTTTTGTTGGCTCACTTATTCAGTGAAGTTCACTGGAAAATTTTATTAGACCCTTGTTTAGTACAAAATAAATGTGATATCTTTTATTTTATAAAAACAATGAAAACCTAGGAAAATCTTAGACAAATATTCCTGAGGAGAAAACACCCTAAACCTTGGGATAACTAATACTTTGTTATTATGAACCCAGGAAAAATATAAGTTTCGTTGTTTGATATTTTTCAAATAACAAGTTAGTTATAAGTACCTTTTTGGCATTAAACTTTAGAAATTCACAACTAAATATCTAGTAGGTATTTTTCTGTGATTTTTAACACAGAGGCCTAATATCACCTATAAATCTGGACAAAAAAAGTTTGGTACAGAAATCTCACTTAAATCATAGCTATAGTGTAAAATGCCCTTTTTCACTTGTTTTTGTTAATTTTGCACAGGTAGTATCTGAATTAATATCCACCTCATATTTTTGGGACGGCCCACAAATGTTAATATTTACCCACTGTAATTTTTATAACATTTTTGGAAAATGTTAACTAACCCTCATAGTTCAAAATGCTTGATAAGAAGCACATTAGAAAGAAAAAGGGGAAACCTTGGGGAGAAATAGATGAAAGTACAAAACCCTTAAGGATATCCAAAGAGAAACCCTAGGGAAACACTAAACTTAATATTGTTTTACTATGCATAACCCTTACAAATGTTCATGTCATATTTATACATATGTCTCATGCATTGGATTCGATAGATTGTAATCTTGTTGACGGGGAGTACATCCTCGTGCCGGAGCAAGGAGTTGCTCAGGAGGTAGCCCAGGATCCAGCACTAGAGCTTGCCATCGAGGATCTGCCTGCCCCAGCCGTGGAAGGCAAGCCCTGGTTTTATGCATAACCAGTTCTATATATTATTTTACTACACTTAATGATTGTAGGCTTGTATTGTGCACTTAAGTGTAGGAGTTGCCTGAAACCCTAGTTGCATTACCTCAGGATTTCCTTTTGAGATGGATACTAGTATGCTAGGTCGAGTAGCTGCTTTGCTAAATCAGGATCTCGGTAGAAGTCGAGTGATTTTTCTAGCACTCGCGCGAGGTCAGGAATTGCTTGTATCCATTTATATATCGTAATGATGATGGTCTGTGGACAACAGTCCATGGGGATGCGTTGTCTACGAGATGGAAATTGGAATAAGGATTAAGGTGTGGTACCGTGTGTCAAGCGTTTGAACATACTAAGCACATACCGAGAAATATGGTAAATCGGTAAGCCTAGTACCTGATTGAACCTGGCAGCAGACATTGCCCCTCACGCGACCTGAGACGTGGTCTCCCATTCCGGTTATGGTGGGTACAAGTGCGGTCACTGCACGACGGTAGTCGGGGTCAGTGAGGCATTGTATGGCAAGGTGGTGAGCCCTGATCTGCTGGCGGGGAATCGATGGGGACCGTTGATGTGTGTGGGGACGGAGTGCCTCGCCATGTTGTGTGTTTAGGTTTCCCTTGCAAGGTTAAAACTCGATTCGAATCGTCTGCTTCTCGTAGCTAATGAGACTGCTTGATCCATGCTGCTACATTGAGTAACAAGTGGAAACATGATGATTTGGCAAAAGATGTTGATTGCTAAATGATTGCGACCATGTATGATTAGCTAGGTATACATTTAGTCTTAAGAGAGTCACACTAAAACTTGAAAAAGCTAAAACTTGATTTTTAGACTCAGCTAGTGCTTTTGGCAACCAAACCCCTCAACCAAACAACTGCATGTCTAGAGGTAGAGGAGTAGACTCCTCACACCGGGTAAGTCTAGCTGAGTATTAGTATACTCAGCCTTGCTTGTGGCATAATTTTTACAGGTTGCCTGGAGGACATGTTTGCTGGAGTGACTTGGCCGTCCACCTTACCACCGGGTTGGACAGTCGAGTGGGACCCTACCTCAGCTGAGGAGGAGCATGAGGAGTGATGGGACAGGCTTCCCCATCTCTCCATTTATTTATCGATAGTTTTTATTCCGCTGCATTCCAAACAATGATCACTACTTTTGCTAAAACTTCGATGATGATGTAATAAATTTGATACTCCTTAATGTATGGTTTTATGCTTTATTTTATTTGCTCTGTGCCTCACCATCGAGTGAGTACGTGGTACTTGATCCTGTTAGTGGCCTCGTCGGATTTGATCCGAGGGACTGACGTGTTATTCCTATTTAAGTGTGGTCTAGCATCTAAGGCGGGACTCAGGCACTTAAGTTGGAATAATTCGGGCGGTTCCGCCACAGCTGGTATTGGAGCTTGTACCACCATAGAGGAATCAATAAATTGTAAATACCATCCCTTTTCAAAAATAAAACTTGGTAGATACAAAGGTTGGATAGATCGCCAGGACGGTAAGGATAGACCTAGGACGTGAAGCCTTAAGATGGTAGAGGGGTAGCTAGGTGGCTAATTGAGTAAGCCCTACAGGCTACTATACGGAATGGGAGTTTTCCCTATTCCCTCTGAGTTGGAATGAGGTCGTTAGGACGAGCATGCATGCATCCCTACTTAAACTATTGATAATTAGGTAAGAATTTTTATACATGTTAAAGACGGATTAAGTGCACCTAGTGACATTGTTGTAGCCATAGAGAGGTCGAGCCTTGATCCCTTTTTATTTTATAATTCTTTTTCCTTTTTCACTTACGCTTAACCATACACAGATGACTTCTCACAGATCCTCGGACGGAGGGAACGCACAGTCCCATACGGACGAACTTGCACGAGAGGGTTTTCCCCGTATCTTGTGGGAGGTACTTCAGGGAGCCAGTTACACGACACCTCCCTAGTATGCTGTGCAGCTGTTCGAGAAGCACTGAGTGCCCCGCTGTAGGGTGAGGATGACCCTGGAGCCTCATCCCTTACAGCCAGGCTGGCATTCGTTGGACTCTGAGTCTTTTGGATACCGGGCTGAGGATACTATCGAGGCCATTGCTCTCCACGGGCTGACTACTTTCTGTGGTTTCCACCCCTTGGAGCTATCTACTCACCCCATTGGCTTGTTCTCTGCTGACAAGGAGGTCGACCCAATGTGAAAAGACTGAGTGGAACATGCCAAGGACATATGGGCTCTTTACCCAGGGCAGACTGCTCACTTGACAATGCGATGCATGAATGCCATGTATCATCTGCAAATGATGCGAGGAGAGGCAATGTCTCATCTGATGGCATTGTTGGAGGCTACCAAGATCACCTTGGATAACAGAGAGGAACTTGTGGTAGACCTGTCCACTGAGATGGTGGAAAAGGACCTACAGATGGAACAGCTGTCCAACGAGATCCAGGAGCTTGAGGAGCTAGTGGGGACCAGGGAGAACACCATTGAGATTCTCGAGGATCAGCTAATCAACACTCAGCAGCAACTTGCGGAGGCTAACCAACATTTGGATATGCACCACCAGGAGATCCAGGACATGGAGGCCAACGAGGATGTCGACATCGAGGGAGGAGAAGAGCCGAAGCCTGCCTCCAGCTTGGACACTGCTGGCTCAGGGAGACCAGCTTCCCCCAAGTCGAGCGTCACCTCGTTTGCTCACTAGGTCGCAGGGATAGAGTTAGAAGTGTGTGGCGGTAGAACTCCTCGGAGCTAGCTTAGCTTTTGCACCCTTGGGGTACTAGGCTAGACAGAGTTGAGTCTTTTGGGTCACTGATGTAATCGTAACAAACTCTTTTGGAAGTTGGGATGAGGAATGATGTCAGCTTTAATTTATGAAGAAAAGATTTATGCCACGTAGTATCTTTTATGAATTATGCAAGAAAATATTGGTTTTACTCTTTCAAATCTTTCACCACCTATGAACCCTGACATCAGAAGTATAATGTTGAGAGCATCCTTAATGTTTTAGATGGTAGGGAGAGCACGTCGTGGACAGAATGAGCGCATTCCTCCACCACCACCACCGCCTCCTACCATGCAAGAACTGATGGCTCAGCAGAATGAGATTCTGCGACAGCTGGCTCAGCAGCAGCCACCACCGCAGCACTATGGTGGTGGTGATCACCATCAGCGTCCCCCAATAGCGGCCACTTATCAGGAGTTCCTCAGTACTCAGCCGCCGTTGTTCACTCGGGCAAAGGATCCACTTGATGCTGATGTGTGGATCAAGGTAGTGGAATCCAAATTCCCATTACTTACCGGCAATTGTTCAAATGCGGCCAAAGTTCATTTTGCCACTCAGCAGCTTCGCGGACCCGTGCGGACATGGTGGGATCACTTTCTCGCTATGCAACCAGATGGCCACGTGGTGGAATGGAGAGAATTCAAGGTAGCTTTCAGAGGGCATCACATACCCGCAGGCATTATGGATCGCTAGCTAAATGAGTTTCTGGCACTCACTCTGGGAAATCGTACTATGTTGCAGTACGCTCAGGCTTTCAATGACCTATGTCAGTATGCTGGATACCATGTAGACACTGATGAGAAGAAGAGGGACAGATTTAGGAGGGGCCTCAGCACTAAGCTCCGCGACCGTCTCAACACCGTCAGGGCCAACAGTTACAATGAGCTAGTCAACTTGGCCATTTCTCAGGAGGACTGCATCACCACCCGCCAGGCAGAAAAGAAGAGGAAGACCTCTGCAGCAGGACCTCCAGCTCAGCCTCAGCGCTTCCGGATTGTATCTGACACTCAGAACAGGGGACCTCAACAGCAGCCAGGACGTTGGGTGATCCAACCACAGCAGCAGCAGCAAGCACCCAACCGCTCTCAGCTCCCAGTTCAGAGGAACAACAATCAGCCGCAGCAGCAACAGTACCGTCAGGCCAATGACAACAGATGTTTCACTTGTGGCAGTACTGGACACTACGCCAAGAATTGTCTCAAGAACCAGCAGAGGCAGGGGTAGAATTCCAATTAGAACTAAGGAAAGAGGCAGAAGGTGCAAGTGAGGCAAGGCAGGCTGAACTTCACCACCATGGCTGACATTCCAGAGGGAGCACCCGTCTTGACTGGTATCTTTTCAGTTTTGAATTATCCTGCAATTATTCATTTTGATTCTAGTGCATCACACAGTTTTATCAGTACCAAATTTAGTGCCAAGTGTCAGTTACCTTTTCACCACACCAATGGGGGTATTACAATTTCTACACCCGGAGGCAGGGTTGCCACCTATCAAATTAATAGACATGTACCAATAAAGTTGGGTAGCTTCATATTTAAAACCACTCTCCTGATCATGGGATTGGATAGTGTGGATATCATCCTGGGGACGGATTGGTTATCGCGACACCATGCGTTAATCGATGTCGCAGCCAGGGCCATAGAGATCCATTCCCCACTAGATGGAGAAATCACCCTGTATCTACCCGGCCAGGGATGTACCCGTTCCTGTGCTTTCGCTATGATGGAGTCGCCGGTTGAGAAAATCCCAGTGGTCTGTGACTACCCAGATGTTTTTCTGGATGAATTGCCAGGGATGCCACCCGACAGTGACATTGAGTTTGCGATTGAGTTGCAACCGGGAACTGCCCCTATATCTAAGAGACCTTATAGGATGCCTCCAGCGGAGTTGGCAGAATTGAAAAAGCAGTTGCAAGAATTGTTGGACAAGGGATTCATTCGCCCAAGTACTTAACCATGGGGATGTCCCTCCTTATTTATGAAGAAGGATGAGAGTTTGAGGTTGTGTGTTGACAACCGCCCTCTCAATGCGGTAACCATCAAGAATAAGTATCCATTGCCCCGCATTGATGTATTGTTTGATCAGTTGGTGGGAGCCAAAGTATTCTCCAAGATAGATCTTCGCTCTGGCTATCATCAGATAAAAATCAGGGCCAGTGATATCCCGAAGACGGCTTTCTCTACCAGATATGGGCTTTACGAGTACTTGGTGATGTCCTTCGGGCTGACCAATGCCCCGGCTTATTTCATGTATTTGATGAACTCGGTATTCATGCAAGAGCTGGACAAATTTGTGGTGGTCTTCATTGATGATATTCTGGTTTATTCCAAAAATGAAGCTGAGCTTGCTGAGCATCTACACATCGTACTTCAGCGACTGCGCAATCACCGTCTATATGCTAAGTTGTCCAAATGTGAATTCTGGCTGAGGGAAATCAAGTTCTTGGGCCACACCATTTCTCAGGATGGGGTATCTGTTGATCCTGAGAAAGTGCAAGAAGTGATGAATTGGAAACCTCCTACCACTGTACGGGAGATTCGGAGTTTTCTGGGATTGGCAGGGTATTATCAGCGATTTATTCCGGATTTCTCCAGGATTGCCAAGCCCATGACTAAATTGTTGAAGAAAGGAGTCAAGTATGAATGGAGCCAGAAATGTGAGGATGCCTTTCATGCACTAAGGCAACATTTGACAACAGCACCCGTGTTAGCTCAACCGGACAACACAAAGTCTTTCGAGGTTTATTGCGATGCTTCAAGTACTAGATTGGGATGTGTCTTGATGCAAGACAATAGGGTCATTGCTTATGCCTCCCGAGCACTCAGACCCCATGAGCAGAACTACCCCACACATGATCTAGAGTTAGCGGCCGTAATTCATGCTCTCAAGATATGGAGACATTACTTGATGGGAGCCCATTGTAATATCTACACTGATCACAAGAGTCTCAAATATATCTTCACTCAGGCTGATCTTAATATGAGGCTGAGAAGATGGTTAGAATTAATCAAGGACTATGATTTGGAAGTGCACTACCATCCCGGCAAGGCCAATGTTGTGGCAGATGCCTTAAGCCGGAAGGCCCAGTGTAACTGTGTAATGATGGACTCCAAGATGACCACCCTGTGTGATGAGTTGTGCAAGTTGAGTATAGAAGTTGTTTCCTCAGGGACCTTGGAATATATCTCAGTGGAACCCACATTGCATGAGCAGATAGTCATGGCACAGATTGGTGACAAGAGTGTTCAAGTCATCAAAGAAATGCTCAAACAGAAGGTAGATAAGTACAAGTGCTTCCGTCAGGACAGCAAAGGAATCTTATGGTTTGGAGACCGATTGGTTGTTCCTAAGAACCCCGAGCTCAGAAAGAAAATATTGGATGAAGCTCACCTCTCAAAATTTTCCATGCACCCCGGCAGTAACAAGATGTATCATGATCTCAGATCTTTATACTGGTGGACCAGAATGAAGAGGGAAATTGCCAAGTATATATCTGAATGCGACACTTGCCAAAGAGTCAAGGCCAATCATTTGAAGGTGGCAGGCACCTTACAGCCCCTTCCCATACCATCTTGGAAATGGGAGGACATTTGGATGGATTTTATCATGGGATTGCCCAATACCTCCCGACACCATGATTCTATTTGGGTCATTGTGGATAGGTTGACCAAAACAGCGCATTTCTTGCCAGTACATACCACCCACCGGACAGAAAAGTATGCAGAAATTTATATTGACTAGATAGTTCGTCTGCATGGAATACCAAGGACTATTGTGTCTAACCGAGGAGCACCATTTGTAGCACGTTTCTAGGAGCAATTGCAAGAATCACTTGGAACCCATGTAATAAGGAGCTCAGCATACCACCCTCAAACAGATGGTCAGACAGAGAGGGTAAATCAGATTTTGGAAGACATGTTAAGGGCATGTGTGCTACACTATGGAAAGGATTGGGACAAGTGTCTTTCATTGGCAGAGTTCTCTTATAATAACAGCTACCAGTCCAGTTTAAAGATGGCACCTTTCGAAGCCTTGTATGGGAGAAGGTGCAGGACACCGCTAAATTGGTCACAAGCTAGAGAAAGGGAAATATTTGGGCCTGACTTGGTACTTGAAGTAGAGGCAAAGGTCAGAGTCATTAAGAAGAACCTAGAAGCTGCTCAGGCCAGACAAAAGAGCTATCATGACAAGAGGAGGAAGCATCTACAGTTTGAAGTGGGAGATCATGTTTATCTTAAAGTGTTACCCACCAAAGTTGTTTAGAGATTTGGAATCAAGGGCAAGTTAGCTCCTCGCTACATTGGACCCTATGAGATCAAAGAAACTTGTGGGCCTGTACCATATCAATTGAAGTTGCCACCCCATATGTCAGCAGTTCATGATGTGTTCCATGTATCTCAACTACGAAAGTGTGTCCGCTTACCCACCGAAGTGATACCTGAGCCAGAGTTGGAGATAGAACCAGACATGTCCTATCAAGAGCACCCCGTCAGGATACTGGACCAAAAGGAGAGATCAACTCGGGAAGGTCGATCAGGATGTATAAGGTTCAGTGGAGTCACCACACAGAAGAAGAGGCTACGTGGGAGACTGAGGATTTTCTATGCTCTTGCTTCCCCGACTTTTTGCCCAAAGGAGTCGGTATGTAATCCAAAAACCCCACCACCCCCACCTGCCCTTTGAATATAAAAATAAGAAAAACTTGGTTGTTAAGGGTAGAGTAAGTTGTGGAAAGTAATCAAAAAGGACTTCCTTCTGAAGTTGCAAAGAGGATGACATTCGAAGAGCAGTTAATTAAAGACACTTGGCCTAAAGAATCCACATCACGCAGACCCATCTTTTTGGCACCACTCTAATGGATCCCTACCCAAATCTCGGGGCGAGATTCCTTTAAGGGGGGAGGGCAGTAACACCTCAGGTGTTACCACGACACTGGCCTCATATAGGCACTGGTGACTTGTTATCACATGTGGTTAAGTGGAGGAGAAGAAGCACCTAGAACCTTGGAAGCATGGGTTAGCTAAGAAATGTTAATGACAAAAGCTTCACCCAAACACTTTGAACAATTGTCATCTTGAGCCAAAGAGGTTAAACCCTAAGACACCTAAAGGCACTGGACTTCCAAGCAAAGAATCAGTGGATAAGTTAATCAAATTGCCAAACCTTGATTCTAATCCTTAACCAAAGTTTAAGTAACATTATAACATGCAAAATGCAGGGGGGGTCATTACAAAAAGACCCCTTAAAAACCCCAAATTCACCCCTTAAGTTGAGAGCACACTAGAGCTCTCTAATCCTCTCTAAGTCAAAATCTAACCCTAATCTAATGATCAAACATGTTCACTTAGTAAATGGCGCCAAAACCAGTTGGTCTGAATACCAAAAGGTGCAAAACCACATAAGGCACCCACTAGAAAAGTTTGAAACCGAGCCAAATTCATTTGACATGTTTTGGCATCTCTTTTGTCGCGGAGTGGACAGGGAGACAAGCCAGATTTGGCGTCCAAAAATCTTATGACCTAGGGCTTATCTTCCCTTGGAACTCACATACAAGAGATAGCCATAGGTGCCAAGAGGAGGCCTACGCCGGATTTTTGCCAAGATTCGCACGTATGCGATCTCGGCGAGCTGTTGAACATGGGCAGAAGAACACCTCCACATGTTCGACGCGCCCTGAACGCGCCAGAGCACGCCCAGCGCCCGACCCCGCACGCCCCACGCCGTGCCTAGCCACGCCTGTGTCCCCTCCCCGCGCGCTCTCGACCTCACTGGAGCACGAGATCACCGGCGTTTGCCCTGCACAAGGCGTGCCAACAGCCGCCTGAGTACCCAACACCGTAGACCGGCTAGTGCAGCCATTCCCAACCCCGTCCAACCCTTGGAATAGACTCTGCGTACCTCAGTGAAGCTCCCAGAGCGAGGAATTGGACTCTACCTCACCGGAGATGCCGGATCAAGGTCGCCGGACTTCACCCGAGTGCCGGCGTACGTGGACCAAGCTCCACGGTGAGTTATTCTCTGATTCCTTGCTCGGGTCGACTCATTAGCACCCCGTAAAGCTTCTCGTACCCTTGGATTGATCTGTATCGTCGTGGATAGGCCGGAGCACTCGCTGCCGACGAGCTCGCCCGCCTGCGCACGTGGACCGGCCAATTCCGGCCGTCACCGATGGCAAGCCGTACCTCGACGTGACCACAGAGACCTCCCGAAGCCAACCCCACCCTTCGCCGGACCTCTCTCGCCGCCGGTAAGCTGCGCCGCCCTTTTTCCTTTCGCGGGTACTGTTCAAAAGGGGGGAGGGACCTCGAGGAAGAAGGAATAGAAGTCGACGGGATTTTTGAACTGTCAGAGACTCAAATGAATAGTGGCACAAGGGTATAAGTTGAAGGATTGGTTTAAGAAAAGCCCAGGGTCCTCGGTGTAAATTGGTTTTCCAGAAAACCTTTTTAATATTTCTAATTTAAATACAAACATAACTTGTAAAATGCATAACTTCAGTTTTATTCAACCAAATTTGGTCAAACCAATTTTGTCTGACTCTACATAATGTGAACTACCTAGGAAAAATGCAAAAGCCCCTTAGTATTGCAGAAGAATTTAATGTTTGGAATTAAATATTGATTTGGCCAAAAGCTAAATAATAGAGGAAAAATGGTTACACTGTTAAACTGAGGTTAAGAAAAATTAGGGAAGTACTTAGTCACTCCCTAATCTGTATAAAAATAGTAAACCCCTCAGTACACCAAATTAAGGTAGGTTTTACCAATTAAAATCATTTTTGCTCAAAGTTAAAGAAAAGAGAAAAGGTAGTCAAAAATAAGAACCAGGAAGCAACCACATTTTTGTTGGCTCACTTATTTAGTGAAGTTCACTGGAAAATTTTATGAGACCCTTGTTTAGTACAAAATAAATGGAATACTTTTTATTTTATAAAAACAATGAAAACTTAGGAAAATCTTAGAAAAATAATCCTAAGGAGAAAACACCCCAAACCTTGGGATAACTAATACTTTGTTATTATGAACCCAGGAAAAATATAAGTTCTGTTGTTTGATATTTTTCAAATAACAAGTTAGTTATAAGTACCTTTTTGGCATTAAACTTTAGAAATTCACAACTAAATATCTAGTAGGTATTTTTCTGTGATTTTTAACACAGAGGCCTAATATCACCTATAAATCGGGACAAAAATAAAATTTGGTACAGAAACCTCACTTAAATCATAACTATAGTGTAAAATGCCCTTTTTTACTTGTTTTTGTTAATTTTGCACAGGTAGTATCTGAATTAATATCCACCTCAAATTTTTGGGAGGGCCCACAAATGTTAATATTTACCCACTGTAATTTTTATAACATTTTTGGAAAAAGTTAACTAACCCTCATACTTCAAAATGCTTGATAAGAAGCACACTAGAAAGAAAAAGGGTAAACCTTAGGGAGAAATAGATGAAAGTACAAAACCCTTAAGGATATCCAAAAAGAAACCCTAGGGAAACACTAAACTTAATATTGTTTTACTATGCATAACCCTTACAAATGTTCATGTCATATTTATACATATGTCTCATGCATTGCATTCGATAGATTGTAATCTCGCTGATGGGGAGTACATCCTCGTGCCGGAGCAAGGAGTTGCTCAGGAGGTAGCCCAGGATCCAGCACCAGAGCCTGCCATCGAGGATCTACCTGCCCCAGCCATGGAAGGCAAGCCCCGGTTTTATGCATAACCAGTTCTATATATTATTTTACTACACTTAATGATTGTAGGCTTGTATTATGCACTTAAGTGTAGGAGTTGCCTAAAACCCTAGTTGCATTACCTCTGGATTTCCTTTTGAGATGGATACTAGTATGTTAGGTCAAGTAGTTGCTTTGCTAAATCAGGATCTCAGTAGAAGTCGAGTGATTTTTCTAGCACTCGCGCGAGGTCAGGAATTGCTTGTATCCATTTATATATCGTAATGATGATGGTCTGTGGACAACGGTCCATGGGGATGCGTTGTCTATGAGATGGAAATTGGAATAAGGATTAAGGTGTGGTACCGTGTGTCAAGCGTTTGAACGTACTAAGCACATACCGAGAAATATGGTAAAACGGTAAGCCTAGTACCTGATTGAACCTGGCAGCAGACTTTGCCCCTCACGCGACCTGAGACGTGGTCTCCCATTCCGGTTATGGTGGGTACAAGTGCGGTCACTGCACGATGGCAGTCGGGGTGAGTGAGGCATTGTACGCCAAGGTGGTGAGCCCTGATCTGCTGCGGGGAATCGATGGGGACGGTTGATGTGTGTGGGGACGGAGTGCCTCGCCACGTCGTGTGTTTAGGTTTACCTTATAAGGTTAAAACTCGATTCGAATCGTCTGCTTCTCGCAGCTAATGAGACTGCTTGATCCATGCTGCTACATTAAGTAACAAGTGGAAACGTGATGATTTGGCAAAAGATGTTGATTGCTAAATGATTGCTACCATGTGTGATTAGCTAGGTATACATTTAGTCTTATGAGAGTCACACTAAAACTTGAAAAAGCTAAAACTTGATTTTTAGACTCAGCTAGTGCTTTTGGCAACCAAACCCCTCAGCCAAACAGCTGCATGTCTAGAGGTAGAGGAGTAGACTCCTCACACCGGGTAAGTCTAGCTGAGTATTAGTATACTCAGCCTTGCTTGTGGCATAATTTTTACAGGTTCCCTAGAGGACATGGTTGCTGGAGTGACTTGGCCGTCCACCTTACCACCGGGTTGGACAGTTGAGTGGGACCCTACCCCGGCTGAGGAGGAGCATGAGGAGTGATGGGACAAGCTTCCCCATCTCTCCATTTATTTATCGATAGTTTTTATTCCGCTGCATTCCGAACAATGATCACTACTTTTGCTAAAACTCCGATGATGATGTAATAAATTTGATACTCCTTAATGTATGGTTTTATGCTTTATTGTATTTGCTCTGTGCCTCACCATCGAGTGAGTACGTGGTACTTGATCCTGTTAGTGGCCTCGTCGGACTTGATCCGAGGGACTGACGTGTTATTCCTATTTAAGTGTGGTCTAGCCTCTAAGGCGGGACTCAGGCACTTAAGTTGGAATAATTCGGGTAGTTCCGCCACAGAGAATGGCTGAGGTGCGATGGAGACTCGGGTCGACGGTGGTGGGGCTCTGACTGCACAAGGACCACTCCAGTGAGCGTGGACCGAGCACAGCAAGGAGGGAGAGGGCACACTGAAGGGTGTCCCGAGTAGCTGATGGCAAGGTGAAGCTCACCGTGGCACTGGACGAGGCACGGGTGCAACGGCGGCCACGGAACAGGCGGTGGACGTCGGCGGGCGGTGGTGGAGCTCTCGGTTCGCGCGGGCAGAGCGAGAGAGAGGGCGAGGGAGCTGGGCAGAGGATGCAAATGGGAGAGGGGAGGTGGGCGCGCAGGGCACGGGGCTCAAAAGGGGCACGAGAGCTCGGACGTGGCCGGAGAATGCGCGGACGTGGGCGCGTCCACGGTGGGGAGATCGTGGGCGGGAGGTTAGAGACGGCTGATAGGTGGGGACAGCGGGACAGAGAGAGGGGGAGCGGGTGCGCGCGGGAGAACTAGCGCCGACAGGTCCGGCCAACACGATAGACAGAGAGAGGGAGAGAGGCGCGATCGGGTTGGCGCCGACAGGCGGGACCTGCCTGTCAGGCAGAGAGGGCACGCGGGCGCGGGCTAGGCTAAATGGGCCGGCCTGGGCTGAAATGGCTTTTTCTATTTTCCTAGAATTTCTATTGCCTTTTCTATTTATTTTCTCTAGGGTTTTCAATTCAAATTCAATTCAAGTTTCAAATTCAAACCAAGTCAAATATGTGCAACAATTCAAAGAATATTTAGGCTCAATATGATGCAACATTCCATGACTCATATGTTTTGGGCAAAATAAATTAAATAATCCCTCACTAATACAACTAACTATAATTAAAAGAGAAAGAGAGAGAGAAAACTAGAGAGAGAGAGAGAGAAACTAGATTGAGATAGAGAAGAGTAACACATGAATTTGGGTGATCATTAGAAAGAAATTTTATACCCACAAATTCAGGGTGTTACATCTGGCGATGTTGATCTTCGCCTCTGGTGGGGCAGGCTTCCAAGGAGAAGCTCTGGGAGCCTCACCAGGCTTTGGTGAAGTCGTCCATGTGCTTTGATTTGGCAATGGCGGCTCAGGTTAGCCGATCCACATTCACCGACGGGCGCGCGTCAAGTGAAGGACGGGAGCAGACCTCACTGGCGCATTAGAGCTCAATTAAGCTAGTCAGCGAGCTATGGGAAGGTGTTCGGGAGCCGCTGGCGATTTTAGCTGGGCGTGGGAGTGACTACGGCGAGCTGGCCGTGGTAGCCAGTCTTTGGAGGAGGAGGCGGCTCGCGGGGAGGTCGCCGGAGCTGCGGGCTGGCTCGGGAAAGCTAGGCGCGGTACGAAGGGGTGACAGGGAGGGTGGTCGTGCATGAGGTTGGGCTTTATAGCCGCTCGCGGGCACGACACGGGCATGGGTGCGGGGCAGGCGAGCGGTCGGGCGTGGCTCGGCGCGGGCGATCGGTCGGGCATGCACTGGCGTGCCAGGCAGGGTCGAGCACGTGGCGGTTTGCTTCTACTCGTGTTGAAGCGTCTATTTGGTCACATTAATGAGCAGATCTCAGCAAAATCCTTTGTAATGTCTCTTCTCTGAACCATATCCTATCTTTTCTCTGCTGGTCCCGAGTGTAGATTGCCTTGGGAACATGGAGAAAATGTGTGGTCAAGTCTGGTATGTCCCCCAGCTGGAACCCGAGACCAAAACCAAGCCAAATCGTGTCAAACAATTTTGGTTTGATTTCAAACTTCACAAGAGTGTGCCTAGGATATTTTGGCGCCATTTTGTTATTTGAACCATGTGGTTTTGAGTTTTGGAACAAGGTGAACATGTTTGATCTTTGTGAGGGGGCTGGATTTCAGAAATCTGAAATTTTGATTTCTATAGAAGGCCTCCACTTGAAGGGCTTGTTTGGGGATTTTGACAAATTCTTTTGGGCAAACTCTCTGACTATTTCTTGTAGCTTATTTAGTGTATTAAAACTTTTATAATTGGCCTAAGTCATGACAATGTGATTTTCTTGGTCTTTTACTGAGTTTCTTTTCAGTGCTCCATTGCTCTAAAGAAAAGGTTGTTAGGGATTTGGCATTTCCTTTCTTCCTTAAGCTTAATATGGTCAGGGTATGATTCTTAAGGTGAAAAAGACTTGTTTAAGTTTTAGCTCCTCAAGTGTGGTGCCTTTTGCTCCAACTAAAACACATGTGATAATGGGTCACAATGTGGGTACTGAGGAAAAACCCTAAGTAACACCTGGGGTGTTACAGCCCTCCCCCTTAAACGAATCTCGCCCCGAGATTCAAGTCGGGGTCCTCCAGGGATGAGGAAATGGTTACAGCTTGCTTTCATGGTATTGGTTAGCTTTATAAGGTTCACTAGAAAATCTGCTCTTCGAATGTCATCCTCTTTGCAACTTCAGAAGGAAGCCCTTTTTGTCCTAGTTTTATAGTTTAACTTGGTTTTTGTTAAGAGCATCATTCTTATATTTGGAATCAGAGGGTAGGGGGCTAGGGTATGGTTACATACCGACTTCCTTAGGTAGACAATCAGGGTAGTTCGTGCGCAGAAAATCCTCAGTCTCCCATGTAGCCTCTTCTTCTGTATGGTTGCTCCATTAGATCTTATACATCTTGATCGTCCTTGCACGAGTTAATGTTTCCTTGCAATCCAGAACCTTGGAGGGGTGTTCTTGGTATGATATATCTGGTTCTATCTCTACATCTGGCTCGGTTATGACCTCCGTTGGTAACCGAACACACTTCTTCAATTGGGATACATGGAACACACTATGGATGGCAGACATCCCCGGAGGTAACTTCAATTTGTATGCCACGGGTCCACATGCTTCTATTATCTCATAGGGTCCAATGTAGCGAGGGGCTAGCTTGCCTTTGATCCCAAATCTTTGCACTCCTTTCGTGGGTGATACTTTTAGATATATTTGTTATCTCCCACCTCAAATTGTAGGGGTTTCCTCCTCTTGCCGTGGTAACTCTTTTGCCTGGCCTGAGCAGCTTCTTGGTTCTTCCTAATTACTTTGACTTTTGTTTTGGCTTCCGACACCAAGTCGGTTCCAAAAATTTCTCTCTCTCTGGGTTGTGACCAGTTGAGGGGTGTTCGACACGTCCTCTCATACAGGGCCTCAAAAGGTGCCATCTTCAGACTGGATTGATAACTGTTGTTATAAGCAAACTCTGCCATTGAGAGACACTTGTCCCAGTTCTTGTCGTAATTGATTGCACAAACCCTCAGCATATCCTCAAGGATCTGATATACCCTTTCTGTCTGACCATCAGTTTGAGGGTGGTAAGCTGAACTTCTTACCAGCTTGGTTCCCAAGGACTCTTGCAATTGCTCCCAAAACCTGGCTATGAATTGGGCTCCTCGGTCAGAGACAATTGTCTGAGGTAATCCATGCAAACACACAATTCGGTCAATATACAACTCTGCATACTTATGTGCCTTATCGGTGGTGTGCACTGGAAGAAAATGAGTCACTTTTGTTAATTGGTCCACAATGAACCAGATTGAATCATGATGTCGAGACGTGTTGGGCAGACCCACAATAAAATCCATGATGATGTCATCCCATTTCCATGAAGGTATCGACAGGGGTTGCAAGGCACCAGCTGACCTTAAGTGGCTTGCCTTTATCCTCTAACATGTGTCACATTCCGACACATACTTGGCTATCTCTCTTTTCATCCTCGTCCACCAATACAGGGTTTTCAGATCATGGTACATCTTGGTGCTTCCTGGGTGCATGGAAAATTTGGAGAGGTGAGCCTCATCCAAAATTTTCTTTTTGAGTTCATATTTTTAGGAACCACCAGGTAGTCTTCGAACCATAGTATCCCCTTGCCGTTTTGGCGAAAGCACTTATACTTCTCCACTTTCTGGTTAGAATTTTCCTTGATGATTTGCACTCCCTTGTAACCGAGTTGGGCCATAATAATCTAGTCTAACAAGGTTGGTTTGACGGAGATGTAAGTCAAGGTACCAGAAGGAATTACTTCAATCCTCATCTTACTCAACTCATCACATAGGGTATTGATGCGAGAATCCATCACCATACAATTGCATTGTGACTTTCGGCTTAGGGCATCTGCTACCACATTAGCCTTTCCAGGGTGGTAATGCACTTCCAAGTCGTAGTCCTTGATCAATTCCAGCCATCTTCTCTATCTCATGTTGAGATCAGCCTGAGTAAATATGTACTTGAGGTTCTTGTGATCTGTATAGATGTTGCAGCGAGTCCCATCAAGTAATGTCTCCACATTTTTAGGGCATGAACCACTGCTGCCGACTCTAGGTCATGAGTAGGATAATTTTGCTCATGAGGTCTGAGTGCTCTTGACGCGTAGGCAATGATTCGGTTGTCTTGCATTAAAACACAACCCAGTCTAGTGCCAGAGGCATCACAATACACATCAAACGGCTTGTTGCTGTCAGGCTGTGCCAACACAGGTGTTGTGGTTAGATGTTGCCTCAAGGTGTGAAAAGCATCTTCACATTTCTGACCCCACTAAAATTTTGCTCCCTTTTTCAACAATTCTGTCATGGGCTTAGCAATTCGGGAGAAATCCAGAATGAATCGCCGATAATACCCGGCCAATCCTAGGAAACTCCGAATCTGACGGACAGTTGTGGTTGGCTTCCAATTCATCACCTCTTGCACTTTATATGTTTCAACTTCTATTCCTTCTTGAGAGATAGTGTGACCCAAGAATTTAATCTCCTTCAGCCAAAAATCACACTTAGATAATTTGGCGTAAAGGCGGTGCTCCCTCAGACGTTGGAGTACTGTGTGCAAGTGTTTAGCGTGCTCTACTTCATTCTTCGAGTATACCAGAATATCGTCAATGAAGACCACTACGAACTTGTCTAGCTCGGGCATAAAGACCGAATTCATTAGGTACATGAAGTAGGCTGGTGCATTCATTAGCCAGAATGACATCACCAGATATTCATACAGCCCATATCTGGTTGAGAAGGCCGTCTTTGGAATATCACTTGCTCGTATCTTGATTTTGTGATAACCGGAGCAAAGATCTATTTTGGAAAACACCTTAGCTCCAACCAATTGGTTGAAAAGAACATCAATACGAGGCAAAGGATACTTGTTTTTTATAGTCACCGCATTGAGTGGGTGGTAATCTATGCATAATCTTAAGCTCTCATCCTTCTTCTTCACGAACAAGGCTGGACATCTTAAGGTGAAGTACTTGGGTGGATCAATCTGTTGTCCAACAATTCTTGCAACTGCTTCTTCAATTCTGCCATCTCGGCGGGTGACATCCGGTAGGGCCTCTTGGAGATAGGTGTCGTTCCATGTTGCAATTCAATGGCGAACTCGATATCCTGATCCGGCGGCATTCCTGGCAACTCGTCAGGAAAGAGATCTGCATACTGACAGACCACTAGAATCTTCTTCAAGGGTAGCTCTATCATGGAAAAGGCACATGACCGAGTGGTTTCTTGGCTAGGTAGATATAAGGTGAATTTTCAACAAGTCGGGGAATGGACTTCAACGATGCAATTGGCGACGTATAACACTACTTGGTGTTGAGTCATCCAATTAGTTCCAAAATGATATCCACATTATCCATCCTCAAAATGAGGAGAGTGGTTTTGACGATTTTGCTCCCTAACTGAATAGGCACATTTCGATTTAATTGATTGGTCACAATCTTGCCTCCTGGCGTTGCGATCATGAAAGCCCCTTGGGTTTGGTAGAAGGGCAGTTGACATTTGACACTGAATTTCTGGCTAATGAAGCTATGTGATGCACCAGAGTCAAAGAGAATCAATGCAGGTTGATTAAAAATGGAAAAGGTACCAGTCATGACGGGCGCTCCCTCAAGTAGCTCCTCCAGAGTAGTGAAGTTGAGCTTCCCTTGCCTGACTTGCACTTTTTGGTTCTTCCCTTTGCCTTGGTTGGGTGCTGGCATCTGCCTTGTCTAATTCTGTGGGCAATCCTTGGCATAGTGGCCTGCGTTGTCACACGTGAAGCATTTGTTTCTGTTTCCTTGGCAGAATTGTTGCTGCTACGGCTATCGCTGGGGCTGATTATTCCTTAGAGCGGGAGAGGGGAAACGATTGGGTGCTTGCTGCTACTGCTGTGGCAGCCTAATGACCCATCTCCCTGCTTGCTAATGGAATCCACTACTTTGATTGTTGGAGACAATCCGGACATAAAATTATACCGAACCAAACGAGGATAACATTCATTCATTCAATGCATCATTCACAAAAGTCTTTTCGGGTTACAACATTTTAGGGGATCCACCCTAAAGCCTAGTTCAAAAGTTGGTACCAAAAACTAAGCTTATGTGGTTTTCCCACTCTCCTAACATGTTAAATCTAACCCGTCTAACCACGATTGATAGAGGCAACGTTGGATGCAGGTGAAGGGGGTACTTCGGAGGGAGCCGTGTTTAGACCGCAAGCTGGCTCTATCTCCTTGGGATCCTCCTCTCCCTCTCTGCCTACCTCATTAGCTTCCATGTCTTGGTGGTGCATTTCCAGGTGAGCGTTGGCCTCCGCAAGCTCTTCCTACACATCATGGAGCTGGATTTCTAGGATATCGATGGTGTTATCCCAGATCTCCACCTACTGCTCTAGAGTCAGGATGCACTAGTTCATTTGTTCCACCTGTAGATCTTTCTCCACCAATTTCGAAGACAAGTCGACTACGAAGTCCTCCCGATTTTCGAGGGTGATCTTTATAGCCTGAGCAAGCCCAGTGAGGTGTGTCATGGCGTCGCTTTGCAAGGCCTACAGGCGGTACAGTGTGCTCATGCACTGGACGGTGATCCTCCCAACCTGGTTGGGATGCATGGCCCACACATCCTTCACGTGACTCACTCTATTGCACGACATTGGGTCATCCCTCTTCTCGGCAGGGAAGAGTCCAAGTGGGTGCATCATCATCTCCAGGGGATCGTCAAGGCCTTTAGTGCTGCGGCCTCAGTGGTGTCGTCCGCCCTGAACCCGACAGTCTCGGAATCAAGGGAACGCCACCCAGGCTGCAGAGGGTGAGACTCTAGGGTCAGCCAAACCCTACAACGTGGCACCTGATGCTCCTTGTATAGATGCACTGTGTACAGAGGGGGTGTGGGGTTCCAGTGGAGCAGAGCACCTACCACAAGATAGATGGAAAGCTGAAGCGAGTGTCTCCTCCATTGGCGGGGGTGGGTGAAGACATCTGTGGAAGAGGGTTAAGTGTAAGTGTTAAGGTAGCGGTAAGGACATAAGTGTGCTTAAGTTTTAAAGGAGGTGGATCAACTTAGATTAATCTATTCCAACTCATTTTCTTGCTACCCATTTTTAACTAATGTTGCTAGGGGTCATGAACTCATGATTCGATGCATTTTCTTTAACTTTTAATTATTCATGCTTTATAATGCATGCATGCTTGAATGAACGTCCTCTCATCAATCAGAGGGGTGCTCCTAGGGCATCCCTACTATCCTAGTGTTGGCCTTTATGGCCTATTTATATAGCCACCTATCTACCCCGCCATTCTTAAGGCCTTCCGTCCTAGATCTAGCATTCTAGTCCTGACGATCCAACACTGGTTTCTAAGCAAAGTTTTATTTTAGAAAAGTTGACATTCATGATTGATTGACTTCTCTGTAATGGTATTCGCTCTGATACCAGTTGTGGCAGAACCGCCTGAATTATTCCATCTTAAGTGCCTGAGTCGCACCTTAAAGGCAGCAACACACTTAAATCGGAAAAACCCGTTACTTCTTCGGATCTCGTCCTATAGAGCCACTTACCAAGGATCAAGTACCATTAGCTCACAAGATGGTGAGACTCAAAGAGAATACAACAAACATGAAACCACAAATTTAAGTTCTGGAATTATTACATAAATTGGAGTTTGATAAAAGATAACAAGTTCTTAATAGTGCAGCGGATAATAGATAACATCGGTACTGAGGAATAGGGCAAGGCCCAGCCCACTACTCTTCTTGGTCCTCTCCTGCCGACGTGGCATCCCACTCGACCATCCAACCTGGTGGCAGGGTGGAAGGCCATGTCACACCATCATCCATGTCTTGTAGTGTACCTGTAAAAATATGCCACAAGCAAGGCTGAGTATACTATTACTCAGCTAGACTTACCCGGTGTGAGGAGTCTACTCCACTACCTCTAGACCATGAAGTTGTTTGGTTGAGGGGTTTGTTTTTGCCAAAAGCACTAGCTGAGTCTAAAAACAGTTTTAGCTTTTCCAGTTCTAGCATATTTAATTAAGCTATGTGTGCTCCTTTCTAAGCATACATGGTAACAATCATTTAGTGCAATCAACATGTTATCTCAAGAATCCTCATTTCACTTTTTACTCGGTGCAGTACAAGGGGTCAAGCAGTCTCATTAGCTGCAAGAAGCAGACGATTCGAATCGAGTTTTAACCTTGCAAGGTAAACCTAAACACACGCCATGTCAGGGCACTCCATCCCCACACATGTCAACTATCCCCATCGATTCCTTGGTAATAGAACAGGGCTCACGGCCTTGGCGTACAATACTCCAATTGTCCCCGGCTACCGCCATGCAACGGCCACACTTGTACCCACCATAGCTAGCATGGGAGACTTCGTCTCAGGTCTAGTGAGGAGTAAAGTCTGCGAGCAGGTTCAATAAGGTACTAGGCTTATCGGTTACCATATTTCCCGACATGTGTCTATTACATTCAAACGCTTGACTTAGGTATCCGCACATTAATCCTTAATTCCATTTCCTGTCTCATAGATAAGGCATCCACCCTGGATCTAGGTCTATAGACCATCATAGATCCCGTTATCAAGATTAGTACAATCAATTCCTGACCTCGTGCGAGTGCTAGAAAAATCACTCGACTTCTACCGAGATCCCTAATTAGCAAAGCAGCGAATCGACCTAGCATACTAGTATCCATCTCAAAAAAAGGAATCCTAAGTTCATGCAACTAGGGTTTCAAGCAACTCCTACACTTAAGTGCACATTACAAACCTACAAACATTAAGAGTAGTAAAATAACATATATAAACGGTTATGCATAAAACTAGGGCTTCCCTTCAAAAGCTGGGGCTGCGGGGAGGTCCTCGGTGGCAGGCTCTGGAGCTCGCTCCTGGACTGCCTCCTGAGCAACTCCTTGCTCCGGGATGAGCAGGTACTCTCCATCAGCGAGGTTGCAATCTATCGAATGCAATGAATTAGATACATGTATGTTATGATATGCAACTTAGTAAGCATGATGCATGGTGAAGTACAACTAAGTTACATGGTAAACTAGGGTTTAGACTTGCTACTTAAGGATATAGTAATATACCTAGTGATTTAGAACCTGGTTTGGCCAAGGGCTAGAAGGGTGGTTTGGTTTAGTACTTTACAAACCTCTGGTGATCTAGTGAAGACTTAAAAAGGTTTTTGCTGAAGTTATTATGGGTAACACTAATCACTCATTCTAATCCTCTCTTTTCCTTTTTCTATTGGTGCTTTTAGAGTGGATTTAAACTGTGATAGTGATTTATAAAATTCCAAAAACCTTTAAAAATTACAGTGGGTTTCTACTGGTTTACACAAGTCTGTCTCAAAAAATGAGGACTAAAATGAGAGTGGTTTTCTCTGTACAAAAATATTAAAATCTAGGGCAAAGGGGGTACTTTGAACTACAACCCTTGAGTAGAAATGGCTTCTGCCCTAATACTTATTTTTTGCTGGTGTTTGTGGGTGATAACATGCTTCTATGCTAAATTTTAGCCAAAGATACCTAATGATTAATTAATGGTGATTTTCTAAAGTTTGGGGGCTTAGTGGGTGCTTTCTACTACCACTCTATTTGAAAAATGTCAAACAACAGATTTCCCAACTTTTCTAGTTTCTTCTTTGCGCAAGAGCAATCATTCTTAAAGTTGGTTATTTTTACTTATAGTGGATGGGTTGCATGATTTCTTATAATATATGATCTTTCTCATGGGGCAGGGGGTGGGGTGTATTCCACTTTATTTTCACATTATTTTTATTTTTTTCCTTATAGTACACATCAAAAGTACTTAGGGAAAAATAGGGTTGCTCACTGTTTCCCACTTTTAGTCTTTCTTTTGATTTTTTGAAGTACTGGCAAAATCCTAGTTTTATTTGTCTAACCCACCTACTGTGATATTCTGGGGTGGTTACTATTTTTGTAGTGGTACAATAGTGGTCAAGGGTCTACTAAATTTTTCTTATCACTATTGCATATGTCCTATTATTTTTATTCATTATCTTACTTAAATACTCAATACTTGAATAAAATCAAAAATTCCAGAATAATACAAGACTAGGGTTCCATATATTTTTCCCATGAACTTTATCACTTAATCATGCTAGGAAAATAATATTGCTCTCTGGTATCAATTTTTAGTGTCCTTTTCTATTTTTCCAAGGTTTGGGCAGAAATAGATTTTAGTGAACAAACCTTGCTTAACCTTGTATATTGGGGTAATTAGTATTTTTTGATGGTGTAACTACATGCTAAGCAGCTTCACAAATTTTCTAAGTTCCAGTGTAACTGTTCTTCTATTTTTCCCTTTATTTTCCTGTTTTAGGTAGTTTTCAACATTAAATCAAAAGTCCTTAATCACATACATAAACTACCTAGTTTTATATTTTTAACAGGTAGAGCACTTTATTTGAGGTGGAGCAAAATTGGTTTCACAATTTTTGGGCTAGTATTACTCAAGTTACCAATTTTTGAAATTCTCTCATGAATAAAAGGAAAGTTAAAACGAAAAAGAAAAGAAAAGCAAACTTGCGCTGGGGTCCCTGGGCTTTTCTACTGTTCATATTCAATCTAGGTCCCTAGAGCACTATTCCTTCACGTCACTGACATTGTGGAAAACCCCCTGGACACTTCCCATTCTTAACCAGCGCTCCACCCTCATCGGAACAGGACAGCGCGAACTTCGGTGAGCGATTGTGCCTTACCGACGGCGGTAGCGAGTCAGGGAAGGGGTCAGGGAATCTTGTGGGGGTTCGACAAATTTGTGACAGTGGCGATCGGTCGGAGGAGGCCGATGGTGATCGGTCCTCGCATACATGCGAGCGGGGAAGGTCTGGCGACGGTGATCTTCGCCTCTAATGGGGCAGACTTCCAAGGAGAAGCTCTGGGAGGTTCACCAGGCTTTGGTGAAATCGTCCGTGTGCTTTGATTTGGCAATGGCAGCTCGGGGTAGCCGGTCCACGTTCGCCGACGGGCGCGCGTCGATTGGAGGACGGGAGCAGACCTCACCGGCGTAGTAAAGCTCAATTAAACCGGTCAGCGAGCTATGGGAAGGTGTTGGGGAGCCGCTGGCGAGCTTAGCTGGGCATGGGAGTGACTACGACGAGTAGGCCGCGGTAGCCGGTCTGCGGAGGAGGAGGTGGGTCGCGGGGATGTCGCCGAAGCTGTAGGCTGGCTCGGGAAAGCTAGGCGCCGTGCGGAGGGGGTGATAGGGACGGTGACCGTGCATGAGGTTGGGCTTTATAGCCGCTCGCGGGCACGACACGGGCATGGGCACAGGGGCAGGCGCGCAGTCGGGCGTGGCTCGGCGTGGGCGACCGGTCGAGCGTGCACTAGCGTGCTAGCCGGGGTCGAGCACGTGGCGGTTTGCTTCTGCTCGTGTTCAAGCATCAGTGTGGTCACCTTAATGAGCAGATCTCAGCAAAATCCTTTGTAACATCTCTTCTCTGAACCATATCCTATCTTTTCTTTGCTGGTCCCGAGTGTAGATTGCCTTGGGAACATGGAGAAAATGTGTTTTCAAGTCTGGTCTGTCCCCCAGCTGGAACCTGAGATCAAAACCAAGCCAAATCATGTCAAATGATTTTGGTTTGATTTCAAACTTCACCAGAGTGTGCCTCTGATATTTTGGCGCCATTTTGTTATTTGGACCATGTGGTTTTGAGTTTTAGAGCAAGGTGAACATGTTTGATCTTTGTGTGACACCCCAGGTGTCATTTTCGTGTTATGTCGGGAGATTTGTCCCTAACTTGAATGCTTAGTGAAAATTTCCTATTTCTCGATCGTGTCTATCTCAGTTTATCAGGATTATTCATGGAAGCTCACTGAAGTCAGAGTTATTCGATCGCGAGAAACAGCAAATTTTGGAGCCTGTTAAAACTTTTATGTCTCGGAACGAATGCAAACTCAAAAAATCATTCTCAAATTATAAATCTCATCTGAAGCTTATTTAATCAAACTCTCGACGGCTGTTATTTGCTCTGAGCCAGAGACCAATTCCTCGAACTTCGATCGATGTCCGACTATTTTAATCCGAGTCTGTACTCTCAAACGGAATACTCAATATGTCGTCCTCAAATCAATTTTATCCGACTCGGCCAAATATCCTATGTCTGAACTGAATTGAAAACCCACCCCGGTCGCGATTTTAAAATGTGACGATTTGTCTCTTTCAATCATAAATCCGAAAGCCGGTCGTATCCTGAGACAATTTATTTTCGAATCATGCGTAGGGAATTATTGCCGAGCGTAGTCAAATCAAACTCTCGGCCGAGTTAATCGCCCGATATTCCGAAATCTATTTTGCTCTGTTCTCCGTAGCGACGAATTCCGCAGGAGCATTTGTATTTCAGGAAATAATTAGCGTTCCGATAATCCGTGTTTAATCAAAATGCCATAAAATAAAATGGAAATAAATTAGCGCGGCCCGGTTTAGTGTTTGGGCCAGCCCAACCCAGCCCATTTGGCCCAATTAGAACCCTAACCCTAGCCATTTTCTATAAATAGGGGTGCCCTTCCCTTGCACTTGGGCTATTTTGCATTCCCAACCCTCCTTTTTTTCCAGCCGCCACAACCCCTCTCCCTGTCTTCTTCCCAGCCGAGCAGCAGCTCTGCGCGCTCCCCTCCATGGCGCCCTCCTCCCTGGCTTCCCTCGCGCAGGAGCGAAGCTACCATGGACGCCTCCCTTCCCAAGCTCAAGTGAGCGCAGGGCAGCAGCACCTCCATTCCCCATGGATCCATGGCGCTCGGCAGCAGGGTGTCTCCATGGTCGGCCAGCAACCTCATTGGTCGAGCTCACTGCGTTTCCCTCTACTGTCCATGGCGTGGGCGAGCTCTCTCCCTCCCTCCCCATGGTGCCACCCCCTGCAGCTTCCTCTCCACACGGCGCCCCTTCTTCCTCTCTGCTCGCGGCGGCAACAACCTCCAGCGAGCTCCTTGCTCCATGGCCGGCGCCCAACAGCAGCATCTCCCTCCCCTTCCTTGCTCTTGCCGTGGCCGAGCTCACCCCCTGCCAGGAGCATGCCATGCCCAGATCCCCCTGCAATGGACAGCCAGTGCCCCTCTCCGAGCTCAGCTCCTTTCTCCCATGGCGCAGTAGCAAATCTCCATGGGCGCGCCCTCTATTCTCCAGCAGCAGGAACCCCGTGGCGACTTCCTTCCTCCCTTCTTGTGTGCTGCTGCGCAGTGCCCATTGGTGCTTGCTGGGTGCTCGACAAAATGTGCAGCAACCCCGATGTCTCCGCGCGCTACCGGTTCGCTGTTTTGTGAAGCAGTAAGCAGCACGCCGTGATGCCCGCCGGGTGTTTGCTGTTTCTGCGTAGCCCCGTCATCGTCATCGTTCACCCCCGGTGAGACCACGACAATCCTTGTTTGATTCCACATCGGCATTATTCTTGTAAGTGCAATCAACCCCAAGTGAGGGTTTTGGTTATTTAATGACAAAACAAATAAGGGTACTAACAGTTTTTGTTCTCAGTGTTTGATTAAAAGGAAACAGGAACTTAAGGAAGCACCAAGGACTTCATGCAACGGACGTATAAAATTTATGTAAAATCTTGTATTGCATGATGTAATTCTTCCTTGTTCTTTTTCGCACAGGTACAGGTGTTTGCTATAGCTCAAGTCCCCAAATTCAAAAGCTATTTTTGAAAACCAAAAATCCTTTAACATTATTTGGTTGACCATGGTTAGGGTTGAGAAACCTAGAGTGTTCTTGCTGAAAAGCAGCTGAACTTCTTCAACTGCAGCTGAGCTTTCCAGCTGAACTTAACTTCAGCTGTGATGAGCTTCTTCAGCTGCAGCTGAGCTTTTCAGCTGAGCTGGACTTCAGCTGAGTTGAACTTTTTCAACTCCAGCTGAACTTCAACTTCAGCTGTGGACCTCTTTGACCATACCCAGCTGAACTTGCCCCCGGGCAGCTGAGCTGGGATTTTCTCTCCAAAACTCTCTGGTCTAGACCAGCTGAACTGGTCCTGGGGGGCAGCTCAACTGGTCTCCGGGGGCGGTTCAACCGCCCTGTGGGGGCGGTTCAACCGGTCCTGGTCTGTCTCAGGTCAGTCTGCCAGTCAGTCTGGCAGTCAGACTGGCAGACAGTCTGCTGACCTGTCAGGGGGCGGTTCAACCGCCCTAGGGGGCGGTTCAACCGGTTTTCAACGGGTTTTTTAGTCAAACGGCTAGTTTTTGAGCCGTGACTATAAATAGACCCCTCCCTCTCTCTCTTCTTCAATACGGCTGAACACTCACTCATTTATTGCTCACCTAACTTGAGACAAAGCACTCATCTCTCCATCTCTCTCACACTTAAATCTTCCTCAAGATTCAACCTTGTTGGAGGAGCTCTTGGGTGTGAGGTTTGTGCTTGTGCTCACGATTTGTTTTTCCTCTCCCATCTCTCTTTCAAAGACTTGAGCTTGTGCAAACCCCTCTTGTGCTTTCTTGGTGTTCTTGAAACCCTAGGTTTCAAGATCTTTGAGGTTGCTTAGGAGTCTCCAAATTTGTGGACGACCCTAAGAAGTTTGTATCACCCGCTCTTTGAGCTAAGATAAGAAGAGATTGCCTTGACCTTTGTGGTCGGCTTTTGGAGGATTAGGGTTGAAAAAGACCCGGCCCTTTGTGGGCTCCTCAACGGGGAGTAGGACACCTTTGTGGTGTGGCCGAACCTCGGATTAAATCTTGTGTCTTGTGTTCTTGCTTGTTTCACCTTGAGATATTTTTACTTGCAAGATTGACGTTAAGATTTTTCCGTAGAGTTTATCTAGAAGTAAAATAGCCTTTACATATTCATCTTTTCATCCTCACTTAGCTATATCTTACTTCTCTCAAGAACTTGCGAAATACTTTTTCGAGTAGATTTTAGTCTAAAGTTTATAAAACAGTTGGATTGGTTCAGAGTGGTTCAACTTGCGCACGTAGCTGTTGAACCGGCCTGCACCAATCGAACTGTGTATCTAACAATCTTTCGAAGTTTGTTGTGAAAATTTTCAGATTAGCCTATTCACCCCCCCTCTAGGCTACTTTCAATTGGTATCAAAGCCTCGTACCTCGTTTTACGCTTAACCGCGTGAGGAAACGATCATGTCTACTCAACGGGACCATGTGGATCCTATCCTCGAGGATATTCCCGTCACATCCTCCGGTGAGGAAGTGGACCCCAAAGTCCTCGACCTCGCCATGAAGATTGCCGAGAGGATGTTCCTCAAGATGAAAGAGGAAGATGCTAAGAAAAAGGCCGAAGAAGAAGAATCAAGAAGAAAGGCCGAAGAAGATAAAGGTAAGGGAACATTTGATTATAATGACGATCTAGTGGATCTTTTGGTGTCTAAGGTATTGAGCAAGGTAAGTCTCAACACCGTAGGATCATCTACCAAAAGCAAAGGTAATGACTTAGCAAAGTTCAATTCGATTACTCTAGAAATTATATTCCCAACTTCTCTTCCGCCCCACTTGGAAAGTTACCAACTCTTAGTGAGTTGAACTATGATGAGTGGGCCGACAAGATGAAGTCGCATTTAATCGGTGTGCATCCTAGTCTTTGGGAGATTGTTAATGTAGGTATGTATAAGCCCGCCCAAGGAGAAGAGATGACTCCGGAAATGATGCAAGAGGTTCATCGAAATGCTCAAGCAGTGAGCATAATCAAAGGAAGTCTTTGTCCGGAAGAATACCGGAAAGTTCAAGGAAGAGAAGATGCCCGTGACATTTGGAATATTCTTAAAATGTCACATGAAGGAGATCCCAAAGCTAAAAGACATAGAGTTGAGGCTTTGGAAAGTGAGCTTGCAAGATATGATTGGACAAAGGGTGAGTCGCTTCAATCACTCTTTGATCGGTTGATGGTGTTGGTCAACAAAATAAGAGTTCTTGGGAGTGAAGATTGGAGTGACTCCAAGGTCACAAGATTATTCATGAGAGCATATAAAGAAAAGGATAAGAGTCTTGCAAGGATGATTAGGGATCGTGATGACTATGAGGATATGACGCCTCATCAATTATTTGCAAAGATTCAACAACATGAGTCCGAAGAAGCCCCTATCAAGTCAAGGGACTCTCATGCCTTGATCACTAATGAACAAGACAACCCCAAGAAGAACAAAGACCACAAAGCAAAGAAGGTGGTCGAGACCTCAAGTGATGAAGATAGCTCAAGTGATGAAGACACTGCTATGTTCATCAAAACATTCAAGAAATTTGTAAGGAAAAATGACAAGTTCCAAAGGAAAGGAAAGAAGAGGGCATGCTATGAATGTGGCCAAACCGGTCATTTCATAGCGGATTGTCCTAACAAGAAGGAACAAGAAGCTAAGAAGGAATACAAGAAGGACAAGTTCAAAAAGGGGGGCAAGACCAAGGGATACTTCAAGAAGAAGAAATATGGTCAAGCCCATATTGGTGAAGAATGGAACTCCGATGAAGAGAGTTCTAGCTCCGAGGAAGAGGAAGTGGTGGCAAACGTGGCCATCCAATCTACATCAAGCTCGCAACTCTTCACCAACCTACAAGACGAATTCTACACTCCAACTTGCCTCGTGGCAAAAGGAGATAAGGTAACCTTATTTAGTAATGATTTTTCAAATGATGATGATGATGAACAAATTGCCATGAAAAATAAAATGATTAAAGAATTTGGCTTGAATGGATACAATGTTATCACCAAATTAATGGAGAAGCTAGATAAAAGAAAAGCAACTCTTGATGCTCAAGAAGACTTGCTTATCCTTGAAAAGGAAAGAAACCTAGAGCTTCAAGAATTGCTTCACAATAAAGATGAAATGCTAGATGTCTTGACTAAGGAAGTATCTTTAGTCAAGATAACTATAGAGAATAAAGAAAAAGAAGTAATTAACATGAAAACCTCTATAGCTAATCTTGCAAACGAAAAGAATGCACTTGAAGCAAGCATGTTAAGCTTGAATGTTCAAAATCAAGAACTTCAAGTGCAACTTGAAAATTGCAAGAACATCAATGCCTCATCTTTAGTGCTTGAATCTAAGTCTAGCTTAAATGATAATTCTTGCAAACATTGTGCCAAATATCATGCTTCTTGTTGTCTAACTAACCATGCAAGGAAGAATAGCCCACAGGTGAAGGTCAAAGAAATTTTGAAAAGATGCTCTAGCAATGATGGGTTAAATAAAGTTGAACCCAAGTACAAGTCCCTTAAGCCCAACAATGGAAGAAGGGGGCTTGGGTTCAACTCATCCAAGGAAAACCCTAGCACAGTGCATAAGGGGTGGAGATCCCCCAAGTTCATAGAGGGAACCACCCTATATGATGCCTTGGGGAGGATTCACTCCTCAAATGACAAGTCACCTCAGGTAAAGGTTAACTTGAGTTCCACAAAGAGTAAGATGAAGGAAGAGGGATCCTCAAGTGGACAAAAATCTAATGCTCCCATTTCCCACTCATATCTTTGTGATTATATGTTGACTTGGGATTTAGGAAAATTGGTTGTGAAATATGTGGGTGCCTACACTAAACGAAAAGTCATGAAAAGAAGTGTGTGGGTACCCAAGGCTATAACTAACACTGTAGGACCCAATTCAATTTGGGTACCTAAAAGCATAGCCTAAACTTGTCTTGCAGGTCTACTCCTCTGGTGGGTCAAGTTGGGTGCTTGACAGTGGATGTACAAATCACATGACCGGGGAGAAAGACATGTTTCATACATTGCAACTAACTCAAGAAGCACAAGAAATTGTGTTTGGAGATAGTGGCAAAAGTAAGGTGATTGGTATTGGTAAAATTCCTATCTCAGATCAACAATCACTTTCAAATGTTTTATTAGTAGATTCTTTAAGCTATAACTTGCTGTCCGTTTCACAACTTTGTGGAATGGGTTATAATTGCCTATTTTCGGATGTGGATGTGAAGATCCTTAGAAGGGAGGACTCCTCAGTTGCCTTTACCGGTCGCTTGAAGGGCAAGCTTTATCTTGTTGATTTCACAACAAGTAAAGTGACGCCTGAGACTTGTTTAGTGGCAAAGTCCGACAAGGGTTGGCTTTGGCATCGCCGGCTAGCCCATGTCGGTATGAGGAATTTGGCCAAACTTCAAAAGGATAATCACATCATTGGACTAACAAATGTTGTATTTGAGAAAGATAGGGTTTGTGGCGCATGCCAAGCAGGAAAGCAACATGGAGTCCCACATCAATCAAAGAATGTGGTCACAACAAAGAGGCCATTGGAGCTTCTTCACATGGACCTCTTCGGACCTGTGGCCTACATTAGCATTGGTGGTAGTAAGTATGGTTTAGTTATTGTTGATGATTTTTCTCGATTTACCTGGGTTTTCTTTTTAAGTGATAAAGGTGAAACTCAAGAAATTTTAAAGAAATTCATGAGGCGAGCTCAAAATGAATTTGAGCTCAAAATCAAGAAAGTGAGAAGTGATAATGGGACGGAATTCAAGAACACAGGTGTCGAAGAATTCTTAGGAGAAGAGGGAATCAAGCATGAGTTCTCGGTGCCTTACACCCCACAACAAAATGGTGTTGTGGAAAGAAAGAACCGAACTCTAATTGAAGCTGCAAGAACCATGTTGGATGAGTACAAGACACCTGACAACTTTTGGGCAGAGGCGGTCAACACCGCCTGTCATGCAATCAACCGTCTCTATCTTCATAAGATCTACAAAAAGACTGCTTATGAGCTTCTCACTGGTAACAAACCAAAAGTTGATTATTTTAGAGTATTTGGTTGTAAGTGTTTTATTCTTAACAAGAAAGTCAAGAGCTCAAAGTTTGCTCCTAGAGTGGACGAGGGCTTCTTGCTTGGGTATGCATCAAATGCGCATGGATATCGTGTTTTCAACAATACCACCGGTATTGTTGAAATAGCGATAGACGTGACATTTGATGAGTCTAATGGCTCGCAAGGGCATTTTTCTAATGACACTGCAGGAAATGAAGAACCACCTTGTGAGGCCATAAAGAAACTTGCAATAGGTGAAGTGAGACCTCAAGAAAGGGATGATGAAGAAGGAACCTTATGGATGACCAATGAGATAGTTGATGTGGGTGCAAGGGTGGTGAGTGACAAAGTCCCCACCCAAGCAAACCCATCAACCTCAAGTCATCCAAGCCACGAAGAAAATCATCAAAGGATGCCAACAGTGGTAGAAGATGAACAAGAAAGTATTGATGGTGAAGTGCCTCTTGATCAAGAAATTGATGAGGAGGAGCAAATACAAAGACATCCTTCAGTGCCTCATCCTAGAGTCCATCAAACAATACAAAGGGATCATCTAGTGGACAACATCCTGGGTAGCATCAGGAGAGGGGTAACAACTCGATCTCGTTTAGCTAATTTTTGTGAATTTTACTCGTTTGTTTCCTCTCTTGAGCCACTTAAGGTTGAAGAAGCATTGGGTGATCCGGATTGGATAATTGCCATGCAAGAGGAGTTAAACAACTTCACCCGGAATGAAGTCTGGTCCTTAGTCCAAAGACCCAAACAAAATGTGATTGGGACTAAATGGGTCTTTAGGAACAAGCAAGATGAACATGGCGTGGTTACAAGAAACAAGGCACGGTTGGTTGCCCAAGGCTATACTCAAGTGGAAGGACTCGATTTTGGCGAAACATATGCGCCGGTAGCAAGGTTAGAATCAATTAGAATATTAATTGCATATGCTACTAACCATGATTTCAAGCTATATCAAATGGATGTCAAGAGCGCATTTCTAAATGGACCACTGCAAGAGAGAGTATATGTGGAGCAACCACCGGGCTTTGAAGATCCAAAGAAGCCAAATCATGTTTATCTTCTTCACAAGGCACTCTACGGGCTTAAACAAGCCCCTAGAGCTTGGTATGACTGTCTTAAAGAATTTTTAATTAAGAATGGGTTTACAATAGGAAAAGCTGACTCTACCTTATTTACTAGAAAGGTTGACAATGAATTATTTGTGTGCCAAGTATATGTTGATGACATTATATTTGGTAGTACTAATGAAAAATTTTGTGAAGAGTTTAGCAAAGTAATGACGAACAGGTTTGAGATGTCTATGATGGGCGAGCTTAAATACTTCCTGGGATTTCAAGTCAAACAGCTCAAGGAAGGTACTTTTCTATGCCAAACCAAATATACACAAGATATGCTCAAGAAATTTGGCATGGAAAAGGCGAAACACGCCAAGACTCCAATGTCATCAAATGGACATCTCGACCTAAATGAGGAAGGTAAACCCGTAGATCAAACATTATATAGATCAATGATAGGATCACTGCTTTATTTATGTGCATCTAGACCTGATATTATGTTGAGTGTTTGCATGTGTGCACGTTTTCAAGCAAATCCTAAAGATTGCCATCTTGTAGCGGTTAAGAGAATTCTAAGATACTTAGTTCACACCCAAAACCTAGGATTATGGTATCCTAAAGGCTCCCTTTTCGATTTACTTGGCTATTCTGACTCAGATTATGCCGGTTGCAAAGTAGATCGAAAAAGTACTACTGGGACTTGCCAATTCCTTGGGCGGTCCTTAGTATCATGGAGTTCCAAGAAACAAAATTGTGTTGCACTTTCCACTGCAGAAGCTGAGTACATAGCAGCTGGGGCATGTTGTGCACAGTTGTTATGGATGAAGCAAACCCTTAGAGACTTTGGTTGTGAGTTTAACAAAATTCCACTTTTGTGTGACAATGAGAGTGCCATAAAACTTGCAAACAACCCTGTGCAACACTCTAGAACTAAACATATTGACATCCGACACCATTTCTTGAGAGACCACGAAGCCAAAGGAGATATCGAATTGTTTCATGTGAGCACCGAAAATCAACTAGCCGATATCTTCACAAAACCCCTCGATGAGACTAGGTTTTGCTTTCTTAGGAGTGAATTAAATATCTTGGATTCTCGTAACTTATCTTGAAAACGGTCACAAAAATTGTTTGATTCACTGTTTTTGATTGATAGTTTTAAAGCTATGTGATGATCTTTCAAAAACTTGGTGAAAATGTTAAAATTTGAATGCATTTTAGTGCTAAGATTTCTTTTGGGTTCAACTGGCTTGACCAGCTGAACTTTCTAGTTCAGCTGGAGGAGGCCAGCTGAACTTAGCAGCTGAACTTCAGCTCAGCTGTTTTTAACCAGTTTTTACCAGGATCATCCTGGTTAAAACCGGTTGAACTGCCTTGGTGGACCGGTTGAACCGGTGTCTGACCGGCCTGTCAGCACAGGTCTGTCACCTGCAATTTTTTTTGGTCGCGCAGCACCTTTTTGACCGGTCGCAGGTCTGTCTCCTGCCTTTTTTGTCGCGCTGCACCTTTCTTTATGACCGGTCATTTCGCGTTTTTTTTGTTTGTTTGTGGTCAGGCGCGCCCACTTTTTCCCTGAGCAGTCAAGCGTCTGGTCACTTCCCCTGCGCGCAGTTTTTCTTTTGCATGCTGACACGCCTTGTGCGGTCACTTCCCTGGCGCGCGCAGTGTTTTGTCTTTTGTTTTTTTTTCTTGCTGCCGCTTTGCAGACAGCGGCGTCTGTCAGCGCCCCTGTCCGGTCATTTCGCGCGCGCGCAGATAATTTTTTTTTGGGCTGTGCATGCAGAAGCTTTTCCCACTTCACGCGCACGCAGAGTATTTCTTTTTCCCTGTCTGGTCCTTCACGCGAGTGGAGAATCGTTTTCTGGTGTGCATGCAGAATCTTTTTTGCATGCAGCGTCTGGTCATTTCTCCCCCTGCCGCGTGCGCAGATTTTTTGTCTTTTTGGCTTTGCATGACGACATGCGGGTGGAAAATCTTTTATTTGGTCAACAGCAGGGGTGCGCATGCAGGAATTTTTTTATTTTTTCTTGTTCTTGTCTGGTCACTTCAGCTCTGCTGCGCGCGCAGACTTTCTTTATTTATTTTCTCTGTCCAGTCACTTCTCCTCGCGCCATGCATTTTTTCTTTCTTTCTTGCCTCGCTCAAGTGCAGGGTGCGCAGACATTTTTTTTTGAGCAGTTTTTTTTTGGTCGCTGCGCAGCAAAACCAGCTGAACTGGGCCATGGGGGCAGTTGAACTGGTCCTGAGGACCAGCTCAACTGCCTATATATATTTGACACTCTCTCCTCTTTTCCCACTTCATTCACTCTCGCCTTGGTCGCTTCACAACCTTTAGAGCCTTTCCTTCACACACTTCAACCGCTTCACAGTTTCACCACCGTTTTCAATCATGGTGCGTCGCCGCAACCCCTCTGTGGTTGAGTTTAGCAGCGACTCCGACGAGATTCAGGAGGAATCTCCCGTCCCCTCTCCTCCGCCTCGTCGCTCCCTCTCTAAGAGAGGACGTGGCTCTGGTCGGATGCCTGGCGAGGGCTCTTCCTTGCCCTCGCAGCCGACTCGCGGGAGACGCCAAAAGGTTGGCGCCTCTCGTCCTCGTCGTAGCACGTCTTCCTCAGGGTATGCTCCCTGCCAAGAGGAGGATGGGGCTTTCGACGACTTCGTCGACCTTCCGGCGCCTGATGCTCTCTACGTCACCGGACTGCACATGCATCCGGCGAACGTCAGCCGCGGTCCGCATGAATCTCCCATCGACTTCACTCAGAAGGTAATAGAAACCCTTCAGCGTCTGAGGTTTTCCAACCCTACTCTCACTCCTCGTCATCCTGGTGTCCAGGACCCTCGGTTCTGGAATCTTTTCCAGGCTGACTTCTACAATTCCGTCATTCTTACCAAGAAACACCCAGTCGTCCGACATAGATTTATTGACTGGGAGGGTTGTGAGAATATGGGAGATGCTGACATGACGTCAGCTCTCGAAAACCTTGAGAGAAAGGGGTTACGTAACATCATGACCATGGAATACCCCTGGAACGATGAGGTGGTAGCTCAGTTCTATGCCACCCTCTGGATAAAGAAAGTAGATGAGGAAGCCGATGGGTATGAGTACCCAGTCATGTATTTCTTTATCCAGGGTAACTGGCACAAAGTCAGTTATCGTCGTTTTGCCCATATTCTGGGCTTCTCTGATACAGACATTCAGGGCAGCAACATGCGAGTGCATGGCATTCGGCTGCCCATGCGGGAAGAGACGGAATTCATTCATGTCTCTACTGAGCGGGAGTTCTGGACAACCGCTAACATGCATAGGTACTATAGGTATCTTAATTCCTTGTCCCGGATGACCGTTCTCCCAAAGGGCGGTAATCAAATGAACGTCCTTGGGGAGAGTCGAGTCCTCCTCCTCCTCTTTGCTCCAAACAGTCTCGCCCGCATCAATGTGTTTGACATGATCTGGGAGGAGATCGTCCGTGCTTCCTGGTCTCCTCACAGAGGGTGTCTTCATGCACCCTTTATCATGAAGATGATCGAAGTGGTCACCCAGACCCACTTCGAAAAACCCGTCAAACACTCCCGCTACGTACCCTACTGGGTTGATTCCTCCAACCCAGCTGCTCGTACAAAGCGGGTTCCCTCACGGTCTGGAGGCCCTGCCTCCTCCTCTGAGCCACCTCGCCAGCCTCCTCACCATCCTTCCTCCTCTCCCCCCGCTGCTGCCTCGCGTCCCTCTCCTGGCCGCGGATCTCCCATGCCACGTGCTCGTGGTCGTGGTCGAGGTCGTGGTCGCGGGATGGGTGCTCGCTTGCTCCATGGGCTTGCGGCATTTTTCTCCGCGTGCCGCAACATTTCTGCTGATGTCCATGAGGTGGCACGGCGTCAGCGGGAGACTGACGACAATCTTCGTCGTCAAGCTTCCTCCTTGGGCATGCCTTTTGTCCCTCGTTCGCCTGATGTGCCTCTCCATCCTCCTCCCCCGGAGATCAATGAGTGGCACCAGCAGGCCTACGGGGTGCCTTTTATGTCTGCAGACGATGAAGATGAAGAAGTCTATGTTGATGATCGCGAGGAGTTTGCCCCGCCTCCCTACCATGGGGATCCGGGTCAATCATCCTCCCACCCTCCGCCTCCTTACCCGGGTCCTGGACCCATTCCTGGTGATCCTAGGCCATTCGGCTCTGGTTACCACCACCACCCTCCACCTCCTCCTGATCATCGTACATCTTCGGCATCTGTTTTTTCTGCGGCTGATGAGCCACCTCGGGACTCCACTTTTGAGGAGGACGCGATGAGGACCTTTTTCCCTGACTACACTTCATATCCTCCTTCGTATCCTCCGTCGTATCCTCCTCCTGGAGGATACTGATTCTTGTATCCTTGTCTCTCTCTCCGTTTTTGGTACTTGTTGCCAAAAAGGGGGAGAAAATCCAATTTCTAGTTTGTGGTTCTTTCGTTTTTTCTTTTGGATTATTTTCGCTTTTGGCCACTGTTGTGGCTTGTACTTTACCATTGTATGAAATAAAACTGTTGGATTGTTATTCAAAGGAATATGATGGTCTTCTGGCCATCATCTTTTGTTCTATCAGTTTGTAATGACTACTCTGCTATGAAGTAAAAATAATGTGTTTTTAGAGATAGTCATGTGCATCACAACTCCTGTTTTGACACTCTTGCACCCCTCGGATGATTGTATATAGTATGGTTTTTGTCACTACCTCTAAATGTGTTGCTCACATGACATATTATGTCAAGACGTTGGATTCACAATCGTGCACACATTTAGGGGGAGCCATCTACATACAATCATTCAAAAGAAACTTTCTATTGCAAATATATATCTTTTGACCTTAATTGTTTTGGCATCAATCACCAAAAAGGGGGAGATTGTAAGTGCAATCAACCCCAAGTGAGGGTTTTGGTGATTTAATGACAAAACAAATAAGGGTACTAACAGTTTTTGTTCTCAGTGTTTGATTAAAAGGAAACAGGAACTTAAGGAAGCACCAAGGACTTCATGCAACGGACGTATAAAATTTATGTAAAATCTTGTATTGCATGATGTAATTCTTCCTTGTTCTTTTTCGCACAGGTACAGGTGTTTGCTATAGCTCAAGTCCCCAAATTCAAAAGCTATTTTTGAAAACCAAAAATCCTTTAACATTATTTGGTTGACCATGGTTAGGGTTGAGAAACCTAGAGTGTTCTTGCTGAAAAGCAGCTGAACTTCTTCAACTGCAGCTGAGCTTTCCAGCTGAACTTAACTTCAGCTGTGATGAGCTTCTTCAGCTGCAGCTGAGCTTTTCAGCTGAGCTGGACTTCAGCTGAGTTGAACTTTTTCAACTCCAGCTGAACTTCAACTTCAGCTGTGGACCTCTTTGACCATACCCAGCTGAACTTGCCCCCGGGCAGCTGAGCTGGGGTTTTCTCTCCAAAACTCTCTGGTCTAGACCAGCTGAACTGGTCCTGGGGGGCAGCTCAACTGGTCTCCGGGGGCGGTTCAACCGCCCTGTGGGGGCGGTTCAACCGGTCCTGGTCTGTCTCAGGTCAGTCTGCCAGTCAGTCTGGCAGTCAGACTGGCAGACAGTCTGCTGACCTGTCAGGGGGCGGTTCAACCGCCCTAGGGGGCGGTTCAACCGGTTTTCAACGGGTTTTTTAGTCAAACGGCTAGTTTTTGAGCCGTGACTATAAATAGACCCCTCCCTCTCTCTCTTCTTCAATACGGCTGAACACTCACTCATTTATTGCTCACCTAACTTGAGACAAAGCACTCATCTCTCCATCTCTCTCACACTTAAATCTTCCTCAAGATTCAACCTTGTTGGAGGAGCTCTTGGGTGTGAGGTTTGTGCTTGTGCTCACGATTTGTTTTTCCTCTCCCATCTCTCTTTCAAAGACTTGAGCTTGTGCAAACCCCTCTTGTGCTTTCTTGGTGTTCTTGAAACCCTAGGTTTCAAGATCTTTGAGGTTGCTTAGGAGTCTCCAAATTTGTGGACGACCCTAAGAAGTTTGTATCACCCGCTCTTTGAGCTAAGATAAGAAGAGATTGCCTTGACCTTTGTGGTCGGCTTTTGGAGGATTAGGGTTGAAAAAGACCCGGCCCTTTGTGGGCTCCTCAACGGGGAGTAGGACACATTTGTGGTGTGGCCGAACCTCGGATTAAATCTTGTGTCTTGTGTTCTTGCTTGTTTCACCTTGAGATATTTTTACTTGCAAGATTGACGTTAAGATTTTTCCGTAGAGTTTATCTAGAAGTAAAATAGCCTTTACATATTCATCTTTTCATCCTCACTTAGCTATATCTTACTTCTCTCAAGAACTTGCGAAATACTTTTTCGAGTAGATTTTAGTCTAAAGTTTATAAAACAGTTGGATTGGTTCAGAGTGGTTCAACTTGCGCACGTAGCTGTTGAACCGGCCTGCACCAATTGAACTGTGTATCTAACAATCTTTCGAAGTTTGTTGTGAAAATTTTCAGATTAGCCTATTCACCCCCCCTCTAGGCTACTTTCAATTCTTCGGTGATTAATTGTGTATATGTGTTGTTTTGTTTTGTTTTGTTTTGTGGAGGAGAGGAACCCCGTGTTTTGCGTGGAGAAGGCAAGTCGTTCAACGCTCATCGGATGTTCGAAGCGATGCACAAATCGGAATCGCCATCGTCCTTACAAACACCGATTGGGTTTGTTTATGGTGAGCCGATGCATGTCTCTCTCGATCAACTTGATTAATTATTTTGAATGGATGTGTGTAAAATGTTTTGGTTATGCGCATTGGTAGGATCGCGTTTGCGATTGGAGAACAAGAGGTTATTTGATGTGTGCGATTTGTAGTTAGTCTAATTAGGTTTTGGTCAATGATGTGCATGTGTGATTATGTGTGTGAAAATACATTTGTATGAATGGAAGCGTGTAGAGAGGAGAATGAAGTAGAAAAGAACTCCGATGTTTTTATATCTTGGTAGGAAAAATATGCGATGCATTGTTTGATGCGAAAAACAGTTACAAAATGTGGATTATGTTTTGGGAAATATATCGATATGTGGTTATGCGAAAAGTATAATTGTTTTATGCAATGTGATGGGATTCATGATTATATATGGAGTATATTTATTGATGTGACGAGTAGTTTAGAAAATGCTAGTTGCGTAGAGGATGAATTATTAAAACCTGAGTATCGGAGTTCATATATTAGTGGTCGCGCCACATTGATTGAAGTTTCTCGAGTGCACGCCACCATATGGTTGTATGCGAGACAAGGTTATGCACATGATGAGTTTAGTAAAAATCCATCGGTGTCACTAGTGTTAAGTTGAGGTTTATTTGCGCGTGGAAAGTAACAGTGTGTTTAATACTTAGAACTCTTAGTCGATAGTAGAAATTGTTTTGGCTTATGTAGAGAGGTGATGACATGCCGTAAGTAGTCATCACTTCCTCTATAATTATAAGTCGAGTCTATACACATTAGGCGTTCCTTAAATTGTGCTTCACAAATAAGTGTATTTTGTGTAGTGTGGATTGATTGTGAGTGCATGTGTCGCAAGAAATGAATTAGTGCGCATAAAGGCGATGAGTGGGTGTGATGAAATGGTGACATGCCTTCATAGTCATCATGTCGTCTGTTGGTGACCTAACTGAAGGTCGTAGAGAAAGGTCGATTACCTGTGTGTTATTATTGTCACCTTGCGGTTCTGCATGAATTGCAATGTGAAGTAGTAGGCTCTTTATGTGATGCTAGATGTCTAGGTAGACTTTCGTGAATTGTGGTGCTCGGACCGTCGAGATGAAGGTTAAGTCGGTCGATGCTGATTAAGTAGTTAAAATGATTAATGGAATAATCATGGGGTTAAAACTAGAAACTAGTGTTCTCGCACCCATTTGGGATGTTGTAGCTCAATTGCGCATGGTTATGGTCGCGGAAGAAAAGTATTAGTGCTCATGTGATGTCTAAGTTAAAATGCAAATTATTGGGTGAAAAGCGCTTCGATATTGATTATCGTAGAGAATACGTTGTTAATTAAGTACGGTACTTCTAGTGCTCGAAATGACACGGACAAAAATTTAGTAAGTCTACTTGTTAGTTATCCCTTGGTTATGTTAACTCTAACAAATGGTAAAGCGTTAGAATAATTCAAGACTCTAGAACGCGACAATTTTTGAATTGTATAGGAGCTGAAATTTATGAATCGCTGTTTTGGACTGCACGCAGTGGTTTCCCCGTACTGTATGTGTGATGAACTAAATTGTGTTTTCTGTAGATATGTGCTATAGAAAAGTGGTAGATAACTTTATTATCTTGCTGGTGTTAAAATTTGACAGCCATAGGTCTGACAGTTTAGGAGTTATGCTTTTTACAAATTCAGTAACTGAATCTGTCCAAATTCTGTATAGATTTCAGAAACTGCATTGTTTGCTCAATTTAAGGTTGCAATCAGTTCATGGTCATTATAAGAAAGTTGTAGATGTTTTTTCTATCTTGCTTGTGTTAAAATTTTATAACTATAGGCCTCTGACAGTTTAGGAGTTATGAATTTTACAAACTGGTTGCTGTGTTCTGTCCTCTGTCAGAACAGATTTCGAAAACTGTAATGTTTGGTTTGATTAAACCTGGAATCACTTTTTGGTGATTATAAAAGATATGTAGTGCTTTTTCTAAGCTTTCCAAAAAATCTTGGATCACTCTATTTGGTGGTCTGAAGATTAAGTTCTGAATGTTTGAAGTATAAAATCTGAATCTGTCCAAATCTGGACAGCAACGCCTTCTAGTGTCTTTTATCCTTAATTGCATATTGAATCACCTTGAGATGTTTATAAATAATTTGTAGAACATTGAATTATCTTTCTAGAAAGTCTAGGATCACCTTGTTTGGATGTCTGAATCTTTAGTTGTGAATTTTTGAAGTTGCAAGTCTGAATCTGTCCAAATCTGGACAGAGTTGTTGTATTAGCACGTTTGGAGCTTGCTAAGTGTTGAATCATGTTATGATGACAATACCAAAGCTGTAGATCACTTTTTAAGCTTTCCAGAAAGTCCTAGTTTGATATTTTTGGATTAATATTTATAGAGTTATGATTAAAACAAGTAACTGTTGTGCTGCTGTCCCAAAAATCTGCAAGCACTCATTTAATTGTTAGTTCACCCTCTTGGCTAAAAATGGTTGGTTAGCACTAAATTAATATAGACTTGCCATGACTAAGCTTAATAATGCATGTGTGTTATATTTTATATGTTTCTTCTCTAGTTCATTGTGATATAGGTGTTTCATAGACATTGATGCATAGGTCCTCTGTTAAACTTGTGTTGAGATGCTTTTGTGTGATTAATATAAGAACTAATGAAAAGTCGTAGCAATTAAATAAATGCTTGCACTTGTGATGTCGTGTTGCGTTGGTTAATTATAGGTATTAATCGTCGTCGTTCCAGTGGTGTTGATGTTGTGCGCTCGATGAAGTGTAGATATCTAATTCTGACATGTGGTTGTTTACGGTGTTTTACAATTTAGTGTTGGGTCGCTACCGTGTATTTGTATATCTTGTGATAACTTTTCATTATATTCATACATATGCATCTTGCATCTCATTTAGGACCAAGAGAAGATGATCGTGCAAGTGATGTGGTGCCGACCACAAGATGCAGGTGGTGGACAACCTAAGGAAGGATGGACATAACCAGTGGATGCTCGCCAAGCGAGTACCCACCCCAGCAAACACTATCTAAGTGTTAAATTAAAGGTAAGCCCCGGTTTTATGCATAACCAATTATATTATGCTATTTTACTGCACTTAATGTTTGTAGGATTGTACTGTGCATTTAAGTGTAGGAGTTGAATGAAACCATATGTCACACCCGGTTTTAGAAGGCAAACCGAATGTGAACCATGTACGTGCCAGGATCAGCAATTCACGTACACAGCAGTTACATAACTGGACATCATCACAAAGTGCTCAAATAATAACATAAAAGGGGCATAATAGTCGATTACATCATATGTCTGAGACATCCACATAGTCTTTACAATAATCAAAGTGCGGAAAAGAAACGTAGATACACGCGGCCTTCATAGGCAGCCGACTGGGGGTTGCTGCTAACCCATGCCTAGAACTCGTCATAATCTTGGAATTCCTGGAAGTCTCCTTCCACGGCTTCATCTTCTCCTGAGCAGTGGTTGCAATGCGGACAATCTGGGGAAGGGGGGGTTTGGTGTGTAGAGCAAGGGTGAGTACACATCAACATACTCAGCAAGTGTCCTGTTCGGCTATAGTGGACTAGCTTTATGTGGGGGTAAGTCAAGCAGTTGCTTTTAGTTGGTCAGATTATTATTACTAGTAGAGAAAGCCAAGTTTTAGAATTAACCCACGTTATTAACCCAAACGTAATCTTTCCAAACGGAAAGAATACCACTTACCATTACCATAATCAATACCAAAAACCATCATTCCCATTGCCACCTATAATCCGGACATCTCTGATCAAGTACCACTAATCACTGGAGCTCCCTTGGCCGCTCATAATCGCGAGCACGGCTGATATATCAGTTTTCATACACTCTGCAGAGGTTGCGCACTTTACCCATAAGCCGTGATTTCCCTTTCTGCCCAGAGATCATGACTCTCCATTGATCACTACCAAGGTTACCCAGCAGGGTATCACTACGTATCCTTTACAAAGGTTCCCCGGGGCTGTAGCCGCTTGTTAGGTTTTTTAAATATACCGCACTCCTCCCCAAGGGACAAATCAACCTTGGCAGAGCGAGCCGCATACACCGAGCCCCATTAACGGCAGACGGCTAAGAGAACTACACCCTGGTTCCTCTAATTATTCAGCTAAGGGCGTCCCACTCCACCCTCATGGTTGCACTGTTTTTCCTGGGCGGTCATCCAACGAACAGGTCCTTTCGGAGAGGCACTCGAGAAACCGCTCGAGTCCCCTTAAATGCCACAAGTATATCAATAATAAAGGAGGGAAAACAGCGTATCGTTGATAAATCTCATCATGTTCATTGATTAGTGTTAAGCACTAGCAATAAGCTAAGCAATAATAATCCAACCCAAATAGGTAAACAAGGACATGGATAACAAAAGCTAGTCAATCCTTAGGTATAATTGTGTAAATGCAGAAAGTGAATTATACAATGGATAGGACAAAGATAGGTCAAGGGACACTTGCCTCCACCAACCAGCTGCTGCTCAGGGGCTTCTCCTGTGAGTTCCTCGGGCTCTTCAACCAGATCGTTCTCTATACGAGTTCAAACATACATTCCACACATTTAATACAAAAGAATAGTACACCATACAATGGAATGCAATAATCAAACAGACGTTCAACGCGGGGCTCACAATTACGGTTAAGAGAGAAAGAGGAAATGACAGTCGAGTCTACGGTCGAGAAGCGATCACGTTACATAATTATAAATTAAACCACTCGCTTAACAGAAGGGCATTAATTTGGCCACTGCATTTAGCACAAAGTAAGGTCATGTTCCATGTTTAATCATTATAAATAGATAAAGATGAATGAAAGGGAGTGGTCGCACGACGAGACGCACGACACAGCATTTAAATTGAATTAAGAAATAAATGACTCGCCGCGCGACCGAGCGCGCAACGAGATTCTTGCATTAATTATAGATAAACGTTAAGCGTTGCGCGACGAAACGCACGACGGCTTACGTCAACAGAACTGCATTCAAAACAAATCGTCGCGCGAAGAAACGCGCGACGCGGCACTGTGAGTGTAGGATAAATCTACTAAGATAATAGAGTGTCTTTTACGATAAGATGGATCTATGAGTGTAGGATAGAATATTTGAGATGAGATGGATATTGTTAAGCTAGATACTTTAATGAGGGATAATCTAGTTTGTCTAGTTATTTTGATGAGCATTTTTTTCCTATATGTATATGCAGATGTTATTGTGGACATTACTCCACAACCCATCACACTCAATCAAAGATCCAAATCAGGCAAGCATCATAAGAACAAACATTCAAGTGCATAGATATAAAAAAAATAGCTTTTTTGTTCCTAAGATTAGGTCTCCTAATCCTGAAAATCAGTTTAGGCACGGAATTTCAAAGTGTGAAATCCACATTTTGCCTTTAGAAGAAAAAGGTAAGAATAATCAAAGTAAAGCGGAAATAGATGAGAAAAGATTAAGGAAAGTTTTAGAAAGAATCAGAGTAGCAAAGGTAAGTAGATAAGGGTTATCCATTTCTATCTAGGTTTCATCCTACAGTCAACATTCCTTTGATACCACTTCTGTCACACCCGGGTTTTAGGGCACTAAGACCCGGGCGTGAACATAATCACCAGGTGTGCTGGGACCAAGTCTCATACATATGATGAATCATGGCACAGGATCGAATGTCACATCTTTACTATATAACAGGAGTTCTATACAAAATAAATAAATAATTACATTATAAGGAGACAACGGTCCAGCAACCCAAAGTTGACTAGGAGACGACGGCCTAGACCTCTCATGAACTCGTCACAACATCCTCCAAGCGCCTCATCCTGTGGTACCTGTTCTTGACCTGTGGGGGGGTGTGAGACAGCAAGAGTGAGCTCACATACGTTCATAGCTCAACAAGTTGTGGGGAATAATGTGCATGAACTCGCCAAAGGCGGGAGCTCACGTGAAGTGTAAGGCTTACCAAAGAGGATGGTTAGAGCTGAGCATTGCTTTTAAAGTTGGTCAAAATTTTATTAGCAGTTACTAAGTATAAGTAAATACCAACCCAATTAAGTAGTTGAACAAAAGTAGTAACAACATCATCTGCGATGCAATGCATATGACAAATTGAATTTAGTTCCATAAATTAATCATGTGAGGGTCCGAGCTGCTCATGACCGTGAGCACGGCTGATATACCAATTTTACACTCTGCAGAGGTTGCGCATCTTTACCCACAAGTCATGTTACCCATCAGCCAAGGGATCATGACTTCCCATACACCTCTACCAAGGAGGCGAGGCAGGGTAACACTACGAGGCCTTTACAAAGTTCCACTAGCTTCAGAAAACTCGCTACAGTTTATAGGAAGCTCCAATGCAGGGACCCCTCGCATGACCGCCATCGCAGCAAAATCATCCCAAGGACCTCCCTACACTGACCACTCCCCTACTGCCCTTGCCCCTTCCGGGTAAGGTAGTCTTCCACTAGCTTTCTTAATTAATGAGCAAAGGGTGTCCCATTAAACCCTTGTGGTAGCACTGTTTTCCTGGGTGGTCGCTCCATGTTCCAATTAACATAATGATCTTATCATGAACTGTAGTAATAAACAGATAATAAAAGTGTGATCATGAATAATGTATCTCCATACCCAAAACCACATAAAGCAATAGCAAGTACTACCCAAAAAGTTTAGTGGTAAACAAGGTATAAAGATAGACAAACTAGGGTAACCTATTGGGTCCCATCAAAATTAACCTATGCAGATCATTATGATTAATCAGGACATGGCTGGGTAAAAAGAAATGATCAAGGGCACAACTTGCCTGGGACTTGAAATTCCAGATACCAACTTGCTCTTCAGGTGACACGTGACCTCACTGCTAAATGTAGCAATACAGACAACATGGCATAGGAAAAATTAACATCACACCAAACATAAGAATAAACTATATAATAATAATCTACCCTGCGCAACGAGATCGTAGAAACAAGAACCACTAAATTCGGAGCTACGGTTATTAAGTTATGGATTTCCAAAATTATTTAGTGCTTAGAATAGATTAATCCAAATGAACAATTTTAATTTAAGTTTCATGGCTAAACAGTGTTACTGGTTGGTAGACAATATTAATACAAAATTAATGAAACTGGAATGGATCAATTCGGACTTAATATGAATTTTCTATGAATTAAACAAGTTTCTGGAATTATTTTTGTATTAAAAATCATTTTCTATAATTAATTTTCTATTTCCATTGTTCTCTGGACTGGGCATCAAAAACAAAGAAACATAGGGGCTAACTCGAAATATTTCCCAGACTCAGGATCCACCCAGAAATGGACGATGGGTTGATTTCTACTAAGTGCAGGGGCTCTTCTGCAATAATTACACGGCGAAGGGGTATCCATAAATTCTATCCGTTGGATGCAATTCTGAGGGCTACGATTAGATCCAAACCATCCAACTCACCTGAGCCACTGGATCAATAACTGACGCGTTGGATTTTAAAATGCCTAGGTTGATCCGCAAGCGCCCATCATGATCCGAGGGTCAAGATCCAACCGGTATACAAGCTCTGATCGTGGCCGCCGATCCAAACACGTGTGGCCCATGCTTTTAAGTACGTAATTCATACGCCCACACAAAATAGATATGTTTAGGAAAATAATTTCTAGTATGTAACATTTAATAAGAAATGCTTTAATTTGAACCCTTTTATTGAATACTTATATATATATATATATATATATATATATATATATATATATATATTCTGGAGTGTTTCTAACTACATATTTTATAAAGGAATTTATTTCCATTATGAATAGACACTTTTATTCTAACATGTGGTGCATATTCCTAAATGAAAATTTACTACATATGTTAATTTAACTTATATAGGGATATTGTATTTAACTTATTATTTGAAAAGACATGTATTTAAATCATAGAATGAATTTACCCTAAAATAGGATTTTGGGTGCTACAAATTCTACCCCCCTAAAAATAATCTCGTCCTCGAGATTACTAAGATAAGGGATATAGAAAGCCAAATGTTTGGTCGCAGTTTAGCTTCGAGTTTTTTTTTCTAGTGGTTTTAAGCACAAATACATTATATCTATATAGATCATTAAATAAGGAAATGATTAGGAAAGCATGGGTATATTATGTTTACCTATTAGGCAGAAGTAGAGAAGATTGGGGGTAAGAAGGATTTGGGCAAAGAAAGGCTCCATCATGGATGGTGCATCATGACTCATTTTGGGATCTGGTTGACTCTTAACCTTCCTTGCTGAAGTTGATCTCTTCTTTCTTCGGTTTTGGTGTTGCCATACGAGCTAGGGACATATGGCTAAGATAGGTATGAGTAGGATAGACTACATTAAGTAGGTCAAGATCTGGTTTGATGCTAGGTTGGTTAAATTCTGCAACCCTGCAAAGATATGTAGGTTATGATATTTAGGTTAGAACATGTTATGGGGGAAGAGTCTAGTCTTATTTCATAGGTATTAACTAACGTGTTTAAGTAACTCATATGAGCTTGGATAGGATCTAGATTAGATGAGTAAGACTAGTTTAGATAAGATCTAATTGTTACTAGTGTGGGGTAATTATGCTTATTAGGGCAAGATGAATCCATAAGGATAAGGTAGAATCTTTTGAGGTCAGTTAGATCTATTAGGGTAATGATAAAATCTTTTCAAGATGGGATAAATCTACTAAGATAACAGAGTGTCTTTTACGATAAGATGGATCTATGAGTGTAGGATAGAATCTTTTGAGATGAGATGGATAAAGTTAGGCTAGATACTTTAATGAGGGATAATCTAGTTTGTCTAGCTATTTTGATGAGCATTTTTTTCCTATATGTATATGCAGATGTAATTGTGGACATTACTCCACAACCCATCACACTCAATCAAAGATCCAAATCAGGCAAGTATCATAAGAACAAACATTCAAGTGCATAGATATAAAAAATAGCTTTTTTGTTCCTAAGATTAGGTCTCCTAATCCTGAAAATCAGTTTAGGCACGGAATTTCAAAGTGTGAAATCCACATTTTGCCTTTAGAAGAAAAAGGTAAGAATAATCAAAGTAAAGCGGAAATAGATGAGAAAAGATTAAGGAAAGTTTTAGAAAGAATCAGAGTAGCAAAGGTAAGTAGATAAGGGTTATCCATTTCTATCTAGGTTTCGTCCTACAGTCAACATTCCTTTGATACCACTTCTGTCACACCCGGGTTTTAGGGCACTAAGACCCGGGCGTGAACATAATCACCAGGTGTGCTGGGACCAAGTCTCATACATATGATGAATCATGGCACAGGATCGAATGTCACATCTTTACTATATAACAGGAGTTCTATACAAAATAAATAAATAATTACATTATAAGGAGACAACAGTCCAGCAACCCAAAGTTGACTGGGAGACGACGGCCTAGACCTCTCATGAACTCGTCACAACATCCTCCAAGCGCCTCATCCTGTGGTACCTGTTCTTGATCTGTGGGGGGTGTGAGACAGCAAGAGTGAGCTCACATACGTTCATAGCTCAACAAGTTGTGGGGAATAATGTGCATGAACTCGCCAAAGGCGGGAGCTCACGTGAAGTGTAAGGCTTACCAAAGAGGATGGTTAGAGCTGAGCATTGCTTTTAAAGTTGGTCAAAATTTTATTAGCAATTACTAAGTATAAGTAAATACCAACCCAATTAAGTAGTTGAACAAAAGTAGTAACAACATCACCTGCGATGCAATGCATATGACAAATTGAATTTAGTTCCATAAATTAATCATGTGAGGGTCCGAGCTGCTCATGACCGTGAGCACGGTTGATATACCAGTTTTACACTCTGCAGAGGTTGCACATCTTTACCCACAAGTCATGTTACCCATCTGCCAAGGGATCGCGACTTCCCATACACCTCTACCAAGGAGGCGAGGCAGGGTAACACTACGAGGCCTTTACAAAGTTCCACTAACTTTAGAAAACCCGCTACAGTTTATAGGAAGCTCTAATGTAGGGACCCCTCGCATGACCGCCATCGCAGCAAAATCATCCCAAGGACCTTGCTACACTGACCACTCCCCTACTGCCCTTGCCCCTTCCGGGTAAGGTAGTCTTCCACTAGCTTTCCTAATTAATCAGCCAAGGGCGTCCCAATAAACCCTTGTGGTAGCACTGTTTTCCCGGGTGGTCGCTCCATGTTCCAATTAACATAATAATCTTATCATGAACAGTAGTAATAAACAGATAATAAAAGTGTGATCATGAATAATGTATCTCCATACCCAAAACCACATAAAGCAATAGCAAGTACTACCCAAAAATTTCAGTGGTAAACAAGGTATAAAGATAGACAAACTAGGGTAACCTATTGGGTCCCATCAAAATTAACCTACGCAGATCATTATGATTAATCAGAACATGGCTGGGTAAAAAGAAGTGATCAAGGGCACAACTTGCCTGGGACTTGAAATTCCAGATACCAACTTGCTCTTCAGGTGACACGTGACCTCACTGCTAAATGTAGCAATACAGACAACATGGCATAGGCAAAATTAACATCACACCAAACATAAGAATAAACTATGTAATAATAATCTACCCTGCGCAACGAGATCGTAGAAACAAGAACCACTAAATTCAGAGCTACGGTTATTAAGTTATGAATTTCCAAAATTATTTAGTGCTTAGAATAGATTAATCCAAATGAACAATTTTAATTTAAGTTTCATGGCTAAACAATGTTACTGGTTGGTAGACAATATTAATACAAAATTAATGAAACTGGAATGGATCAATTCGGACTTAATATGAATTTTCTATGAATTAAACAAGTTTCTGGAATTATTTTTGTATTAAAAATCATTTTCTATAATTAATTTTCTATTTCCATTGTTCTCTGGACTGGGCATCAAAAACAAAGAAACGCAGGGGCTAACTCGAAATATTTCCCAGACTCAGGATCCACCCAGAAATGGATGGCGGGTTGATTTCTACTAAGTGCAGGGGCTCTTCTACAATAATTACACGGCGAAGGGGTATCCATAAATTCTATCCGTTGGATGCAATTCTGAGGGCTACAATTAGATCCAAACTAGCCAACTCACCTGAGCCACTGGATCAATAACTGACGCGTTGGATTTTAAAATGCCTAGGTTGATCCGCAAGCGCCCAATCATGATCCGAGGGTCAAGATCCAACCGGTATACATGCTCTGATCGTGGCCGCCGATCCAAACACGTGTGGCCCATGTTTATAAGTACGTAATTCATACGCCCACACAAAATAGATATGTTTAGGAAAATAATTTCTAGTATGTAACATTTAATAAGAAATGCTTTAATTTGAACCCTTTTATTGAATACTTATATATATATATATATATATATATATATATATATTCTGGAGTGTTTCTAACTACATATTTTATAAAGGAATTTATTTCCTTTATGAATAGACACTTTTATTCTAACATGTGGTGCATATTCCTAAATGAAAATTTACTACATATGTTAATTTAACTTATATAGGGATATTGTATTTAACTTATTATTTGAAAAGACATGTATTTAAATCATAGAATGAATTTACCCTAAAATAGGATTTTGGGTGCTACAGGATCCAAACTCCGGCGATCACGTCTCCAAACCCTAGGGCACCACGGGGAGAGAGAGAGAGGTGGAAGAGGGAGAGGGAGGTTACTGCACGGGAGGAAATCAAATGTGACAAATGGATCAGGGGGAGGGAGGGGCGCGCGCATGGGGAGGGTAGGGGGCGCCAGGGGCGCGCAGGCCGGACCGGGCCGGGCCAGGCCGGGCTTGGCCGGGCTAGGCTGGGCCACACCGCAGATCGAAACCCACGACACGCACAAACACTAAACAGAATCCGATTGCGAACCAAAATCCGAAACGGGACGAGACGAACACGCAACATCAGACAAAGAAATGCTTCGGCATGATGCAACACCCATGACACTTAGGTTTTGTTTATACATGACACGAACACCTGTCACTATACTGGTTTGAAATTGGGAAGAAGGAGCGAAACGGGAAGAGAAAAGAGAGTAACGCCCGAATTTTGTGAGTGAAAAGAAGAAAAAAATTCTACCCCAAATTTAGGGCGTTACAAACCTATCCCCCTTAAAAGAATCTCACCCTCGAGATTCAAGGTTGGCTAGCAAAGAGCTCAGGATATTTAGCCATCAGATCATCTTCACGCTCCCAGGTTGCTTCTTCCTCAGAGTGGTGACTCCATCTGACTTTGCACATTCTGATAGTCTTCCTTCGGGTGACTCTGTCTGCAGTCTCAAGAATCTGCGCTGGCTTCTCTATGTAGGTCAAGTCCTCCTGGACCTCCAGACCTTCCACTGGCAACTTCTCTTCTAGCACACGCAAACACTTCTTCAACTGAGACACATGAAAGACATCATGCACTGCGGACAAGCCTTCTAGCAAACTGAGTTGATAGACCACTTCTCCACGCCTTGCGAGGATCTGATACGGACCAACATAGCGGGGCGCTAGCTTGCCTTTGACTCCGAATCTTCTGACTCCCCTGATCGGTGACACTTTCAGATAGACAAAATCTCCAACTTCGAAACTCAGCTCTCTTCTTCTTGTGTCTACATAACTTCGCTGCCTTGATTGCGCTATCCTCAGGTTCTCCCAAACCATCTTGATGTTCTCTTTAGCTTCAAGCAAAACGTCTGACCCGAACACTTGTTTTTCTCCAGGCTGATCCCATTGCAACGGAGTTCGACAACTCCTTCCATAAAGCGCCTGAAATGGTGACATCTTCAAGCTGGCCTGGTAACTGTTGTTATAGGAGAACTCTGCATAAGGCAACCTCTTGTCCCATCTGGACTGATCTTGCAATGTGCAGGCTCTTAACATATCTTCGAGGATTTGATTGGTTCTTTTGGTCTGACCATCTGTCTGCGGATGATAAGCTGAACTGAAATTCAGATGTGTACCCAAGGCTTCATGCAACTGCTGCCAGAAATGAGAGGTGAACTGCGTTCCTCTGTCTGACACTATCTTCTTTGGCACACCATGAAGACAAACGATCCAAGACATGTATAATTCTGCCAATACTGCACTGCTGTAGTTGGTCTTGACAGGTATGAAGTGGGCTGACTTGGTTAAGCGGTCCACCACTACCCAAATGGAATCGTAGCCGGCTCGAGTGCGAGGCAATCCAACTATGAAATCCATACCGATTTCATCCCATTTCCACTGAGGAATTTGCAACGGTTGCAACAATCCAGCGGGCCTCTGATGCTCTGCCTTGATCCGTCGACAATTATCACACATCACCACATGCTCTGCGATTTCCCTCTTCATTCCGTACCACCAGAATTTCTTCTTCAGATCTTGATACATCTTCTCACTTCCAGGGTGTATCGAGTAAGTTGTCTCATGAGCTTCCTTGAGGATCAACTCCCAAATAGACTAGACATTGGGAACACACAAGCGGTCTTTGAACCATATCACCCCTTCTGCATCTTCCCGAAAATCTTTGCCTCTGCCGTCTAGAATCAGTCGCCGGATTTCACTGATCTTCTCATCATTCTTCTATGCTTCCTTGATTTCTCGCTCCAAGGTGGGTTCCAGCTCAACTGTTACTCCTCGCGTATTATTCAGAAATCCGAGGCTCAACCTGTCAAACTCTTTGGCCAACTCATAAGGCATCGGATGAGCGACCATCAGATTGACCTGACTCTTCCTGCTCAAAGCGTCTGCCACTACGTACGCTTTGCCTGGATGGTAATGAATCTCTAGTTCATAGTCTTTGATCAATTCTAACCATCTTCGCTGCCTCATATTCAACTCTGACTGAGTGAATATGTACTTCAGACTCTTGTGGTCTGTGTAAACATCACATTTCTGCCATACAGATAGTGCCTCCATGTCTTCAGTGCGTGAACCACTGCTGCCACTCTAGGTCATGGATTGGGTAATTCTTCTCATGAACCTTCAGCTGTCGGGACGAGTAAGCCACAACTCTTCCCTCTTGCATCAACACGCATCCCAAACCAGTGTAACAAGCATCGCAATACACCGAGAAGGGCTTTGTTGATTACGTGACCCAAGAACAGGACTTCATCAATCCAGAACTCGCACTTGCTAAACTTTGCATACAACTGGTGCTCTCGCAATCTCTGCAAAACCATCCTCAAATGATCTGCATGCTCTGCTTCGCTTTGAGAATATACCAGAATATCATCAATAAATACCACCATAAACTTATCAAGATAATCCATGAATACATTGTTCATCAGATTCATGAAGAAGGCTGGTGCATTTGTTAGACCGAAAGACATCACAGTGAACTCATACAACCCATACTTGGTAATGAATGCTGTCTTCGGAATGTCTGAAGGTCGGATCCTGAGCTGATGATAACCTGACCTCAGATCTATCTTTGAGAACACGCTGGCTCCTCTCAACTGGTCGAATAGATCTTCTATTCTGGGCAAGGGGTACTTGTTCTTGATTGTGACCTCATTCAGAGCTCGATAATCGATACACATTCTTCTGGTGCCATCTTTCTTCTCCACGAATAGAATAGGGGCGGCCCAAGGCGAGGTGCTTGGCCGGATGTATCCTTTCTCTAACAGCTCATCAATCTACTTCTTAAGCTCAACCAACTCTGGTCCAGATACTCTGTAAGCTCTCTTAAAGATGGGGGCGGTTCCAGGAAGAAGCTCTATGGCAAACTCAACTTTTCGCTCTGGTGGCATACCTGGTAGGTCCTTGGGGAACACATCTGGGAACTCGGACACAACCTTGATAATCTCAAGTGGGTCTGCTTCACTGCTATCAATAGCCATCTGATAACAACTTCCTTTCTTTGGCTCAGGCGGGACTAACTCGGTCACCACTTCCTCTCCTAGTGGGGACATCAACTTGATTGTCCTCTTATCACAACTGATAACTGCCTGATACTTATCTAGCCAGTTCATCCATAGGATGACATTTATTCCCCGAGTACCCATTACTATAAGATTAGCGGGAAACGCTATCTCCTTATTTCCACACTTACATTCAAGCAAATGTTATCTGCTCGAATTCTACCACCGGTTGAATCAATTTGAATGGGGGTCAACATGGTAGTTATTGGAAGATTATTTGCTTCTACCCATGATGCAGTAATGAAAGAATGTGTTGCTCCAGTATCAAATAACACTTCTGCAATATGGGAGTCGATTGGAAACATACCTACTATCATGCCGGGTTTCTCCTGAACTGCTTCAGCCTCCAAGTGGTTCAGTTTCCCATGATTATAGCGTGGCTGAGAGCGGTTGCCTGCTCTAGGCTGAGGCACATTCTGCTTTGCTGGGCATTGGGGCCTGACTGCTGCTGGGCTGCCTTCTTCAGACATTGCATCACCCAATGGCCTTGCTCTCCATAGTGGAAACATGCCCTGGTTCCACCCTAGGCTGGTGCTGCTTGACTGTTCTGCTGGGTCGCTGGGGCAGGAAGACGAGGTGCCTGCTGATTCTGCCTTTGGAACTGACCTCCTCCTGACTGATTGTTCTGGCGATTCTGATGCTGGTGCTGAGGATACTGCCTTTGGAACTGCTGCTGCTGAGGTGGACGTTGGTTCTGCCTGAACTGCTGAGGTTGATTGCCTGAGAAACGAGGACGATTGTTGCTTCCAAGCTGAGGTCCACTGATCTTGCGCTTGCGATCCTCCATCTCTTTGCGCTTCCTCTCTGTCATGATTGCTCTGTCAATCAGGTGCTGAAACGTCAGAAAGGTATGATTCATCAGCTGATACTGCAGAGGGTCAACCAAGCCTCTCAGGAAACGATACTGTCGCTTGGCGTCGATGTTGACATCCTCGGGAGCATAGCGAGACAGCTACAGAAACTTGTCTCGATACTCACTAACAGACAATGACCCTTGCTTGAGTGCCAGGAACTCCTCCTTCTTCACTGTCATCAGATCTGCAGGAACATGGTACTGGCGGAAATTGCCTCTGAATTCGTCCCAGGTGATGTGTCAGGGTTGGCATGGGTGGCGAGATAAGACTCCCACCAGGACTGAGCTGCTCCTCTCAATAGACAGGGACCATACAGAACTTTCTCCCTGTCGTCACACTGAGCGGTATGCAACTCCCGCTCCACTGTACGCAGCCCGTCTTCAGCATCCATGGGGTCAGAAGAATGAACAAACGTTGGGGGATGACCTCTCATGAACTCAGCACGCTTGTCCCTGGGCATCTGAGGCATCTGGGCTGAGGTGGTGACTGCTGCTGCTGTTGCTGAATGGCGGCTAAAGTCTGACCGATGGCTTGAACTGCCTAAGTCTGCATCATGAACATCTGCTCGATCGACATCGGGGGTAGGGGTGGTAGCTGCTGTTGCTGGGGTGCCTCATCCTGTGGGGCTGCATGCTCCTACTAAACACGCCTTCCTCCTCTGTGCCTGTTTTCTGACATCTGCAGAATGCAACCACACATCAGAACTGATCTGGCAAATCTTGCAGCATAAGAAAAGAGTATAGAATTCTTCCACAATACTAAACAGATGAACATCTTCACTGATCTCCAACACAGACCAACACAGCTTCTCAGATAAAGAGGAAAGTGGAATGAAAGGCTTCCCAACTAGATAACTAACTTCATTAACATATAACAGGTAAACCAAAATGCAGGGGATACCCACACTCTGGTGATAGTCATTACAAAGATCCAAATCCAACATAGTTCATCATGACAAACATAAATGCGCAGGGTGAACAAACTACCCTGTCTAACTAAGACTAACTAGAAGCAAGACTAACGCTAAGACTATAGCTTCTATGTATATATTTTCGTATTAATTACAAGATCTGACGCTGATGATCTATGGTTCTATATTTATCCTGGTCTTGCAGTCGGGGTTGCCATAAGGCTGGTGTCCACGCCGAGGTGAGTGGTACGGGTGCTGAGTCCCGACGGGAGTGGGGGAGCCATCATCCGGGTGACGACGCTCCGCGCGCTCAGCCCGCAGCTGGGCGATCTCAGCACGAGCCCTACTTAGCTCGTCTAATGAATGGTCCAGCTCTGTGTTTAGCACGGCGGCTAGGTTGACTGTGCTGCTCAACCTAGGATTGTCCTCACCAACATGTGAGACAATCATGCCTCCTGTGCTGCCAGATGGACGGTGGGGGTAATACTTCAGGTTGAGACCATCAGCTACCCCACCAAGCACTGAACAGTAGTGCGAAAGCGCATGCCATGCGGAATTTTGCATGGCCGCCTCAGCTGAGTCCCGCTCAGAGATGGAATAGTGCTCTAAGCAGACCTCCGCACCTTGGAGACTGTTCTCCAGACGACGCACCAAGCAGGTCGCCTCCCAGCGGTCTGGTAGACCCTGCGACAGTGCTGGAAGACTACACAGCGGTACTTGATGGACCAAGTACGCCGGTCGAGTGCCTGACGTAGTAGGGTGTCGAGCGCATTGTGGAAGTGACACCCGCGAGCAGCGTCGCGAGTGATGGGTCGAGCAACCCATCCTTCGAACTCCTAGTCGGTGGAAAGGTCGGTGTCGTGGCTCGAGCTGCTGTCGCCACCTCCGTCGTCTGGGTCTCCTCCAGCAGCTACTCCAGGGGCTGGGGCGCTCAGTGGTGGTGTAGGGGGCGCCTCCAGCGGAAGCACGGGGGAGCAGCTCCTCACAGACTCTATCTCCTGCTGGAGCGAGAAAGAAGAGCCCTGCTGCTCCTGCTCCTGTCGTCGACGCTCCTGCTCCTCATGCAGGTGGTGGTGCAGCCTCTCCAAATGGCTGGACTGACCGGTCACTGGACGGCGAAGCGGACGCTCCGCGAGACGAGAGGATAAGAAGGGGATGACGGACTTCCGTGCAGTGTGTCTAAGACGAGCCATCTACAAAAGACACTGTAAGCATAAGAATGAGAACAAAACTAATATGACCAGCAAATAATAAACCATAAATAAATGAGGAATTAGAATAAACAAAAAGATTTTTAGCAAGGTATAATATATAGTAGAACATAGGTTTGGTCGATATGACCAACTTTTGAAAGGATACCAAAGTCAAGGCAAGAATAGGGGTCTATAATCCTTAGAACGATATTCTACTCTAGGTTAGCGGTCCTACAGTTAGCACGGCTTTGATACCACCTATGTCACACCCGGTTTTAGAAGGCAAACCGAATGCGAACCATGTACGTGCCAGGATCAGCAATTCACGTACACAATAGTTACATAACTGGACATCATCACACAGTGCTCAAATAATAACATAAAAGGGGCATAATAGTCAATTACATCATATGTCTGAGACATCCACATAGTCTTTACAATAATCAAAGTGCGGAAAAGAAACGTAGATACACGTGGCCTTCACAGGCAGCCGACTGGGGGTTGCCGCTAACCCATGCCTAGAACTCATCGTAATCTTGGAATTCCTAGAAGTCTCCTTCCACGGCTTCATCTTCTCCTGAGCAATGGTTGCAATGCAGACAACCTGGGGAAGGGGGGGTTTGGTGTGTAGAGCAAGGGTGAGTACACATCAACATACTCAGCAAGTGTCCTGTTTGGCTATAGTGGACTAGCTTTATGTGGGGGTAAGTCAAGCAGTTGCTTTTAGTTGGTCAGATTATTATTACTAGTGGAGAAAGCCAAGTTTTAGAATTAACCCACGTTATTAACCCAAACGTACTCTTTCCAAACGGAAAGAATACCACTTACCATTACCATAATCAATACCAAAAACCATCATTCTCATTGCCACCTGTAATCCAAACATCTCTGATCAAGTACCACTAATCACTGGAGCTCCCTTGGCCGCTCATAACCGCGAGCATGGGTGATATATCAGTTTTCATACACTCTGCAGAGGTTGTGCACTTTACCCACAAGCCGTGATTTCCGTTTCTGCCCGGAGATCATGACTCTCCATTGATCACTACCAAGGTGACCCAGCAGGGTATCACTACGTAGCCTTTATAAAGGTTCCTCGGGGCTGTAACCGCCCGTTAGGTTTCCTAAATGTACCGCACTCCTTCCCAAGGGACAAATCAACCATGGCAGAGCGAGCCGCATACACCGAGCCCCATTAACGGCATGACGGCTAAGCGAACTACACCCTGGTTCCTCTAATTATTCAGCTAAGGGCGTCCCACTCCACCCTCATGGTTGCACTGTTTTCCTAGGCGGTCATCCAACGAACAGGTCCTTACAGAGAGGCACTCGAGAAACCGCTCGAGTCCCCTTAAATGCCACAAGTATATCAATAATAAAGGAGGGAAAACAGCGTATCGTTGATAAATCTCATCATGTTCATTGATTAGTGTTAAGCACTAGCAATAAGCTAAGCAATAATAATCCAACCCAAATAGGTAAACAAGGACATGGATAACAAAAGCTAGTCAATCCTTAAGTATAATTGTGTAAATGCGGGAAGTGAATTATAGAATGGATAGGACAAAGATAGGTCAAGGGACACTTGCCTCCACCAACCAGCTGCTGCTCAGGGGCTTCTCCTGTGAGTTCCTCGGGCTCTTCAACCCGATCGTTCTCTATACGAGTTCAAACATACATTCCACACATTTAATACAAAAGAACATTATACCATACAATGGAATGCAATAATCAAACAGACGTTCAACGCGGGGCTCGCAATTACGGTTAAGAGAGAAAGAGGAAATGACAGTCGAGTCTACGTTCGAGAGCGATCACGTTACATAATTATAAATTAAACTACTCGCTTAACAGAAGGGCATTAATTTGGCCACTGCATTTAGCACAAAGTAAGGTCATGTTCCATATTTAATCATTATAAATAGATAAAGATGAATGAAAGGGAGTGGTCGCACGGCGAGACAAACGACACACCATTTAAATTGAATTAAGAAATAAATGACTCGCCGCGCGACCGAGCGTGCAACGAGATTCTTGCATTAATTATAGATAAATGTTAAGCGTTGCGCGATGAAACGCACGACGGCTTACGTCAATAGAACTGCATTCAAAACAAATTGTCGCGCGACGAAGCGCGCGACGCGGCACTGTAATAAATATAACTTAAAAGAATCATCGCGCGACGAAGCGCGCGACACAACACATTAATAAATATAAATTTAAAGGAATCGTCGCGCGACGAAGCGCATTAATAAAGATGAAATTAGAATGAACCGTCACGCGGCGAAGCACGCGACGCAACACATTGACTAAACAAAATTAAAATGGATTAAACGAGGGTTAAATGAAGCGCGACCATGGTCGCACGCGCGAGAGCACGCTGCGCGTGCCGAGGGAACGCGAACCGTGCAGACGCGCGGGACGCGAGTCACCGGGGCACGAGCGCGGGCAGGGGCGCGGCCGAGGGCGCGACGCGGGCGTGGGGCCGAGGGGCTCGCAGCCGGGGAGGGGCTCACCGGGGGCGGGCGCGACCGGGAAGAGGAGCCGCCGGGGAGGGTGCGGCCAGGGAGGGGCTCGCCGAGGGCAGGCGCGTGGCCGGGGAGGGAACACGGCCGGGGAGGGGCTCGCCGAGGGCGGGCGTGGCCGGGAAGGGGAGCCACCGGGGAGGGCGCGGCCAGGGAGGGGACGCCAGGGGCGTGAGCGCGCGGGGAGGGGACGTGGCCGGGGAGTGGCTCGCCGGGGGGCACGAGGCCGGGCGCGGGGAGGCCAAGGGGGCGGCGCGGGGCGCGGCTGAGGGCGGCACGTAGGGCACAGGGCCAAGGGGCGGCGCGAGACGCGGGGCCGAGGGCGGCATAGAGCGCGGGCAGGGAGGCCGAGCGGGGAAGAAGAAGGGGAGGGGGAGGAGAGAGAGAGGGAGAGGGAAGGGGAGAGGAAAACTCACCTTCGGGGATCCAAACTCCGGCGATCACGTCTCCAAACCCTATGGCACCACGGGGGGAGAGAGAGAGAGGTGGAAGAGGGAGAGGGAGGTGTTGGGGACTTGTTCTCAAATGCTATGAATTAAGAACAAGGCAACATAAAGTGTTAAATATTAATGCCCTTCGTCCGCTGAAGCATTATATCCCCAAGGATTTAATGAACTTCGGACGAAGACCATGAGTGAAATATCACGAAGGTCATACCTTCGTGATTAAACTTATAAAATAATATGAAATGATATATAAAACATGAAACATTAAAGATAAATGTATCAAAAATAAGCAACATTATTCACATATTTTATTATCTGATCATAAAAATGTCAGGACATAAAGTTTGGGTACATTTATACCTTCTCCTTGATAGATGATAATTCCCGGGCAGTGCGTTTGCAATTACAGGAATGCGTGAACAGTAAAGGAATATTGTTCACTATTTATAGACACAGGACATAGCCTATAAGGAATTACAATCATGCCCCTTATAAAAGTTTACAACAATGACTCAGACCCTTATGGGCTAAAAGGTCATTCTATCTTTAAGTCGGTTCGATCCTTCGTCTTCGGGCATGCTAAAACACCGAAGCTTCATGAGTGATAGCTTCGGTCATCATGTATAAGCAGCTTTAGCCGAAGCTGTTTCTTCCTGTGGGACCTTCGGCGACGAAGCATGGCCCCAACAGTAGCCCCTTCACGGTGCTAGATCGTTTTTCGTAACGAGCTTGATCCGTGAAAAAAGTCTCTTAGGCTTCAGGAAGCCGAAGGTCCGAAAAACACCTTCCCTGAGCTCGTTGCCGAGAAACGATACAGTTTTCGAGCGCGGAGCGGTCCTACCATGCAGGTTCACCTTCTTGGTTGTTGCGGCCCACCGTGCAGTGGGTGCGAGTGACTGTTTGCCCGGTGAAAAAAATCCTTGCGATTCGCCTTCTTACCTGCAGCACTATATAAACAAACAGGTAGGTGTGAAGTTACCACGGCATTCATTGCTATTGCACTGTTTTGCTGCCAAAAATTTAACCATAGCCGAAGCTTGATTTTTGCATTCAAAACGAAGCTCCAGTTTGGTTTGTGCTTCGTCACGAGGATAGCTTCGGAGAAAAGGTTATTGACTTCCAAAGAATTTTTTCAAGAAAATTTAAAATCAAATGGCCAAAATACGCTCCACTACTAGGGTTGAGCGTGATGGAGACGAGACCGAAGCCATCGAAACTGTTCCGATTTCTGAAGCGATGAGGCGCTCCGGGCTGGTTCCATCAGAAGACACACCTACTGCCGAAGCAACGCAAGCTGATGTTGAAGAAGTTGGTTTCGAAGATGAGTATAACTGCGGGATGCCAAGCAAACCTAGTCATTTGGACTTTGGAAAGTCCACCATCTCTGAAGCTGATCTTCCAAAAATGGTGAAGCTGGGCTACTTTAGTGGAACAAAAAAGGAGCTGGTTCGTTTCGGCGGGGAGGAGATTACTCCGAAGCCGGAAAAGAATGAAGTGGTTGTGTTCAAAAGCTTCTTTAAAGCAGGATTAAGATTTCCTTTGAATGGGATGATTGCTGATGTGTTGAAGAAGTTTGGGGTTTACCTTCATCAGCTGACCCCTAACGCTATTGTTAGATTAATTGTTTATATTTGGGCCCTTCGTAGCCAGGGAGTGGAACCGTTCGGTGAAGGTTTCTGTCGAGTCCATGAACTACACTATCAGACTAAAGCTAGAGGAGATGGTCTTCATGAGAATTTTGGATGTTACAACTTTGCTTATCGTAAAACTTTGAAGTTTCCAGTGATAAGCTACCGAAGCAAATGGCCAGCCGGATGGAAATCTGAGTGGTTTTATGTTAAAGTTGATAAAGATGAAGATAAATTGGTCCAGAGTCCACTAGAGCTAACCTTCGGAGAAACGAGGCCCCGATGCAACATGATAAGTGGAAGCCCGAGCCAAATTGCTTTGGCTGAATTTTGTGTGATTTCGGATCATATTGGCACTAGAGACTTGGTGCAGGAATTTTTGGCTTTTAAAGTGTTTCCAACAATGAGGGATTGGGAGATGCCGAAGCTGGAGGGAGAAAAGAAAAAGGGAGAATTTGTTCGATTGTCGTATTATTACAAGTTTAAAAACACTTTAAAAAGCCCTGCCAAGAGTGGCTGGACTCAATCGAGATTATGTGCAACGATATCCTTGGAAATTACTCTAAGAAAGAAGATCAGTTGATGACTGCAGCCTTCGGCACTCGCCCGAAGCGAAGATTGAACCGAGTGCTAGATGCTTTGAATTTTGATTACCCTGATTATGAGCAACTGGGCGGGGATGCCGAAGGCCCAAAGAGAAAGAGGATTGCCAGCGCCCAGGACAAAGAAAGCACCAAATTGGCCAGAAAGGAAAAAGAAATTTCTGAAAAACTGAGCCCTGGACCGACGGTAGCTGTTTCAAGGAAAAGAAAAGGTACATCTCCAAAACCTGCATCTCCAAAACCCAAGACGTCGGCCCAGGAGGAGGAAACTCCTGCGCCACCTTCTGCTGCCGAAGTGGAAGAGATTCTGAAGGTAATGACTGAACCTTTGCCTGTCAAGCTAAGCCCGCTGGCGCTAGAACTGACGAAGTTTTTTCAGAAGGGCAAAGAAGCTTCGGCAGCAGAAAGTCCCGCAAAGCCGAAAAAACGAAGAATGATCCAAGTGGCTGATGTCATTCATCAGACACCGCCACTAACCTCGGCGTCGAAAATTGTTACTGCCGATCCCACAGCCATCGAAGCTGAAAACGCCGGAGCCGAAAGCGGAGGTGCCAAAGCCACCGGAGCCGAAACCACCGGAGCCGAAGCCACCGAAGCCGAAACCACCGGGGCCGAAACCGGGACCAACAAAGATCCTAACCTGGAAACTACACTTGAAGATATTGACAATATGCTTCTGAGAATGGCTGAAGAAGAAACTGTTGTGGTTACAGTGAACACGGCAACAGAAAAAGGAAAAGAGCAGATTGAAGATATTTTGGAAAAAGAAGATTTTAATTTTCAAGATATACTTGGACAAGAGTTGTCAGACGCTGAAAAAGAAGAGCTGAAGAAATATGCTATATCCTGTGGATACAAACCAGGGTCTCTGCTATTTGGTGGAGTCAGTGAAGGGAAGCTGAGATGCCTTCGGAACCGAACCAAAGCCAAGGTTGTTAGGACTTTCTCCAAAAGCGTTGGCCTGCCAAAGATTGAAGCAGACCTCTGCAGATACCAGCGACAGCATATTGCTGGTAGTTTGCTCTATGCTAACTTCAAGGTAAAAAATCTTGATTTTTCATTATTATATATTTTTTATTTTGAATTAAGTTTTTTTCTGACGAAGGTTGTTTTGGCAGAGTACACTTCTAAGTAAAGTGCTGAGAATGCAACAAGATCTTGAGGATGAAAAGAACGAAGCTACTATCAAAGATCTAGAAAGCAAAGTCAAAAACTACGAAGCTGTTCTGAAGGAAAAAGAGTTCGTTGTTCAAGATCTTAAAATCAAAGTTAAAGATCACGAAGCTGCCTTGGAAAAGAAGGACTTCGTTATTCAATCTATGGAAGGTTCATTGGCTGAAGCCCAAGCCGAAAATAACAGGTTGAACAATGAATTACTCAAAAGGTCAGAAAAATCAGAGCAAGAAAAGAAGAACCTCGAAACAAGTCTCAAGACCGAAATCGAGAAGAATTCAAATTTGCAAAAATCATTGAAGGAGGTTCAGGAGAAATGCTTAAACTTCGGCAGCCGATGCGTGCAGCGGCTGAAGGATGTGTTTCACTCAATTGGAGCCAGCTCTGATACATTTACACCTTCAGCTAAAAACCTGCCTAGCACCCTAGAATATATTGAAGGCGAGGTTGATGCTCTTGACGAAGTTATTGCTGGGCATGCTGACTTCTGCGCCCTGCTAGCTTCTCGAGGCACAGCCACCGCTTTTCTGAAGGCTGGCTGTACGCACGGAAAAATTGTAAATAGGACAAACTTCAGCTTGTCACCAGCAGATTTGGTTGACATCCCAAGCCTAGCCCGAAGCATTGGAAACAGATTTATGACTCAGATTTGGGTAAATGGCGGGCGAAAAATGGCTAGTGACGAAGCTCGGAGCCATCTTAAGCCGGTGAGAAACTTATACTTGTTACTTTCACCTTCTCCTTGAAATTTGCACCTTCCTTATTCTGCTTTAATATATATAGGATGATGAAGCTGAAGAATGACGGGCTGAAGCTTAACAGTTGTTGTAAAAGACTTTCCTGCAAAAAATTCTGAAGAGATTTTTGTAATATAATTGTAGAAAACACTAATGTAAATTTGTGCATACCTTGTAATATATCGTGTCTCCTTTATCCGTGCACAATCTGCTTTGTTGCGAACGAAACTTTACTTTTGAGCCGAAGGCGAAAAACACCTTCCCTTCTTTTCGTACACAACGAAGCATGAAAATTTCCTCTTTCTCCGAAGTTTTTCCTCATAACCGAAGCATTTGCCTTTTCTGTATGATACGATGATGATGATCCTATATATGTCTAAATGAATGTTTATGAATGCAAATGTCATGATGTAATGCATTGTGCAAATGATTATTTGAATGTACATCTAAAAAATCACAATCATAGCCCTCATTCCCTTGAGAATGACTCAAATCTTTTTGCCGTTTATTTTTCGGCTTCACCGTTTACTTTTCGGTGTACCAGCGCTGACTTTTCGCTGTAAGCCTCCCTTAGGAGCTTCTTTGCCTTTTACTTTCGGCGGAATCAGCGTTTATTTTTCGCTTTAAGCCTCCCTTAGGAGCTTCTTCGCCTTTTACTTTCGGCGGAATCAGCGTTTATTTTTCGCTGTAAGCCTCCCTTAGGAGCTTCTTCGCCTTTTACTTTCGGCAGAATCAGCGTTTATTTTTCGCTGTAAGCTCTGCATTCCCTTGGGAACGACTTTTGAGCTTCTCCTTCTTTTCTTTTTCCATTGCACTCGATGGTGCGTCGTCATCTTTTACATTTACATTTTTGGGGGATATCACTCTTATAGAATTGAAATAAGGAAAAGAAAAATTACATGTTGTGGCCCCATTAAAAACCTTTCTCCCCCTTTGGAAAGGAAAAGGGTGCCATAAGGAAAAACTAAAGCAACAATAAAAAATAGAAAAGATTACATCAAATTACACATAATACCGCCGAAGCTCATCCGCATTCCACGATCTAGGAATGTCGTTGCCGTCCATATCCTTTAATCTGTAGGAACCGGGTCTTGACAAAGATACTACCAGAAAGGGGCCTTCCCATTTTAGTTGTAGTTTGCCCAGTGTGTCTGGGTTGGCCACTCTTCGAAGCACCAAATGTCCTGGCTTAATGTTCTTCAACCGATCCTTTCTATCACGCCATTTTATTGTTTCGGCTTGGTATTTATTGATGTTTTCCACAGCCTGAAGCCTGATCCCTTCTATAGCATCTTTGTCCACAGAACAATCAGCTTCGTCTATCGCCGAAGCCACTGTTCTTATTGATCCTGCCTTAACCTCTTCTGGGTTATTGCTTCATCACCAAACAACAATTTGAATGGTGTAAAACCTATTGACCTTGATACTGTTGTGTTGTGGCTCCACACCACTTTAATTAATTCTTCTGGCCACTTTCTTCTTGGCTGATTGAATATTAACTTCATTATTCCTGTCATTATGATGCCATTAGCCCTTTCAACTAGTCCATTTGATTCGGGATGTCGAACTGACGCAAAATGGATCTTTGTGCCAATTTGGTCACAAAATTCTTTAAAAGCTTCGGAGTCAAACTGCGTTCTATTGTCCATAGTGATAGCCTTCGGCACTCCGAAGCGACAAACAATGTTTTGCCAGAAAAACTTTTGGATAGTAACCGAAGTTATTGTGGCTAAAGGCTTTGCCTCAATCCACTTAGAAAAATATTCCACTGCCACTACAACATATCTTAAATTTCCTTGTGCTGGTGGTAGCGGACCTAACAAATCGAGGCCCCACCTTTGCAACGGCCAAGTGGGTTGTATTAACTGAGTTAGAGACGAAGGTTGTTTTTGATCTCTTGCACATTTCTGACAACCTTCGCACTTTTGGACTAGTTCCGCTGCATCCAAAGCTGCTTTTGGCCAATAAAATCCTTGGCGAAAAACTTTTCCCAGCAAAGGCCTAGATCCAATGTGAGATCCACACAAGCCTGCATGTATTTCCTTCATCAACTCTATACCTTCGGCTCTGGATAAACATTTGAGTAACGGAGAGCAGACACCATGCTTGTACAGCTCCCCTTCTATTATTACATATGGACGAGCTCTTGCCTCTATTCTCTTGTTATAAGCTTCATCATCTGAAAGAAAATTACCCTTAAGGTAAGAGATGATTTCAGTTCTCCAGTCTTCACTATAAACAGGAGATATGTTGAGGACCGCTCTTTCAAGAAGTTCAACCGAAGGTGCCTTTATTGTTTCAAAAAATACTTTCGAAGGTAAGGGCAGCCCCTGTGCTGCTGACTTGGCTAGCAAATCAGCATGTTCATTTTCTCCTCGAGGAATATTTTTTACAGAAAACCCTTCAAAGGAAGCTTCAATCCTTCGGACAGTATCTAGATACTTCTCAAGCTTCGGGTCTCTTGCCTTACAACTTTTGTCAATATGACCAGAGATAACCTGGGAATCAGTTTTAAGAACCGCCCTTCTGATTCCCATTGCCTTTAACTTCCGAAGACCCAAAAGTAAAGCTTCGTACTCAGCAATGTTATTTGTGCAGCTAAAATCAAGTTTTGTTGTGTAGCAAGTTTTAACTTTGGAGGGTGCGACCAACTCAGCGGCTGCTCCTGCTCCGAAGGTTCCCCAAGAACCATCACAGAATACCGTTCATGCTTCGGCATCTTTATTTGCCTCTTCTACTTGAGCCCCTAGCATCCAGTCAGCAATGAAGTCAGCTAACGCTTGGGACTAAATCGAAGATCTGTGTACATAATCAATGCAGAATTCATTAAGTTCCTCAGCCCACTTTCCAATCCTTCTAGTAGCTTCTCTATTTCTCATAATGTCCTTCAATGGTTGTGAAGAAGGGACAATTATATTGTATGCTTGGAAATAATGTCGAAGCTTTCTAGAAGCCACCAAAACAGCATATAGCACCTTCTCCAATTCTGTATAATTTTTCTTTGATAAACTAAGGACTTTAGATACAAAGTATATTGGAGCTTGCTTCTTGATTTGCCCTTCAAGCTTCTCTTGGACAAGTGCCGCACTTACCGCTGAGTGCGAGGCTGCCACATATAACAATAGAGGAGCCCCTGGCATTGGTGGAGTTAGCGTTGTTAGGTATATCAAATATTGCTTCAGCTCTTCGAAGGCTCTCTGCTGGATCGGTCCCCATTGAAAAACTTTGGCTGACTTCAGCACTTCGAAGAAAGGTAAATTTCTCTCTGCTGATCTAGATATGAATCTGTTGAGAGATGCCAGTCTTCCTGTCAATCTTTGAGCCCCCTTCTTTGTACTGGGTGGTTCCATTCGAAGGATACCTTCGATTTTATTTGGATTAGCCTCAATCCCTTTTGTTGAAACTAGGCAGCCAAAAAATTTCCCTTTCTTCACCCCGAAGGCACATTTTTCTGGATTCAACTTTAAACTGGCCTGTCTGAAATTAGTGAAGGTTTCCTGGAGGTCAGTAATGTGATTCTCTTGCTTTGTGCTTTTTACAATGATATCATCAACATAAGTTAACACATTTCTGCCTATCTGAGACTCAAGAACCTTCGCTGTCATTCTGCTGAAGCTTCCTCCAGCATTCTTGAGCCCCTTAGGCATCCGAAGGTAACAATATGTTCCACTAGGGGTTATGAAGCTGGTCTTCGGCTCATCCTCCTTCTTCATCCAGATTTGATGATAGCCTGAATAACAGTCCAGCAGACTCATAAGCTCTGATGAAGCTGCTGCATCGACTAAGGAATCTATCCTTGGCAATGGAAACTCGTCCTTCGGACAGGCCTTGTTGAGATCAGTAAAATCGATACACATTCTCCATTTACCATTGGCCTTTTTTACCATGACAGTGTTAGCCAGCCATTCTGGGTATTTTACCTCTCTGATAACTCCAGCACTGAGAAGTCTTTTCACTTCATTTCGAGCACCTTCGGCCTTGTCATCAGACATCTTCCGAAGCCTCTGCTTTCTAGGTCTGAAAGATGGATCAACATTAAGCGAATGCTCAATAACATCCCTGTTAACTCCGCAAAGATCATTAGCCGACCATGCAAAGACATCTTTGTTGTTGAACAAGAATCTTATCAAGGTTTTCTCTTGTTCCTCAGTCAATTGAGATCCCAACAGCACCTTCTGCTCTGCGATATCTTCGCATAAAAGCATGAGTTTCGGCTGATCAGCCGAGGCAGCCTTCTCCCTTCTATGCTTGTACTGCTCACAAGCTTCGGCTTCATCTATGTTATGGATTGCCTTTGAATCAGCCCAATTCCCTTCGACCTTTCTGGCAGCTTCCTGACTCCCATAAATAGCAATAGGTCCCTGATCCGAAGGTATCTTCATGCAAAGATATGTTGGATGAAGGATTGCTTCGAAAGCATTGAGTGTTCCGCGACCAATGATAGCATTGTAAGGATACTCCATGTCAACAATGTCAAACACAATTTGCTCAGTCCTTGTGTTGTTGACGAATCCGAAGGTTACTGGCATGGTAATCTTTCCAAGTGCTACAATCTGCCGCCCTCCGAAGCCACAAAGAGGGTGCGTAGCATCATGAATCTTGTCTTCGGGCTCTTGCATTTGTGTGAAGGCCTTAGCAAATATGATATCTGCTGCACTGCCTGTATCAACCAAAACATTATGGACCAGAAATCCTTTGATCACACAAGAAATAACCATGGCATCATTGTGTGGGTAATCCTTGAGCTGAAGATCCTCTTGAGAAAAGGTAATTGGGATGTGAGACCATCTTGATTTGATGAAGGGTCCTTGTACCCCTACATGTTGTACTCTTCTCTGTGCCTCCTTCTTCTTTTCTTGTTAGCCGGCTCTGAGCATGAACCGCCTGTTATCGGGAGAATCAGCTTCGGAGCCGAAGCAGTTCCAGCTTGGTTCTTGAACGAAGCCATTGTCTCAGGAAAGTGGAAGTGAGTTCACCAGAGGTGGGCGCCAATGTTGGGGACTTGTTCTCAAATGCTATGAATTAAGAACAAGGCAACATAAAGTGTTAAATATTAATGCCCTTCGTCCGCTGAAGCATTATATCCCCAAGGATTTAATGAACTTCGGACGAAGACCATGAGTGAAAGTTCACGAAGGTCATACCTTCGTGATTAAACTTATAAAATAATATGAAATGATATATAAAACATGAAACATTAAAGATAAATGTATCAGAAATAAGCAACTTTATTCACATATTTTATTATCTAATCATAAAAATGTCAGGACATAAAGTTTGGGTACATTTATACCTTCTCCTTAACAGATGATAATTCCTGGGCAATGCATTTGCAATTACAGGAATGCGTGAACAGTAAAGGAATACTGTTCACTATTTATAGACACAGGACACAGCCTGTAAGGAATTACAATCATGCCCCTTATAAAAGTTTACAACAATGACTCAGACCCTTATGGGCTAAAAGGTCATTCTATCTTTAAGTTGGTTCGATCCTTCGTCTTCGGGCATGCTAAAACACCGAAGCTTGATGAGTGATAGCTTCGGTCATCATGTATAAGCAGCTTTAGCCGAAGCTGTTTCTTCCTGCGGGACCTTCGGCGACGAAGCATGGCCCCAACCGGAGGTTACTGCGCGGGAGGAAATCAAATGAGACAAATGGATCAGGGGGAAGGAGGGGCGCGCGCATGGGGAGGGCAGGGGGCGCCAGGGGCGCGCGGGCCGGACCGGGCCGGGCCGGGCCGGGCTGGGTGGGGCTGGGCTGGGCCACACCACGGATCGAAACCCATGACACACACGAACACTAAACGGAATCCGATTGCGAACCGAAATCCGAAACGGGACGAGACGAACACGCAACATCAGACAAAGAAATGCTTCGGCATGATGCAACGCCCATGACACTTAGGTTTTGTTTATACATGACACGGACACCTGTCACTATACTAGTTTGAAATTGGGAAGAAGGAGCGAAACGGGAAGAGAAAAGAGAGTAACGCCCGAATTTGGTGAGTGAAAAGAAGAAAAAAATTCTACCCCAAATTCAGGGCGTTATACCATAGTTGCATGAACTCAGGATTCCTTTTGAGATGGATACTAGTATGCTAGGTCGAGTAGCTGCTTTACTAATTAAGGATCTCGGTAGAAGTCGAGTGATTTTTCTAGCACTCACGCGAGGTCAGGAATTGGTTGTATCCATTTTTATATCAGAATGATGATGGTCTGTGGACAACGGTCCATGGGGATGCGTTGTCTACAAGATGGAAATTGGAATAAGGATTAAGGTGTGGTACCGTGTGTCAAGCGTTTGAACGTACTAAACACATGCCGAGAAATATGGTAAATCGGTAAGCCTAGTACCTGAGTGAACCTGCCCGCAGATTGCCCTCCTCACGCGACCTGAGACATGGTCTCCCATTCTGGTTATGGTGGGTACAAGTGCGGTCACTGCACGACGGTAGTCGGGGTCAGTGAGGCATTGTACGCCAAGGCGGTGAGCCCCTTTCTGTTGCCAGGGAATCGATGGGGACGGTTGATGTGTGTGGGGACAGAGTGCCTCGCCACATCGTGTGTTTAGGTTTACCTTGCAAGGTTTAAAAACTCGATTCGAATCGTCTGCTTCTCGCGGCTAATGAGACTGCTTGATCCATGCTGCTACATTGAGTAATAAGTGGAAATGAGTTGACTAGCAAAAGATGTTGATTAATAAAATGCTTGATATCATGTATGATTAGCTAGGTACACATCTAGTCAAAAAGGATCATACTAAAACTTGAAAAGCTAAAACTTGATTTTAGACTCAGCTAGTGCTTTTGGCAAACCAAACCCCTCAGCCAAATAGTTGCATGTCTAGAGGTAGAGGAGTAGACTCCTCACACCGGGTAAGTCTAGCTGAGTATTAGTATACTCAGCCTTGCTTGTGGCATAATTTTTGCAGGTACTCCTTAGGATGATTTGTTGATGGTGTGACTTGGCCTTCATCCCTGTCACCAGGATAGATGGTCGAGTGGGTTACTGCTTCCGTAGGAGAGGACCAGGAGGAGTAGCGTGGCCAGGCTTCGCCATGTTACTCGGTTTTCTCCGTTAGTTATTTCCGCTGCACTAAAATTTATGGTTATCATTTCTGAAACTCCAATAATGTAATCACTAATGTTACTTTCTTAATTTATGGTATTATGCTTTAATGTATTTCTCTGTGCCTCACCTTCGAGTGAGCTAGTGGTATTCGATCCTGGATAAGTGGCTTTATCGGACTAGATCTGAGGGACTGACGGGTTATTCCGGTTTAAGTGTGTTGCTGCCCTTGCCAGTGTGACTTAGGCACTTAAGCTGGAATAATTCGGGCGGTTCCGCCACACTTTGTGAGGGGGCTAGATTTCAGAAATCTAAAATTTTGATTTCTATAGAAGGCCTCCACTTGAAGGGCTTGTTTGGGGTTTTTAAAAAATTCTTTTGGGTAAACTCTCTTACTATTTCTTGTAGCTTATTTAGTGTATTACAACTTTTATAATTGGCCCAAGTCATGACAATGTGATTTTCTTGGTCTTTTACTGAGTTTCTTTTCAGTGCTCCATTGCTTTAAAGAAAAGGTTGTTAGGGTTTTGGCATTTCCTTTCTTCCTTAAGCTTAATATGGTCAGGGTATGATTCTTAAGGTGAAAGAGACTTGATTAAGTTTTAGCTCCTCAAGTTTGGTGCCTTTTGCTCCAACTAAAACACATGTGATAATGGGTCATGTTGGGGGCCTTCGTCTTCCGAAGGTCCTCAAAAACATGATTTAACAATGTTTTCCAAGTGTAACGCGTGAACAGGTACCTTCGAACTCGGGTCAAAACCATATACGATGTGAAAAGCGTGGCCGAGACGAAGACAGATGTTGCTCCGAAGCTACGTGCAAGGGAGCTTCGGTGCAACGGCGGAAAAAGGAACCGACTTAAAGAGGAAAAGGCTATCTAGTCCCAATTGGTTTGTACATAAGTCAATAGAAAATATGAAGGGCATAAATGTAAATTTACACAGGTTGCGCCCTATGCCTATAAATAGATGAATAGTACCCCCATACTATACACGCTGACTTGTATTCATTTGTGCATACGCTTGGACTTTTACCTTCTGTCAAGCCGAAGGTACAAATGTAATTCAATATTGTTTCTATTTATCCATGTTAATAAAGAAGAAGATATATTAATAATGCCATATGTTTATTCATGTTGTCTCTTATATTTCATATGCTTCTTCTTTCATTAACACATGCTGTGATGATGAAGGTATGTCCTTCATGACCTTCGTCTAAACATCATTATATCCTAAGGGAAATAATGCTTCGAAGGACGAAGGACCTTTAACCATTAACATTTGTGTTGCCTTGTTCTTAATTCATAGCATTTGAGAACAAGTCCCCAACATTGGCGCCCACCTCCGGTGAACTCATTCGACCACCTTTGGCAAGCCCTGACCTTCGTCATGTCACCGAAGAAAGCTCCAGGACTAGGGGCTGCTGCACTACAGCCGCTGGACACAAACCAGGAGACTCTCTTTCTCTCCGAGAGGCTCGAAGCCAGAAGATAAAGGCCACCAGTACAACACTCCAGGAAGAGGAGTTGGACCAAGAGATCAGGGACATGGAAATCATCCATCAACAAGTGCAAAGGAAGAAGGAGAAGATGGCTCGGCTGGCCGATCTTCAAAGGAAGATCGATGAAGCTACTGAGGAAGTGCGTCAACTTGCTCAAGATGACCAAGACCGAAGGCCTCAACAAAGGGAGCTTCGTCAAGAGGGCTTGTTCAACGAAGATGGATGGTATGATGATTTTAATCATGATAACTTTACTTTTGATGATGCTTCTTCCTTGGCAGCAGAATTACAGGCTATCCCATGGCCACAATCCTACAAGCCACCCCAGCTACCCATATACACCCATATACGATGGGCACTCAGACCCAAAACAATTTATGATGAGCTATGAGGCAACAATATCCTCATACACAGGCAATGCAGCTGTCATGGCTAAGTCCTTCGTCATGGCAGTTCAAAACGTGGCCGAGACATGGTATTCTTCCCTTCGGCCAAGGACAATCACGTCATGGCAAAAGCTCAAGGACATGCTGGTCACCAGTTTCCAAGGCTTTCAGATGAATCCCGTCACAGCTCAGGCCTTGTTCCAATGCACGCAAGATCATGAGGAATACCTTCAAGTGTATGTCCGAAGGTTCTTGCGGCTGAGGGCACAAGCGCCCACAGTGCCAAATGAAACTGTCATTAAGGCCATGATTAAGGGTTTTCGACCAGGACCTATGGCTCAATATTTCGCCAGGAAGCCCCCACAAACATTCGAGAAGCTTCTTCAGAAGATGGATGAGTACATCCGGGCTAACAATGACTTCCGCCAAAGAAGGGAAGAAGCTTACAAATTCTCGGAGATGACCAGGGGTTTCAGAGGAAGAATCCACCTGAGGCATGTCAGGTCAATCCATAGCTCCAGTCTAAATGACGACAAAGATAGCCATCTTCAGAGGTCACAGTACACCTCACAATCTTCGGGGCAACAACAAAGCTCTTTCAGGCCACCAGCTCCAGGGGCAGAGGCGCCAGGGGCTTCGGAGGAAGATATGGGGATCATCCCAGGAAGATCTATTGCTTATTCTGTGGTGAGGACAAGGGCCATACTACAAGAATGTGCCAAATCACCATTCTGAAGCAAAAGGAGATCGCAGAAGCCGAAGCTCGGTAGAATCAGCCGAAGCAGGTCTTGCACACTGCTTCGTGCCACTCTCCCTACATACCAGAATATGTGGGCAATCATCCTGCAGCTTCTGTTGCTTCGGCTAGCCATTCACAAGCATCACATCATACATCATATCGCACAGACATCCCTGCGAATACTTAAGATTTCTTCGAAGCTCTCAGCCTCCCCACTTATCCATTCAATGACACCTTCGGGGTTGCCTCGTATGAAGTTTTCTTCGGTAGAATAGGCGCCCACGTTGGCGAAGCTAGCTTTTATTTTCTCCACGCAGCCCAAGGATTTTTCAAACCATCTTTCCTTGGACGCGCGAAGTTCTTCAACATTTTTCTCTAAATAATTTTTCCAATATTTGCTGATCTCTCGGTTAGCTTCTGCGAGTGCGCATTTTTCTTTAGCTTCTGCCAACTATTTCCGAAGGTCTTCAATTTCATACTTTTGGATCTCGGCCTGAGCCTTGAAACTAGCTTCGTCTTCTTTCACTTTGTTTACCAATGAAATCAAGATTTTTTCTTTTTCAAGTCCTTCGTTTCTTAATTCGATTACCTCTGAACGAAGGTTGTTCAGAGCCATCGTATAGCCTTCATCTTCAATATTCTTCTGAGCCCTAAGCGCATTGCTAAGAATTAAGCCCTGCAAGAGGAGGACAGAATTGAGTATAGCAAACAAAATACTTCATTTTCAAATACAAAATTAGCTTTTATACCTTAATGCTATTGTATGCTAGGCTATAAGCAAGTTTGTCCTTCGATAAAATCGAAAGACCGTCTTCCAGCTTCGGGAATCCGATGCTTCTACCTATCTCCCGGCAAACGAATATTTCTTTATTATCCAGGAGACATTACAAAAAATCTTCTTCGCCACTGCCCTTAAACACTAATGCCCCCTTCAGATATTTCAATTTTTAGGCATAGTGTCGTGCTTCTAGCTTTTCTTCTTGAGATAGTCCCTTTCCCGAAGCATGACGAATGATGTAATCAGTGCTTTCTTTTGAAGCTTCAGGAGCAGGAGTTTCAATCTTTTCAGATGCAATTTGCTCTATCGCCTTTTCTTCAACTACAACAGGCTCTATCTCAGTGGGCACTGAAGGCCCAGCTTCGGCTTCAGCTTGAACTTGCGCAGCTTCGGCTTCCCTAGTTTTGGTTTCGGCCTACGATTTAGTTTTGGCTGGAACGACTTTCTTTACGAGAACAGGACTTAAGACTTTCATCGTTTCCAGCACAACATCCAGCACGTTTGCCATCCTTCTCCTCTTAGGAGTGGCAGCAGAAGTCTTTTGTATCTTCAGCAAATCTGCCTCTAATGGAAGGCTCAAAATCTCTGGCATCTTCATTGTTTCTTCAATTTTTGGCTTTTCAGCCTTATCAACCTTCGTTTCAACCAACTTGACTATAAGCACCTTCGGCATTACATGCGGCTCTTCAGTGCTCTGCGTAGTTAGGACAGTTTCTTTTATTTCGGTAGCAGAAGAGGTCCCTGTGCTAAACTCAGGCACCACGGCCGGTTCAATGTAACGCGGCCGGTGCGTAAGAACATTTACCTTTTTGCCCTTCGGCATAGGTTCAAGAGGGGTGGTCGAAGCAGCAGTTTTCCTCTTTTTCCCCTGTCCCCGCAGTGGGTAGCGGTAGTCTGGGTAAACGAAGCCAGTGGCGTCAAAAACTCTTTTCAGTCTCTTTTTTCCCCGACCTCCAAAGGCTGCGGACAGTGCATTATCTTTTGCCTTGCAATACGCTCCAAGCAGTTCATCACTTGTAGCTTCGATACACTTCAGCCAGTCGTCGTTTGGCTCATCAAACTTCTCCCTAAATCTGAAGGTATACTTCAGCCGAACCAGACCACCTTCGCTAGAGTCGGTGGTGGTCTCCTTCGGCATTTCCCAGCTGTCTATAAGCGACCATACCCTGAAGGGTATATGTTCTTGAATCAAATCTCTTGTCCCAATAAAGGAGCAAATAGTGCTGAAGGCCCTTTGACATGCTTCAAGTTTCTCATCAATTTCTATCTTCGGCCTTCGGAGGCCGAAGCGGGACCAAATGGGGCGCATAATGACTTCCTTAATGTCTTCCCTCGCTTTCAAATCATTCTTCACATAAAACCATTCTTCCATCCAAGCTCGAGGCCATCTTTTCCGAAATGTCAGCACCGAGTGGCTTGCGTTAGGGCGAGCGATAAATCCATAACAACCGAAGTTATTGTGATACTGTTCTTTACCCATGGCCTTCGTCTCATATAGAAGTTCGTGCATACTGCAAAAGCACTTCGCGCTTGGCTCCAGCCCTTGACTCCTTACTGCCCAGACAAAAATCCCCATCCTAATTATAGCTTCGGGGGTAATCTAATGGAGGAAGATCTGGTAGGTTTTTAACACTTCAACTACAAACTTGCTCAAAGGGAACCGAAGCTCAGCCTTGAAAAAGCTTCGGTAAATTACAACTTCATTTTCCTCAGGGGTAGGGACGTTGTTGTCTCCTCCAGCCCTCACAATAGACATGTCCCGAAAGTATCCTCCTCTCATGTTCTCAAGATGACTCTGTTTGATGGTTGATTTTCCAAAGATTGAATGACTTGGCCGCCAAGGCCGATCCTCAGAATCCTCATCCCCACTTTCCACATCATAGCTATCGCTGTCACCAGTATCTTCAGATAAACCTTCCAGTATCTCTTTAGTAATTTTCTCTGTGTTTGTTTTTGCCATCGACTCAACGAATCCAGCAATATAAGGATCCATAGTCTTCTTCTCCTCAAACAGCTTCGCCTCTTCAGTTAGCTTCGTCTCCGCAACAACCTTCTTTTCTGGAGACAATTTTTCTCCAGGCATGGTGAAAACGCATCTTTTAAACCGAAGCTCAGAGAGCTTGAAAATCTAGCAAGCGCTAGTGAGCAAGAGCTATAAAATTGAGGAAATAATGCTAATGGCAGAAACAGCGTATCAAATGCAGCTGGTGTGAGTTCCTATTTATATGCCCAGTACGCTGCAAAATGGAGGGCCCCATCTATCATTGTTTATTGCTATTCTAGCAAAGGGAAGGTGTTTTTCGGACCTTAGGCTTAAGGCCTTCGTCCATGTCGCAGTTTAAATTCGTTATCTTAACAAATTAATAATGCGAGGGGCTACTGTTGGGGGCCTTCGTCTTTCGAAGGTCCTAAAAACATGATTTAACAATGTTTTCCAAGTGTAATGCGTGAACAGGTACCTTCGGACTTGGGTCAAAACCATATACGATGTGAAAAGCATGGTCGAGACGAAGACTAATGTTGCTCCGAAGCTACGTGCAAGGGAGCTTCGGCGCAATGGCGGAAAAAGGAACCGACTTAAAGTGGAAAAGGCTATCTAGTCCCCATTGGGTTGTACATAAGTCAATAGAAAATATGAAGGGCATGAACGTAAATTTACATAGGCTGCGCCCTGTGCCTGTAAATAGATGAACAGTACCCCTGTACTGTACACGCTGACTTGTATTCATTTGTGCGTCACGCTTGGACTTTTACCTTCTGTCAAGCCGAAGGTACAAATGTAATTCAATATTGTTTCTATTTATCCATGTTAATAAAGAAGAAGATATATTAATAATGTCATATGTTTATTCATGTTGTCTCTTATATTTCATATGCTTCTTCTTTCATTAACACATGCTGTGATGATGAAGGTATGTCCTTCATGACCTTCGCCTGAAGATCATTATATCCTAAGGGAAATAATGCTTCGAAGGACGAAGGACCTTTAACCATTAACATTTGTGTTGCCTTGTTCTTAATTCATAGCATTTGAGAACAAGTCCCCAACTTGTCACAATGTGGGTACTAAGGAAAAACCCTAAGTAACACCTGGGGTGTTACATTGTATTTGACATTGTAGACATGGGTTATCCTTACAATGCAATCATTGGGCGAGGGACGCTGAATGCCTTCGAAGCAATACTTCATCTAGCATATCTGTGCATGAAGATACCATTAGACTAAGGCCTTATTGCTGTGCATGGAAGCCAAGAGGCTACCAGAAGAGCGGAAGGCAATTGGATGGATTCCAGGGCCATTCACAATATAGATGAAGCCGAAGCTTGCCAGTAGTATAAATACATAAGAGATAAAGCTGCTTCAGTGGATGCACCAAAATCTATGCTCTTGTGTGAAGATATAGTTGAACAAAAAGTGTTGTTTGGATCTCAATTATCTAAGGAACAAGAAAAGGCTTTGTTAAAGTTTTTGTTCAATAACAAGGATGTTTTTGCTTGGTCAGCCAACTATCTTTGTGGTGTTAATAGAGATATCATCGAGCACTCTCTGAATGTAGACCCAATCATGAGACTGAGGAAGCAGAAACTTCGGAAAATGTCAGATGACAAAGCAGAAGGAGCAAGAAACGAAGTTAAAAGACTCCTCAGTGCTGGAGCGATCAGAGAGGTAACAAACCCAGAATGGCTAGCCAACACTGTGATGGTGAAGAAGGCCAATGGAAAGTGGAGAATGTGCATTGACTTCACAAATCTCAATAAGGCATGTCCGAAGGATGAATTCCCCTTGCCAAGAATAGACTCCCTCATAGATGCAGTAGCCACTACGGAGCTTATGAGTCTGCTGAGCTGTTACTCACGATATCATCATATTTGGATGAAAAAGAAGATGAGCCCAAAACAAGGTTCATCACCCCCAGTGGAACTTATTGCTATCTTCAAATGCCTGAGGGGTTCAAGAATGCTGGAGGAAGCTTCAGTAGAATGACTTCCAAGGTTCCCTGCACTCAGATCAGCAAGAATGTTTTCACATATGTTGATGATATCATAATCAAGAGCACGAAGAAAGAAAACTACATTGCTGATCTGCAAGAAACATTTGCCAACTTCAGGAAGGATGGCCTCAAGTTAAATCCGAAAAAATGTGTCTTCCGGGTGAAGAAGGGAAAATTTCTTGGTTGTTTAGTATCAACAAAGGGGATTGAATCCGAAACAAAAATAGAAGCTATACTTCACATGGAGCCACCAAAGTCAAGAAAAGGTGCTCAGAGATTGACAGGAAGGCTGGCATCATTAAATAGATTCATTTCAAGATCAGCAAAAAGGAATTTACCATTCTTCGAAGTACTAAAGTCATTCGAAGTCTTTCAATGAGGACCAGTTCAACCAAAGGCCTTTCAAGAATTGAAACAATGTCTTATATAGTTAACAACCTTGACTCCACCTTCATCAGGGCCTCGCTGCTGTTTTATGTAGCTGCTTCCCACGCTGCAGTCAGTGAAGCGCTGGTTCAAGAAAAGGAAGATGAACAATCAAAGAAGCAAGTCCCAGTTTACTTTGTCTCCGAAGTATTAAGTCCATCAAAAAGGAATTACACAGAGTTGGAGAAGGTACTACATGATGTATTGATGACTTCTAGGAAGCTTCGGCATTATTTTCAGTCTTACCATATAATAGTACCTTCAGCTCAACCCTTAAAGGACATCATAAGAAACAGATAAGATATAGGAAGGGTTGGCAAGTGCGCTATAGAACTGAACGAATTCACCGTTGATTTTTTTCATACATCATCGATCTAATCTCAAGCACTAGCAGACTTCATTGCCAATTGGACGCCAGGGGCTCATGAAGAAGGACACCTAATAGATACCGAAGCCTAGATAGTATTCTGTGATGGATCATGGGGAACTTTCGGCGCAGGTGCAGCTACTATTCTAACTTCACCATCAAAAATCAAAACCTACTATGCAACCAGATTGAAATTCAATTGCACAAATAACATTGCAGAATACGAAGCCGTCCTTTTAGGGCTTCGAAAGCTTAAGGCCATGGGGATAAGAAGGGCAGTCCTTAAATCTGATTCTCAGGTCATCACAGGCCAGGTTGACAAAAATAGCAAGGAAAGAGACCCGAAGCTTGAAAAATATCTTGACACAGTCAGAAGGATGGAGGCCTCCTTTGAAGGGTTTTCAGTGAAAAACATCCCAAGAGGAGACAATGAACATGCAGATTTACTAGCTAAATCAGTGGCACAGGGGCTCCCGCTTCCCTCAGAAGTATTCTTTGAAACTCTCGAAGCACCTTCGATCAAGCTCATGGAAAGAGCGGTGCTCACAATTTCACCTGTGCATAGTGAGGATTGAAGAATGGAAATTGTATCTTTCCTCTAGGGCAATTATCCTTCGGATGACAAAGTTTACATAAAAAGGATGCATGCCAGGACAAGGCCATATGTGATTATAGAAGGCGAATTGTTCAAACAAGGAGTTTGCACCCCATCACTAAAATGTCTATCTAGAGCCGAAGGTCAAGAGCTGATGAAGGAAATACATTCAGGAATATGTGAAGTCCACATTGGATCCAGGCCACTCCTTTGAAAAAACATTTAGACAGTGATTCTATTAGCCGAAGGCAGCTTCAGACGTAGCGGATCTAGTACAAAAATGTGAAAATTGCCATAAGTGCGCCAGAGATCAGAAACAACCTTCATCTTTAACACAACTGATTCAGCCCACTTGGCCACTGCAAAGATGGGGCCTAGATTTATTGGGCCCACTTCCACCAGCATAAGGGAATTTGAGATATGTTTTGGTAGTAGTGGAATATTTCTCAATGGATCGAAGCTAAACCACCGACTACGATAACATCGACCACAGTTCAAAAGTTTTTCTGGCGAAACATCATTTGTTGTTTCGATATGCCGAAGGCTGTCACAGTTGACAATGGCACACAATTCGACTCTGAAACATTTAAAACCTTTTGTGATCAGATTGGAACGAAGATGCACTTTGCATCAGTAAGACATCCAGAATCCAATGGTTTGGTGGAAGGGGCCAACGAAATCATTATCACAGGAATAATGAAATCAACCTTTAACCTACCAAAGGGAAAGTGGTCAGACGAATTGGTGAAAATAGTGTGGAATCATAACACCGCTGTCTCGAGGTCAACATGATTCACTCCATTTAAGCTTTTGTTCGGAGACGAAGTAATAACACCGAAAGAAGCAAAAACAGGGTCGATAAGGACTCTAGCTTTGGCAAAGGACGAAGACACTTGCAAAGTATCAAAAGACACCATAGAAGGGGTCAGACTTCAAGCAATAGACCATATCAATAAATACTAAGCTGAAACAATAAAGTGGCAAGACAGGAAAGTGATACTAAGGAATATTAAGCCAGGACATTTGGTGCTTCGAAGAATAGCCAACCCAGAAACAGTAGGGAAGCTACAACTCAAGTGGGAGGGCCCCTTTTTAGTAGTATCTTCGTCAAGACCTGGATCATATAGGTTAAGAGACATGGACGGAAATGACATTCCAAGATCCTGGAACGCAGACGAGCTTCGGAGATACTATGTGTAACAACCATGTAATTTTCTTTCTTTTTCGTATGGCACCCTTTTCCTTTCAAGAGGGGAGAAAGGTTTCTAATTGGGCCATAGGTTGTAATTTTCATCTTCCTTTCGCAGCCCTGTCCAATACAAGGGCCAGTTTCCCCCATATGTAAAATGTAAAGATCTGGGATTACACCATCGAGTGTAAAAATATGAAAAAGCTCCAAAGTCGTTCCTACAGGGATGAAGAGCTGAAATGCCACCTAAGTAAAAGGTGAAGTAGCTCCAAAGTCGTTCCTACGAGATGCAGAGCTGAAATGCCACCTAAGTAAAAGGTGAAGAAGCTCCAAAGTAGTTCCTAAGGAGATGCAGAGCTTAGCTCCAAAGTCATTCCTAAGGGGATGCAGAGCTAAAATACCACCTAAGTAAGAGGTGAAGAGACTCTAAAGTCGTTCCTAAGGGGATGCAGAGTCTGGGTGTGTATTTGTGTGGGTTCTTTATCTTCGGCATGCACTTGCACATATCACATCATATTTTGCATTCATACAAACATACATTAGACATCTGTAGCTTCATTGCATCATGGCATATCGTATAAGAAATCAAAGGAAAAGAAGGGAAGGTTTTTGCCTTCGGCGCGAAATGCTTCGTTATGAACGAAAGGGCGCTTTTTTGACTCCGGCCAGAAGGTGCTTCGATGTGAACGAAAAGAAGGGAAGGTGTTTTTCGCCTTCGACTCAAAAAGCTGGGAGCGTCGGTTTCATCAACTCCAAAGCAAACAACAGTGGAAGAGAGGTAAAGTAATATTACAAGGTATCCACAAATATTTACAAAGGTTTTTATATTCTTCGACAATTTTTTGCCAAATAATATTGTTTTTACAAAAGAGCTTCAAGAGCATCTTTTAGTCACTAACAGAAGAAGGAATAGCTTCTGAAGAATTCTTCAGAGTTTCTGAGTAAGCTTCGCCTTATCGATCTTCATCAACATTCGCCCTAAAAAACAATAAGACAAAGGTATTGAGAAACATAATGAGAAAACTTGAAAAAACATGAAAGTAAGAAAATTGTCATACCTTGTTAATCAAGGCTCGTGCTTCATCTCTAGCAATCTCTCAGCCACCCTTAGTCTAGATCTGGGTGATAAATCTGTTACCCACGCTTCTGGCTTTGGTTGAGATATTAACCAAGTCTGATGGCGAAAGGTTGACGGTTGGTTTATTAACAGTTTTTAGATGATTGCACCTAGCCCTAGCGAAAGCAGCAGCCGTCCCACGGGCAGCCACTAGCGCACAAAAGTCACCATGACCAACCATGACTTCGTCAAGATCATTAATCTCCTTCTCAACCCATCCGAGTGCTCCTGGGATATCTTCGGCAGAAAGGTTGGCTTCCTTAGACATAGCTCCGACAGAATTGAAGATACTTTTTAAATGAGTAGTATATTGTGTTGCAAAGCCAAAGCATTTATCCCAAAGAGCTTTAAGGGTTCTTCTTAGCTTAAGATTCTTCTCAGCTTCAGCCTTGATTGTCATGTTCAAAACTTCGGAGTCACGGCTGAATCAACTTGAGTTTTCCTCCAAAAGTATCTTTGCTCCCTTCAACTCTTTACTCAATTTCTCATTATGAAGTCGAGCTTCGGCATGTGAGCCCTCGGTTGAGCTGAGCAAGGAGTCTTTTTCCTTCAACGAATTTTCGAGTTCTTCAATTCTTTTCTCCAAGTCACTGATAACAAACTCATTTTTCATGTCTTCATCATTTTCCTGCACTTTCAGAGCCTTGCTCAGCAGTAAACTCTGACTCAAAAGACGAAATCGAGTTAGACCTTCATCAATGAAATGCTAAAACTAACCCGACGAAGGAAAAACATTAGAAAAATCATACCTTAAAATTTGAGTAGAATAAACTGCCTATGACTTGTTGTCTCCTATAACCACTAATGTTTTTTTCTAGCTTCAGAAATTCGATACTCTTTGACAGCATGCTCACAATTTTTGCCCCAGCACGATCACGAATACATCCAAAAATCTCTTCATCCACGCCGCCGAAGAGAACAGATCCAGGCTGATAGCCGCCAGACACAGCAAACTCCTTCAATTCAGATATATCCTCTTCGGAAAGTTGTTGGCCACCTAGGTGCCATAGACCGAAGCTTTTGTCTTTCAAAGAGGCTTCTTTAGTTCTTTTTCCCTTTACGCTGAAGTCTCAGTAGCAAGCGTCCCCTCGGTATTTTTCTTAGGTGCAACATTAGCAATAAGCCTATCAATTTCTGATAAGGTTGTTCTGAGGGGACCACCACTGTTTTCAGCCTGTTGAGGCCCTTCGTCAGGCACAGCGGGTACAACTTTCTTTTGAATAGCCGGAGGCGGGGTATCAAGAATAGCTCTCATCACATTTATCATCCGTTGTTTCTTCTGTGCGTTCCCTCCGCTGAGTGCCGAAAGTTCCTTACCTACCTCTACTTCGGCAGTTCCCTTAACATTTTTCTTTTGTGGCTGTAATAAGCTTGTTAGCTCTGATCCAAGAGGACTTAGCATTGTGAAATGCAAAGGTTCAGTCATTACCTCTAGAATTTCTGTCACGCCAATACAAGTTGTCGAAGGGGTCTCTGCTGAGTGCTTTCGTGGAGAACGTCTCTCTTCTTCTCCATGGCTAGGCGACATAACATTCCTTTTCTTTGATGCCGAAGGTTCTGGTGTCAACTTCGAATTCTTTGTTAACCTTCTTTTCTTGTCATTCTCGACAGATCTTTGTGCTTGTCTTTTCAAGACACTCACAACCCTTTTCTTTTTTATTCCACTGGCTTCTTCGTCAAGTCTTTCATAGTTAGGATACTCGAAGCCAAGGGCATCCATCACTCGATTCAACCTTCGTTTTTCTCGTTTGCCGAAGGTAGTGATCATTAGCTGGTCCTCTTTCTTAGTATAATTTCTGAGCATTTTGTTACACATTGTTTCGATGACCTCCAACCATTCGACACAGGGTTTGCTGAAGTTTCTCTGAAATTTAAAGCGGTATGAAAGTCGTACAGGTTCATATTTATTCCTTCTTCTTTCTTTTTCGACAGTGCCCACCCACTCGATGTCGGGAAAGTTTTATACGCCGGGTATTCTTGAACCAGGTCTTGAGTACTGATATGTTCAGCCACAACCCTAAACTCTACTTCAGCTAACTGGCAGGGAGAGCCAAGTTGCATGTTGCACAATGGCCTTGTCATGCCGAAGCTCAATCTCAAGGGATTCATCACCATAGTCATAAGCTTCTCCCTTCTCTTATCATCAACTTTCACATAAAACCATTCACTTGTCCAACCAGTTGGTCACTTAGTGCGATATTCGATCACATGAGCCTTAGTATCTTTTCAGTACGCAAAGTTGTAACACCCGAAGTTCTTATGCAATTTATCTGCTCTAGCCTTAGTCTGGTAATGGAGTTCTTGTACCCGGCAAAATCCTTCGGCTTTGGCACTCCTTCCTTGGCTTCGGAGAGCCCATATATACACTAATTCTGACTATAGCATTTGGAGTTAGCTGATGAAGGTAGATTTCAAACTTCTTTAAAACTTCACTAATCATTTCACATAGAGGGAACCGAAGTCCTGCTCTGAATAAGCTCTTAAACAAAATGACTTCATCATCCCTTCGCTCTGGAACTACTTCATCCCCAGTGAACCGTATCAATTCATCATCATTTTTTTCCAAAATATCCCAATTTTTTCATTAAAACCAAATATTCTGCCTTAACTGTGGATTTTTCCAAATTCAATATGGCTAGGCTTGCTTGGGTTTAAAATGTCATCATCACTACCAGCTTCGGCAATAGCATCATTCTTCTCCGGGATAACCACCTCTCCCTCTTGAACAGCCAGCCCGGAACGTTTCATCACCTCAAAGATAGGGGTTGTCTTAGTTGCTTCAGTACTTTCACCTTCGTCTGTTAGTCTAGCAGTAAACCTGATCCTAGCCATTTCAGTCCTTAAGACGAAGCTAGATTCAACTACTTGAACGTTTGTCTAAAGCTCACACAACAAGTGCACGAAAAGCAAAGAGCTTTGGCTTCAGTAAAAATTTTCAACAGCACAACGACGCAATAGCAATGAATGTTGTGGTAACTTCTCACCAACTCGTCTGTTTATATAGCCCTGCAGGTGAAGAAGGCAAACCGCCAAAACACGCGTATTGACTAATCGGTGGACCGGTAAGCGTCGTACATTTTTTATTTGTTTTTAATAACAAGCTCAGGGAAGTTGTTTTTCGGACCTTCAGCATCCATAAGCCTTCGTGTTTTTCGCGGATCGAGCTCGTTATGAAAAAACGACCTAGCACAATGAAGGGGCTATTGTTGGGGGTCTCCTTCTCTGCCGAAGGTCCTCAAGATGGAGATACTGTCTGTAAGCAACAAGATCAAATGCTGAAGCTACAACGAACATGTGTAAAGAGCCGAAGGATGACAACTTTGGCTCAAGGTGGCGACGAAGGTCAAACATAATGTTGAGTCGAAGAGGAAAAGACTAGTTAATCCTAGATGTTTTGTATTAGGATTATTTGTACATGTTAAGGTCATAAATGTACTTTTACTCGGGCTGCGTCCCGTGCCTATAAATAGGTGAACAGTACCCTCGTACTGTTCACGATGGACTGGAATTGCATTCACGCTTTTACCTTCAAGCAAGCTAAAGGTATTAATGTAATATCCTTTATGTCAGTTTGTTAATATATGATATGAATCTTAATATTATTTGAATATTTGATATGGATTGAGAGGAAAAACATGGTGTAACATTTGTAACTATGTTTTTATTATGAATGATGAAGGCTAGTTCTTCACGACCTTCGTCCAAGGTTCATTATATCCGAAGGAAGATAATGCTTTGAGGGACAAAGATCCATAACATTTAACTATTGTGTTGCCTTGTTTTATGATTCACGGCAATAAAAAAACAAGTATACAACACCCTTTACCTTGGATTAAAGATTTGTTTGATCAGATGAGAGGAGCTAAGATATTCTCAAAAATAGATCTAAGATCAGGGTACCATCAGTTAAAGGTTCGAACTGAAGATGTACATAAGATAGCCTTCACTACAAGATATGGATTATACGAGTTTTTGGTTATGTCGTTTGGATTAACCAATGCACCGGCATACTTTATGAACTTGATGAATAAAGTATTCATAGAATATCTCGACCAGTTTGTGGTTGTATTCATCGACAACATACTAGTATACTATCAGAATGAAGAAACACATGAAGATCATCTGAGACTAGTTCTGCAGAAGCTTCGTGACAATCAATTGGATGCAAAATTTTCAAAATGTGATTTTTGGCTGAAAGAAGTCGCTTTCCTAGGACATATTATCATAGATGGAGGAATCAAGGTAGACCCTAGTAAAATAAGTGAAATATTAAATTGGAAGCAACCAATAGATGTGTCCAAGATCAGGAGTTTCCTTGGATTAGCAGGGTACTAAAGAAGATTCATCGAAGGCTTCTCCAAGTTAGTGTAACCTCTTACTTCACTGCTAGAGAAAGGTAAAGATTTTACGTGGGATGAAACTTGCCATAAATGTTTTGAAGAATTAAATGAAAAGCTAACCACTGCACCGGTCTTGGTAATGCCTGATATTCACAAAGGATTTGATGTATATTGTGATGCATCACTCCTAGGACTTGGATGTGTGTTAATGCAGAAAGGAAAAGTAATATCTTATGCCTCAAGGTAGTTGAGAAAACATGTAAAGAGTTATCATACGCATGATCTGTAATTAGCTGCCGTAGTGCATGCTTTGAAGATTTGGAGACACTACATGATTGGAAATAAGTGCAAAATCTTCACGGATCACAAAAGCTTAAAATACATATTCACTCAGAAAGAACTCAACCTAAGACAGCGAAGATGGCTTGAGTTAATCAAAGATTATGATTTGGATATACAGTATCACCCAGGAAAAATGAATGTAGTGGCAGACGCTTTAAGTTGTAAAGGTCAAGTGAATAATGTTACTACTTATTTGATGCTGCAAGAATTATGTTGGGAAATGGAACAACTTAATCTTGGTATGGTCAATAATACAGAAGCAACCGTTATGGAAATGGAATCTACTTTGAAACAAGAGATTTGTAAAGGACAGGAAGCCGATGAGAAAATTAAGGAAATTAAAACACAGATTAATTTGGGAAAAGCCCCTAACTTCATAGAAGATGAACAAGGCACGGTTCGGTTTAAAAAGAGGATCTGTGTACCGGAAATTGAACATCTACGCCAACTTATTTTGAGAGAAGCTCATGATTCAGCTTATTCTATACACCCTGGAAGTACTAAGATGTAACAATATCTGAAGGAAAAATATTGGTGGTACGGTTTGAAAAAAGATGTTGCTACTTTTGTTGCACTATTTGATGTATGTCAACGAGTTAAGGCAGAACATAAAAGACCAACAGGTTTGCTACAACCTCTTAAAGTACCTGAATGGAAATGGGAAGAAATTGGTATGGATTTCATAGTTGGATTACCCCGTACTCGTGATGGTTATGATTCCATATGGGTTATTGTAGACAGGTTGACTAAAGTTGCACACTTTATACCCATGAAGAAAACTTACTCAGGAGCTGAGTTAGCAGAACTATACATGTCAAGGATTGTTTGTCTGCATGGAGTACCAAAAAAATTGTGTCAGATCGTGGAACCCAATTTACTTCACGTTTTTGGAAATGGTTACATGAATGTATGGATACTAAGCTAAATTTTAGCTCAGCTAACCATCCGCAAATAGATGGACAAACAGAAAGAACAAATCAAGTGTTAGAAGATATGTTAAGAGCCTGTGCTTTAAAATATGGTAAAAGTTGGGATAAGAGCTTGCCCTATGCAAAGTTTTCTTAAAGCAATAATTACCAAGCAAGTTTAAAAATGGCCCCATTTGAAGCACTCTATGGAAGGAAATGCAGAACCCCACTATATTGGAATCAAACTGGAGAAAGTAAAGTATTTGGTCTAGAAATTCTCTAGGAAGCAGAAAAGCAAGTGCAGATTGTTAGAGAGAATCTAAAAACAGCATAATCAAGGCAAAAAAGCTATGCAGACAATAGAAGAAGAGAATTAATCTTTGAAGTTGGAGACTTCGTATATCTTAAGGTTTCCCCAATGAGATGAATCAGAAGATTTAAGGTTAAATGCAAATTATCTCCCCGTTATATTGGTCCATTTTCAAAATCTTGGAAAGGAAAGGAGAAGTAGCATATCAGTTGGAAATAACCGACAGTTTATCGGATGTACATGATGTGTTCCATGTATCACAACTCAAGAAATGTTCAAGAGTACCAGAAGAACAATTACCCATGGAAGAACTGAATGTTAATGAGGACTTGACTTATTCTGAGTATCTGATTAGAATTTTGGAAACATCTCGCAGAATTATTCGGAGTAAGGTTATCAATATGTGCAAAGTCCATTGGAGTCATTATTCAGAAGATGAGGCAACATGGGAAAGAGAAGATGAACTTAGGACAGAATTCCCCTAGCTATTTTTAGAAGTTTCCTAATCTCGAGGACGAGATTCTTTTTAGGTGGGTAAGTTTTGTAACACCTCAAATCCATCAATTAAAATAACACATTACTAGTCGCTAAACTTAATAGGGTAAATTAAAATTTTTGAATCAAGTGTTTGATGTATTCATTTATAGATCATGATTTTTATTTGCTAATGAATGATAAGGAATCACATTTATTTTGTTCCTCTTTTGTGGAGCCCAATTTATTTATATAATAGATTTGCACATAAAAGAAATAAACTTTTGTATTTTATTTTTGAATATATTATATTTTTGTATTTAATATATTTATTTATATATATTTTAATAACATATTTTAACAAAAAGAAAGAAGAAAAAATCCAAAAACCCATGCATGCCTAGCCGACCGAGCAGGCCAGGCCCAGTCCGCTCCAGTACATGCCTGCACTCATCCCTATCGCATCTCTATATTTCAATGCCATGTGGGACCCACCTCTATTGCTCTCTTCTCTCCAATCTCACGCAGCTTCTGGGAACGAACGGACATGACAGCGCCGCAATCGTCCGCAGCAAGTCACGCCTGCTCATCTCCTCGTCCAGTCTGTGACCTCGCCTCCCTCCCCGTCTGCTCGCCTTCCCTGTAGTGGAACACGACATCAAGAGTCGTCCGCCCTCTCTCCTTCCTCTTTGTGGCGGTTGTTTCCTCTCACTGTCAGTAATGGCTGTCGTTGTCCATTCCTCTCCCGGCACTCCCTCTGCTTTCTCTCTCACTCTATAAAATCCCGGCCACTCCATCCTCTCCCCACACACCCAGAACGCTGCCTCCGTGATGTCGCACCAATGGTGCTGATGCCCGGACAATCCTCTCCTCCGGTGAACGCCCGACGAACTCTCCGGCCGCGCTGCCGTCAACTTTCCTGCGTTTTGCTGCCCCGTCGAGGATCCACTCCAGTGCTCCTCCATTCCATGCGACGTACGTGTCAGCCGAGAGCCCCTACTTAGTTTTTTATGTGTTTGTCGTCTGAGGTTGAAGAAGACTAGATATATTTATGTGTTAATGCTCTTGATCTACGTTTAATAGAGAAGCTAGTCCCTCTTGCAGTTTTTTCCTTTTATAAAAAAGTTTATTTGTGATCTAAACAAGTTAGAAATTATTTTGATAGCTTCAACATTATGTGATGCACATTTCAAATTAGTGGTTGTAGCAATCTTTATGTTTTTTGTCATTTAATCTAAGTTATGGCTATTATAAACGCTTTGTAGACTTTTAAATAAGAAATTTGAAAGAAAAAGGAAGATCACATATTTTTGTAACTAAAAATAGAGTGGTTAGTTTTATATCTATTTACTTATAAAATATAAAGTAGTTTAGTATTCAATTTACTTATAGTTATTGTATGCGACACACCCTTTGATATTTCAAAAATGCTAAAAATATAACTAACTAATATAATTGTTATTCATTAGGTTTTGGATTGTTTTCGAAAGTCGTTCTCTCATGATATGTAGATCATGCACAGAATTAAAGATATATTTTTATTTTATTTTGCATAAAAACATACTACGACCTAAACCTTAGCTTTTGTAAATTCAAATGCTTACATATCTTCTAGGTATATGGATTATAAATTTTCTAAAAAAAAGGTTAACATGGTGCTAAAAGTTTCACATGTTCATTTGTTTTTTTACATATTTTCAAATGTATGCCATGTTTATAAAAAACTAAAAACAAAACCTTTCTCATGAAGGAATGTTTTTTCTTTCTTTGTCTTGAATATTTATGAAAAAGGAATGATAATTTGTTACAACTAAATTTTGTTTTATTGTTTGTTGAATGGTGTATGCTTATTTATTGGTGTATGTCTTCTTTTTGTATGTGCGATTATATTATGAGCTGATTCTGTGGTAGAGGAACCAAATATGTCCGAGGATGATCTGCAGGACACTTTTGAGCAAGGCAAGTGGATTCTACATCTGCATTTCTATTTGTACCCAAATAATACATATAATAATGTTTACTTTTTGAATATTTGCATAATTTGATGGGATTTGCCTAAATAGGTTTTCCTATAAATACCAACCCTATTCCTTGATTACCCTGGGATAAATACAATGTTTAGCAATTTGTGCTACCGCTCAATTTGATAATTATGATGTCACTCTTTAATGATACTATTGTTCTGTAAATAAAATTTGTATTATGATGTTAACCGATGGTTAAACAAAATCATTTCATATTAAATGGAATATGGAGTGACCACCCAGGATAACAGTGCAACCACTTTGCTATCATGGCTCTGACTTTGATAATTAGCTTAATGCGCTTAGTACCTTGCAACCTTTCTTGAAATATGGGCAGGAGGGGGGTAGGCAGTGGTGGCAGCTCACGTTAACATGGGGACATAGACTTGGCTAAGCTACCTCGCCTAGAGGGCCTCCACACTGACCTAAAAACCTTAGAAGGTTGTTTCGTATTAAGTGTGTGTTGTGAAAGCCTCATAGTGGATTTCTAGCCATTCACCTCGGCAGTGTTTATGGGTCCATACAACCCAGGCTAGATGGGATACATGGTTTATAGGTAAAGTTGTACCACCTCTGTAGAGTGTAAAACTGATATATCAGTCGTGCTCACGGTTAAGAGCAACGATCCTCACATGATAATTAAACTTAAAATGGAAAATAAATCGTGATCCGATGATTTATAAATGGTTTGCTTAGGTGGTTTCACTTAAGTGCTTTTGATATAATCAGGATATTTTGGGATATACTTACAATTAGTAAGTTAGGCCTTGTTAATAAAATATTGACCAACTAAAATGTTTACAGTTTAACCATAACCTACCTTGTTAACCTTGCATAACTCCTCCTACTTGCTGATCCTCTACCATAAGTGAGCTCACCCCTTGCTAATATTTTGATCAGAAGCTGATAAGGAAGATTTTGTTGAGGATTTTTATGATTACTGAGTCTAGCAACACGCCAATCATCTTCGTGTGGGAGATCGCCCATGTTATATCTGTTGTACTTTGATGATGAAACTATTTAAGGCATTTATGTCTGGATGATGTAATAAAGTTATTATACTCTCTTTATGCCTTTATTGCATTGTCTTTTGATATATTACACTTATGATAGATTCCAAGGAGAGGCTGATAGGTTTATTGCAGTTAGCATTTTAGTTGGTCATATTTGATTAGCATGCATCTAATTGCTAGGTATAACTTTATGTGTGCCCACTTAAGAATTAAAGAAAAAAACATTTATCTCAAAACCAAGAAAACACAATTTATTTTTATCTTTGAGTTAAATTATCATATGAGTGTCCAGGCCGCTCATAACATCGAGCACAACTGATATATAAGTTTTACACTTTGAAGTTTCACCATAATCATATCTCTCTTGTAGCCTAGGTTTGCAAAGCACATAAACACTACCGAGAAGAATGGCTAGGAATTCACTACGAGGTTTTCACAAATATTTATTTAGTACAAAATAATCTGCTAAGGTTTACTGTGGAGCATAACCCTCCTTAATGGGTTTAGTATCTTAGCCAAGCATACCATCAAAGACAACAGAGCTATAACTCGTCAGTGCCACCACTCTTGCCCTTTTAGATAAGATTATTAAGAACTAATTTCATCAAGTTAATAGCCAAAATGTAACACTTATGGTTGAATTGTTTTCTCAGGCGGTTCTCCATGTTCCAGTTGATTATTAGAAGCTTATAAAAACATGTTTCCCATTGTTTGTTGTAAACCACCAAAAACTAAATTATAGAACTAGCATATCTACTCAACTGTAATAGATAAACCTAGGTTGATAAGGTATTATTATGAAACTAGGTAAACCTTAGTACGATCCATCATAGTATGCCATACATCATAAAGTAAATTGTATTGCTATGATATTTTTTGGGTGGTAAGGAATATGTAGGGGGATCCATTTTCGTTCATCGCAAAACTATTGTGGTTCTTCCTAGTACAGTTGCTCTTGAACTTTGCTAATGAGCCAACTTCTACACAATTACAAAAACAACATAAAGAACAAAACAAAAATCAATATTCAATATAATATATATATAAACTTTAGTAGAATAAAATAATGGAAAACATAAATTAAAAGTTGTTTGGCTTTGGAAACTCTTTTGGCCAGCAATGGCTATACAATAAATGAATATGCCCAACCGTGGCGAGCCAAATGTGGCTATGCCAACTATGGCTGGTCGAATGTGGCCACGACTAGCTATGGCCTAGCCAGAACGAGCCACAACCAGGCAGAGCTTAGCCAACCTTGGCCATGGCTGGCTGAAGATTGACCGGAGCTAGCTACAACGTGCGAGAAACAAGGGAATGTCTGCGGGTACCTTTGTTTGTGATTTGGGTAAGATCTCGAGGTCAGGTTAAAGAGGGGAAGGGTGATGACCGGTATGGGGAAAGGAGGGGAGAGGTTATCCCTTTTATATGCACAGAGGGAGAGAGGGAACAAGGTGTTAGAATTTCCTAGTGGGAGGGGAAGGGAAAGAGGAAGGGGCCCCATTGAGGGCTTGTTCGGTTAGAGAATAGGAGGGGTTTTAATCCCCTCCAATCCCCTTAAACCCCTTCAAATCGAACAAGCCCTGATGGTGGTGGAAGGAAGATACGGGGAGCAGTCAACCGCAATCCACTCAGCCATCAGCGCGAGTGCGTCGCCATCACAGTTGGCCACGCACAACTGCTACCAGACCAAAAATGGCCATGCCCGAATGCCAGAGGCCATCGCCTTGTTAGACTGGGCCACATCACGTGCGAGCCTGACCACAGGGTCATGGTCGAGTCACGCTTTAACCGGCTGCAGACATGGTTTAACCAGCCTCATGCTTGGCCCGTACCGGCCACCGCCTTGCTGCGAGGGTGCCCTTTCTTGGCCATGCAGACAGAGGAAGAAGGGATATCTCCCCTTTTTCTTTTTTATTTTTCTTTTACTTTGTAAAGAAAATGTTTATTATTATTTTAAGACCAAATAAATTGTAAAAACTATTATTTTTGTTTTATTTTCGCATAATAAAATATGAATTTTAAATAAAACCACCTATGATTTATTATATTTTTGTTAAAAGATTTTCAAGCAATTGAATATTTGAATTCAAACAAACAAAAACAATGCACCAACATGAATGCATCAAAACTTTATTGTTTTTTTAAAACTATCCAAAAGTTGTTCAATTTGTTGTATGGCCATATTTTATTGATTAATAAAATAAATCCTCTTTTTTTACAAGAACACAACTAGTTTTGTTGCTACATTAATTTTATGTGATCGGCTTTTAGGTGTTATAGTGTTTTACATTGCTAAACAGTTGAAGATGTTGAAGCGACACAAAAAAAATAGAATTTGAGTGTCAGCTCGGAAAACGTGACTGGGTGTTGAATAGTGAATTGACTTGAGGGCTGAGTTAGGGACTCGACCATGCAGGACTCAGCCGCAGGACTTGGCCCAAAGCAGATCATCATCAAGTAACTCTAGAAGATTTAAGATTAGTGTCTTACATGTCGAATTCGATAACACGATCAAATAAGACATGGGGGCTATTATCAATAACATGTACTATGGGTACCTCGATCTAACTTCAAAACGAGACTAGCACGAATAGGTCCATAAGTTGGCCGAAAGCCCACAGTTCGATCCAAATTTTGATGTGATATATCGTCGGAAGGATTACATGAGGATAAATATGGTAAAGATCGTACTTGAATAGAAGATATAGTCAATAATAGTAGACAAATATGACATTATTCTAATAACTAAGAAAAGATGTACATGTGTAAGGATATAGTACAACTTGTATACAAATTGGAACTGATTCGGTCACAGCTCTTATTAGGTAACCGATTTGATACCTATCTTGAAACCGTCACCCCTCATTGGCATATAAAAGATGAGTATGCGGAGTCGTAGAAAATTATAACATTAGAGAATACAACACCAACCACCAATAAGGTGTAGGATATTATCGTCTTAACTTGTCCGAACCTATATAAATATTTGTGTCTCTTATGTCTTTACGCTGATCACACACACTTAATATAAAAAAAATCTTCAACAATCAGCAATTGGTATCGTCAAAAGTTGAACGAAGCCTAAGCTAGGGCGTGGACATCAGTGCATTCGAGACCACCTTATTAGGCGGTGTATATTAGCCACACAACAACATTGTACATCATTTTTGTCGCACGGAGGTTGTGGTAGCAGCCGTAGTCGGTGATCTAGCATGGAGGACGCTATGAGGGAGCAGCAAGAAAGGTTTCGTGAAGAGCTGCAGCAACAACAAATGACATTCCTCCAACAACAATCAAAGTATATGGCTACTTACAACGCACAGGCGCAACAAGCAATGAACGTGAGTGTCTTATTTATTCTCAACACGGCCGATATTTGTCCTATAACTAATATATTGTATTTGCAATAGTCTTGGTTTCTAGAGCAGCCACAACAGTAACCATTCGTTTTCCCTCAATTTCAGCCACCGATACCTCAGTGGGGATTACATGCTCCGCCACCTCCACCTCAGGTGCTTCAATTTAGTTTAGACTTGTCGTTGTATTTACCTTTCAAATCTTGACTAAATCAAAAACTTGATTTTGTAAGGATCCAAAGTTATGGGCCACAAAACGCCACAACCGGTGATATCAGCATCAAGAGGAGCTTATGCAGGGGAGAGAGCTACTACAGGAGAGGTTAGTTTGACAAATAATTTATTTGAATAGTGGTCATGTAAACACTATAGTTATTAATGTCTTCTTTTTTCTTTAGAATCCAAACCAGTTAAACGACTTCGTCAACGAGTTGTTTGCTTCTGGAGGTAGTGGTCACAACTCCAACGACCCCGATATGTGATGGTTTGAGTCCTTTGCCGAATTGTAAGTTTGTTTTATGTTGTAATGGACTATGTGATGTATTTGTGAACTATGATGTGGTGAACTGTGAACCATTTGTGAACTGTGAACTTGATTTTGGTGAATTATGATGTGATTGTGAATAATTGTGATACTTTGGTTAAATATATGTAATTCTGAAATTACTGTTTCTGTCATATTATTGTGATTATATTGTTGCTGAAATTACTGTTTTTTGCATTTATTTCAAATTTTTTCTTTGAACTTTTCATTTTCGGCGGCCAGCTGGTGGCCGCCGAAAATAATCGTGACACATTTTTGGCTATTTTTTGGCGGCCAGAGGCTGCCGAAAATAGCGGCGGTTTTAGACCTATTTTCGGCGGCCTCTGGCCGCTGAAAATGACTGTAGCTGTCGTAGTGAGCCTACACTAATACCATATATATATATATACTCACGCCCTGTTTGGATCATTGGAATTAAATTTTATTTTAATAATAGTAATTTTTACTGTAGAGGAGTGAGTCGAAGAATGTTATGTAAATTACAGAGTAGAAATAAATGCTATTAATATATAAAATTATTTCTCATCCTAGGCCACATGAATTTGAGATAGACATATATCTGAACTTTGAAAAGTGATAGAATATCATATTTCAAGCTAAATAGGTTAATTTATAATGTGAATTACAATTTCTCTAAAATAAAGAGATCCAAACACCCGGTCAGTAGAAATTGGATCTATCTTCTAACTATCACGGTCCGTTCCGACTTGCTACTCGTTCTTGTTTGTCTGCTAAATTGAATAAGGAATATTATTGCCAATTTAAAGTATAATTTATAAATCGAATCTAGGCTTATCTTTGGTGGAAGAGAGGACCTGCTCGTTCTTTGGTAGCAGCTTTGTCCTTATTAACCTTTGTGATGGTGCTAGCAGCTTTAGTTGGTTCTGATGATCAGAGAATGAAAATGAAGTAAGAACGACGACCCTTGAGAGTGAGCTATGATATGTTTTGGAATAAATATTAAATTGATATGAATGTGAATGATGCAAACCTTTGTGATTCTCATTGCCATCGTCCTGAACATCCTTATCCATCCCAACGTCTTTTTTATTAGGCGCCGCCTGCAACCTCTGGTGGTTATTATGCTCTTCCTTCTCATCCTTGGTCCATACCCCATCCCAATCCAATGTAAAATCTGGTATCTCCATCAGATTCTTATCATTAACCACGATTTCCACATATTCAAGTTTCTCGAATTTTGAACGGATGTCACTCCACCCCATCTCAAAGTGCCTGAGATACCTCAAACGCAGTGTCTTGATGGAGGATGGTTCCTTCGTGGAACACCTTCTCATGTATCCACCTCTCAAGTAGAGCCTCTCGAGCTTCTCGTTGCATTCAAGATATAGCTCTTCCTTGGGGTAGCACCGGATGTCCAGTTTCATGAGGTCTGGTGGCAACTGAAAGCTGGTCCACGTCTTAACAAGTCCACGTCGATTCTCTCTCGCTTTCTCCGTGCCACCCTCCAGTATGCTTGGTATCTCACTCCATGTAATCGTGAGTTTCCGAAGGCTGGCGAGGTACTTAAGATTCGCCATATCAAGCTTACCTACATTAGCATCCGTGGTGATGCAAATGGTGAGCTTCTGGAGCTTCTTCAACCTTTTAAGGTCTTTTATACGGCACGCCTCCTTCCCCTGAGTCCTGGTCGCAAACACGAAGCCCTTGAACACCTGCAGCTCTGTGAGGGACGTGATTCCTCGGCCAATGTGCTCTAACATGTAGCACTCGGTGAGGTCCAGATGGGTAAGCTGCTTCAACTCTTTGATGACACCTGCCGACACTGTGGCTAGGTTTTGGCAGCCTCGCATGTCCAGGATTTCAAGTTTCTTAAGGCTCTTGAACCCTTTTGGGAGCTCTGTTAGCCGTGATAGACCACGGAGGCTCAGGTACCGAAGGTTCTTGAGCGAGCCGATGGCATCCTGTGACTCCAGTCCATCCACCTCCATGTATGTCTTGTCGTCAAGATTGTTCCACCGGCCGAGCTGCAGCACAACCAAGCATTCGGCAAGGTTGGAGAATGCAGACTTGGAGATGGGGTACACATGTGCGTTGACGTTCAGGATCACTCGCTTCCCTTCAAATGATGGAGGCAGAATCTCGTCACCATGTTCGGGCTTAGAGCTGGGCTTCACGTCTTGTGGCCCCTACAACAAAGTGTATATGTAGATATAGACAATATTATTTTCTTAAAATTATGGTTTTATAATACTATATTTTACAATTGTCAATTCAATATCATAGTTTTATCAGCTCCAAAATACTAGCTATTTTTTTATGCAACATTACAAACCACGGTACTTAGGCAAAAGTTAGCCATATACCATGAAATCTTTAGATTGGAGTAGAGTTTCAAATAATCTAAAAATGCCATAATATCTATAATAGAATACCATAGTTTTGAAAATGCAGTTTTTAGAAATGCAGCTGAACACTTCATGATATAAAATATTGTATTATTCCTATAAATCATGGTATTGTCTAAATACCTTACTTTCAAACATGTCCCCAATATTGTCTGTTAGAACCCGGCCACTGACACACGACGTGCTCGTCTGGTCGCCTGCCACACCACAGGCCGTCAGGTCACATCACACACGCCCGAACGCACAACAACGGGTTTTAGCTCTACTGAACCAAAACTCCGGTAAAAAAGCATCGTCATGATGCCCTTCTTGATCCGGATGTCATTGTCATCCTCGTCTAGCTGCCCGCACTGATGTGGTTCATGTCTAGCCATGGGATCAAATAGACTCTAGTGAGTTCACGGTGCTGACCAGAGATGCACACGAATAGCCCCATGTTGTGTCTTTCGATGTTGACGAGTGATCCACCCCAGAATTGTACATTCCCCGTGACGTTGTTGTCAATGTTGGAGAAGGCGGCACACAACCCAGTAATGTGATTGGTCACTCCTATGTAGTGGTACCAGGCACCAGTGTCGTGGCTCTCTATGTTGTCAAGCTGGGCATATGCATACACTAGTGCTTGTTTCATCGCTAGGCTTCGGCATAAAAACCGAACACGAAAACCAAAAAAACTAGAACCAAAACCGAAAGAACCATAACCAACCAAATTGTATTATCTTACCATTCTTCAGAAATCAAAATTTAGTTCAATTTTCGGTTTTTGGTTCGGTTTAAACCGAAAATCTGAACTATTAGCCCACCAGCTCATGTTTCCATTTTTGGCCCAAGTGTGCACCACCATTTTACCCATGGGCTAGCCATACAAGCTTGCAACCTTCTCAAATCTCAATCCCACGAGCCTAGCCCTTCACACGACTACGCTAGCCCCTCACCTCTTAGCTTCATGCCACCAGGGTGACTCAACCCTGCATCCCGCGGGAAGCACATGCCCTCATGCTGTCACGCCACAACAGCAAATCCCCTCACGTGATTCAATCACAGACGCAATAGCCCTCACATTGCGAACACTAGCCGCTCTCATCACCTAGCAACCGCCGCCCACCAGCCACCACCAGCAGGCCCACCCTCATCATGATATAGCCGCCAACCGTCATGCTTGGTGCGTAGCCTTCGTTGCCATGCATAAGTCGGCACCTTCATCATGGGCAACAGCAAGCCGCCGCGCCTGTTGAGCCAAGCCTAAGCCATCACCCTTGCCCCTCGGTTTTTTGGTTAAACAAAAAAACTGAACCAAACTATATGGTTAATGAAAGATTCAATTTTCACTTTTCAAATTAGAATTTTGGTTCTAATTTTGAGAAACCAAACTTAAAAAACCAAAAAACCGATCCGCAAAAATTGGTTAACTGGTTGCCCAGTCTTATCCGTCGCAGCGCGCAACACCTGTAGCACCAGAACAGAGGTCGATGGGGCTCCCCAGCAGCGTGGGGGTGCCTCTAGCACTGGAACCGAGGTCAGCAGGGCCTCCCTAGCCCTGTGTTCTGCCTCTAGCGCTAAAACTGAGGCCAGGGGTGGTAGGTCCGATGATGTCTTCTCCACAGGGGCTAGGTCCGCCTATGTCAACATCTGAGACGGTGGTCACTCTAGTGCCTCGATCGAGGCCAACGATGGGTGGATTTCCACCCATGACACATTCAGCACCGAAGATTCAGCCGTCGATGCGCCATTGCCATTTTGTCAGTCGGGAGCTATACGGAGGAGGCCAGTGCGAATAGCAAGGTCTCTGCCTCCTCTTCTGCCTACACGACATGGGCCTCTCCTTTCTTGGGCTTGAACTATGCACTCCTTAGCCAATGGCTGGTTTTTCTACATCTCTGGCATTGATCTTGACCCACCGTGTGCATAGAGCCTCCACCTGCTTTCTCGCTGCCGCCACGTTCATTCGACGAGCTGTGGCATGGACGACATCATTGGTTCGCCTACTTTAACGAGCCAGCCAACATACCCTTCTTCTACTTGAGTTGGGCCTCCCATTGTTCCTTAATGTGGTACAGTTTGTCGCTAGCACTGGGCAGCATCACATCGTCCTCCTCGACGGCCTTGAGCTATTAAGTTACATCCTCATCGGTGTGTGTTGACACATCTAGCTGAGTTTTGATGGAGATCATGAGCTATTTATACCGTGGTCGGGTGATTCGAAGATACCTAGCCATGCCTTGTCCTCTAGCTCAGGGTCGCCTAGTGTGCTGAGTAGTGCAATGATGCCAATGAGCACAAGGGCGAAGTTCTCCATGGATTTTCCATCCTTGAACACGAGGTTATTGTACTCACGCAATAGCCTCTGTGCATCGGTGTTGCGAATGCGGTCATGACCCACCTGTCTCGTACTCGCGTCGCAACCTCTGCACAACTGTCTTGCGGATGTGGTCATCTCCCACCTGCATCGTCTTCAACGCCTCCTACACTGCCTTTGCCATCAGCTTGACCGCCAGTATAGAGAACATCTCTAGCGACGTAGCGCTGCAAATCAAGTCGAGTGTCATACGATCATTATGATCATCAACCTCACTGTGTTGATGGCCTTCCCATGGATAGATTGTTGGTCCGGGCACAATAACTCGCTCGATAGTACGATGAATTACAACCTCTCGATTTATTGCTGGTGTGGTGGTGGTGAGTGCCCTCGTCGATGCGACGGCGTCCTCGAGTGCTCCACTGGCAGTGACATCCATATAAGCCATGCTTGCCCACCCACAACTCACATGTGGTACTATTCCCACAATCTTCACCTCACACATTGAGCCGAGATTTGTTGACCTGATTTTCGGTACCAATTGTTGGAACCGAACTACTGACACACAACGCGCCCGCCGGGTTGCCTTCACACACATCACACCTGCACACACACCCTAGGACATGGGGCCATGACATACGTGCCTGAACATACAACAACGAGTTTTAGTTTTGTGGGCCAACACTCCCTAAAAAGGTAGCCCGTTGGAAGTTGCACCCTCAAACATATAAATAATGCTTGTCCACACATCTCTACTTTTTAAAGCACTAGTTTTGATGGTCATCTTGCGTCACACGCTAAGCGCACATCTGTTCTCCTCTCTCCCACTTCTCGCCTACTAATGTGTCATTAACTCAAGCCCAAACACAACAGGGTGTATGCATGTTCTTCTTCCTGCTTCTCGCCTACTAGCGGTTTGTTATTTTACATATGGGCCGTGAGAAACCATCCAAGCCTAACACGACAGGAAGCCGCACACAGTGTAGCGCTTCTATACAATACCACTCTGCTAGTTGAAAGAGAACGAACGATCGAACGAGCTATAAAAAAAGGGGTCGGACTCCTTTTCAATTTATTTATTTCTCGGCCTTTTGGCTAAGATAAAATGTAATGTTTGTTCTTAATGTTCACTTTGGCTTTAAATTTATTTTATAGGTTTTTTTGAGAGGTCCACTACACTAGTTCATTAGGCTCTTTCCCATTGCACTGCTAGTAAGCATCAATATGATTGTCTGTCGTCACAACCTACTAGCATTGTACTAATAACTGACATTGTGAGACTATTCCCATCATTTTTATAGCTAGACTAATTAATAGATTTGATAATAAAGTGTTGATGAATTATACCTTATTTGTTAGCTGTTCCGTAACTTGGGTTGGGTCTTCGTCCTTCTGGGAAGGTGTCTTATCTGCTGCTGCCGTGGATGTGCTCCCGACATGTGCCTCCGGTTGCTGCTGGTCCTGGACATCGTTGCCCTTGCCCTGCATGGAAGGTTCATTTGTTACCTTGCTTTTTCCCCAGGCCTGTGAGTGATCTTTCTTCTTGGTTTGTGTCTGTGACTCATCTTTCTTCCTGGCCTTGGCCTGTGTCTGTGACTCATCCACCATGTGCATCTGTTGCAGCACGTGGCGATTGCCTGCTGTCAGGCAAAGGATGCTGGAATTGGGTTGCAGGTCCTCGGGGCCCTTGTCGTCCAGCTCGGCGAAGCGACAACCTCTCGCCATGCGCTTCAGCATCCAGTGCACCAGGGGTTCACCTGGCAGCCATGGATCACCTTGCTGCACCAGTTCTTCATCGGCACTAGGAAGCCATGATCAGAAAGCATGATGAAGATGCTTTCGGCGTCATCTCTGCTGTCAGCCGGCGAATCACTTGTTTCGCCACCGCCAGAAAGAGCCCGCGCTGGATCACTCCGGTGCCGGAGGTTGAACTCCGCGACCCACCAATAGATCATGACCTGCTTCTTGACCTCGGAGGCGAGCTCGAAGATGGAGAAGGTGAGGAGGCACTTCTGACTCACGCCGCTCAGCTGCTTGTTGTACTCTGTCAAAAGAAGCCTTGTGAAAGTTTCCTCGAGGATGTGCTCCAGGCGCACTTCCTCTCGTGGCCAATTCCGATGCTGCGGCTTCTTTTCCTCCGGCGCCGACGCTCGCTTGGCCTCGCTGTCTTCCTCCCCACCCGGACCAGAAGCCGTTCCTGGCTTCCTATCCTGGGATTTGGAGTGGTGCTTGTTGTACAAGGACATGAGGAGCTGAACCAGCCTAATCGCCTTCTGGAGCTTCTTCCGCATAGGGCGCTCCCCTTCCAGCTGTGGTGTAGCCTTCCCACTTGGATTTCATCACGGCGGCCCTTGCCCATTTCGCCGTCGTCCTTCAACTTCCGTGCAGCGCCATCGCTGTACTTCCGGCTCGGTTTCTTCTTCGCCGCTGGCTTCTGCTCTTCCTGCTCTGCTGACGCCGGCTTCTTGTCTTCCGGCGCCGACTCTAGCCTGGCCTCGCTGTCTTCCTCACCACCTGGATCGGAAGCCGTTTCTGGCTTCTTCTCCTGGGATTGGGAGCGGTGCTTGTTGTACAAGGACATGAGGAGCTGAACCAACCTGATCGCCTTCTGGAGCTTCTTTCGCATAGGTCGCTCCCCTTCCAGCTGTGGTGTCGCCTTCCCCACTTGGGTTTCAATTTCAACACGGCCGCCCTTGCTCCTTTCGCCGTCTTCCATCTCCCTCCTTGGAGCGCCAGAGCTGTATTTCCGGCTCGGCTTCTTCTTCGCCGCTGGCTTCTGTTCCTCCTGCCCTGACACCGGCTTCTTGCCGTCCACCGCCGCCGTCTTCGTCTCGCCTTCGGTCTTCCCCACTTCAGGCTTGGATGGAACACGTACAGGGCTACCGCTGTCCTTCTGGGGCGGCGGCATCTCCCCTGGCGTAGGCTTCGTGTCCTCCAGCCCTGACACCGGCTGCTTGTCGCTCGGCGGTGTCGGCATATTCGTCTCTCCGCTTTTGGGGCGGAGAAATAGCAAGCCCACGACGGCGCGGAGCCATCGCCACCGACGACTCGCGGGCTTCTCTAGTCCTTCGTCCCCCCTTGCCTTTGACGCGTCCTTCTCCTCCTCGTGGACCGAGGAGGCTAGTTCGGGAACACCGCCTTCT